>OX101736.1:1005990-1605990 GCA_944452665.1 Stenoptilia bipunctidactyla
TTCGCAAAAAGTTGCCGATTGAACTGCGTGAGCCTCTCGTTGACGTAGAAGCGCTGCGCCGGGCCCGGCAGCTGCAGTCCGTCTGTTGTGGCGCCACGACGCACGCGCGCCGCCTGCATCAACTCGTCGCGCCAGTTGCACTACCAGGGTTCTGGGTTTTAACGAATCATCATCAGTACCTGAGCGGTTTCTAAAGGTCGATCCCACTCTTTCTGCACTGACGACATCCCTATCATCCAGTTCGACTCCAAGTTTTTTTGCAACTAAGGTAGCTAAATGTATACAGTTATCTCCCTTGGCTTCGGGGACCCCTGATATTTCTACGTCAATAAGCAGGAATCGTTGATCTTGTTCTCTCAGTTGGGATTTTAAATCTTCAATAGACACTTCTATGCTTTGGTTACAGGGGCTAGCTTTTGCCGAACTATCTGTTTTCTCTAACAATGCTATTCTTTCTTCCAGCACTTGAACTTTGTTGTAAAGAAAGTCGAGAGATTTTCTTAAATCAGTGAATTCACATTTAATCACCGACACATCTTCTCGAAGTCCCCGCATTTCTTTACACAAATATTTTATATCAGCTTCAGTATCAGAAACTCGCGTCGTCGGACTAAGGTTTGTTTCAGGTGTTTCGTCCGTATAAAGAGACTTAACAGGTGTATGGGAGTTATCGCCTTTAGGCATTTGACATTTGCAGGCAGGACAAGACCATTTTAAAGTTAATTTATGGCCATCGGGTATAGACACGCATTCGCGGTGGTAAATTAATTTGCATTTGGAGCAAGTGGCCCCATCTGTGCTGGTTGACGATAAAAATCGTCCACACCCCCCGCACTTTGCCATTTTAAATGTTTACAAAAAACAAAAAGACAGAACTAAAAGAAAAAAAAAAAAGTCGCTCGGCTGGGGTTTGAACTCGACTATACAAGTCACTATCCAAGACTTCACGACCTCTCCGCCACCGAGAAACTTAAGGGCGAGAAGGAATTAAGAGTTCAGTATGTTCGCAAATTTTGGGTAAGGTTAATGACCGACCGACCGTAAGTTCATGGCCAGACATCGACACGCATTAGACACTTTTAAAACGGTTTTTACTGAATTTGTTTTTACTTTTTAGCTGCACTGCACTTAACTTTGCGTATAGTATTATATATCATTTGATGCACTAAATCACAAGGAATACTTTGATACGTTTTTATTTTCGTAGATTATACTTTTGATGTTGTTAGAAATATAAAACTGAGAACGACATTAAAACACAACCAGTCCCGTTACGCGCACGAACTACCCCTCGACAACAACAACGACAAGATATGGGTGCGCGCGTCCAGGCAACGCGCCTGCAGCAGCAGCGGCACGTACAGCGCCTCCAAGCAACAATAGCGTGTGTACGTGTAATGGGGCAGGGCTACTGACGCGCAGCAGCTAACAGCTGCTTCAAATAAATTTTATGACCACGTATGTCTGTCTTTTACTCACAAGTGTGTTGAAAAACGTCGTATGTAACTCGTGAGCGTTGCTAATTACAGTCGAGGCTGTGATTTGAGCCCGAGCCGCAGGCGAGGGCTTAATAATGAGCCTTAATAATAATAATGAGCCGAGCTCACTTGTTACATAATATACTATTATCTGTGACCTTTTTCAAATGCGTAACAGTCTAAAAACATATCAACAAGACTATACGCAAACAAATTACAGTCACGCAAACTCAGACAATTGTAGTAATCTTTTACGTATAATACCGAGTAATTTGAAGGGAATGTGTACAAAATGTCACTTAGCACGAATGGCGCTCACGTCCGATGCTTATCCGGCGCTGTGTACAAACTGCCGAACGTACGGAACATTTGTACTGCGCTGTAAGTGAATCATGCCATGCTTGATGCTTGAATCATTTCGTTGTTGTGAAATGTAATGTTATAGGGATAATTTTAAATAAAATCATCAATATATATAAAACTGTTCCGTTACTGACTGAGTTACTGACAGACAACGTACAGCCGTAACTACTGGGCGTAGAGAGCTGAAATTTTGAACATTAATTCTTTAGGGGATGTAAGAGTGCACTAAGGAAGGAATTCCCGAAATTCACACGGGAACGGGATATATATGAAACTATAGTTTGTATGATAAAATCTCATTCTTTGAGTGCACAGATGTGATACTTGGGTATAAAGGTTCCTCAATAAGTGTCTATTTGTATAATGGAAGGAATTCCCGGAATTCCCACGGGAACAGAAAATAGGACTTTTGAGTTTATGCGTGTACGAAGTCGCGGGCAAACGCTCGTAAGTAATAAAATCCCCAGACAATCACACCTACTACATAGCCCCAAAGTAAGCGTAGCTTGTTTTATGGGATACTATTTAACGAACTAGGGGGAACTTAGAATATAAATACTTAAAAAGATAAACACCCAGACACGGAACATTTTTTTTCTTGTTCCGTGCGGGAATCAAACCCGCAACCACTGGTGTCTGAGGCAGACAGATTTACTCCATCGCCAAAGTGGTACACAATGTCTGGTAGTTCATTGTGAGTTCTTTTAAGGCTCCAATCATGAAAAGTTAAAAACATAAATCTTTATAGTATGTATGTATGTCTAGCTGTCCGATGTGTGTCTTGTTTGTCAAGACCACTTTTCACAGCAACATGCTGAAATTAATACCGAATTATCAAATTTGTAGTCTCTTGGAGCAGAGATAAAAACACATATCTAAATCTACGCAATCAATATAATATAAATATAATATAAATATTTCTGACACTCACACAACATTATCTAGCCCAAATTAAGTTTCTCAAAGAACTTGTGTTATGGATACTAGATAACTGATATACCTACTTAAGAAATATATAAACATACATATTGAATAAATACAATTTTTTTTAGAATAAACTTAAATAAACATATAAACATCCATGACTTGACGACTAATATCTGTGTACATCACACAAATATCCGCCGCCGCGCCGCCGGGATTCGAACCCAGGACCTCTGGCATAGAAGGCAATGTATGTTACCGCTTCACCAGCCGGTCGTCAAAACCGTTTTTGTTCTATGGTATGGCCCACGAGAGAAAAATTAAATCGGCATTGACTCGACTTCTACCAAGTTTTACACAAACTCATACGATACTCATACTTCTACGATACTCATGTTTTAGTCGTTTACGACATATTTGCGATAATTTCCATCCCCTTTTTTTGTGTCGTTTTTACAAAAAGGGTACATTGGTAGAGAGACGTCAATGCCCTTTTATTTTTTTTCTCGTGGGCCATACTTTATTTATGCTGCAAGATAATTATTCTAACATTCTCATATATATCTATAACCCGCTGACCTAGAAACATAACATTTGACGAAAAGGGAGAATTAAAGTACAAACAATACAAAAACTGAGAATTACACAAAGTTGTAGAGGGCTCATTTGGATTTGTATGAATATCTACTTTTATTTATTAAACGGCTTTTACTGACCCATTACTGTCGGAAATAATTGACTAGTTTTGAGCTTCTATGGAATTCTTCTTCAGGAATTCTTCTTCATTTGCAACTATACTCAATTTTATTAGTCCAATAGTCTGAGAAGAAGCTGAGCTTGTCTTACGATGGTTGGATTATTATTTAACTACTAGAGCAAACAAGAACAGATCATTCGTATCGTTTAGTTTAATCTCCTTAATTGGTGTTAGAGTATAAAGTACTTACTTAGTACTTTTAGAACTTTTTCCTATTTTGGGTTTGTAAAACCTACTATACGAAACGAAATGATGTTATGTTTTGACTTAACACTCTAGTCTTACATACTGCCCTTCACACATTAACTCTCTTTAGATCAAATCGTGAAAAGGTATGTATCTCAATGCTATTTTTTACATACATACATACATACATAACATCACGCCTATATCCCTCATCGGGTAAGCAGCGGGGCTAGCATGCTACCGTTGTCAACGATAAATCGGGCCTTTTATCGATATTTTCTTAGAATATGGTATTAAGTGTATGTAACATATCAATTTTGTTCAGAAATCTAAATATAACTTTTATAAAGCAGACTATACAGCTATACAAATGGCTCTCAATGACATAGATTGGCATAAGGAATTAGACTCTATAGCACATGTGGATGAGATGATTGAGAAATTTTATAAAATTATGCAGGATATCGTACACAAAAATGTACCTTATATCACAATCAAGAAGTCTAGGTATCCTTATTGGTTTTCAAAGTCACTCATCAAACGATTAAAAGAAAAAGAACGTATTAGGATTCGTTTTAAGAAATATGGAAATCCTATGGATGAACTAATAGTAAAATTACTGAATAAAAGATGTGATAAATTGGCTCTTAATTGCTATAATCATTATACCCGTAAATTGGAATGTTCTATTATTAAAAACCCAAAATATTTCTGGTCTTACATTAAGCTAAAACGTGGCAGCTCCAGTAACTACCCTGAAACGATGACCGACGGCAACACAACCTCAAGTGACCTTGTTGTAATTTGTAACTTATTTTCAAATCATTTTTCTGGTGTCTATAATAACGTCGTTGGCGGTGTTGAGGCCGACCCTAGCACCGCTAACATGTGTTTAAGTAATTCAATCCTAAATAACATATGTATATCAAGAGATCAAGTATGCAAAGCATTAAAAAGCCTAGATTTAAATAAAGGTGCTGGACCAGATAACCTTCCCCCCATCTTTCTTTCCAAAAATGCAAACATACTGTCAAAGCCACTCACAGCAATATTTAATAAGTCTTTACAAACTGGAGTGTTTCCAACTTTTTGGAAGGAAACTAAAATTATCCCAGTCCATAAAAATGGTTCTAAGAATTTAGTAACTAATTACAGGCCTATAGCAAGTTTATCAATTACAGCCAAAGTATTTGAAATTCTCATATGTCCTTTGCTCTTTCGTCAAATACAACAGATGTTAAGTATCTACCAACATGGTTTTTTAAGAGCTAAATCGACAGCAACCAATCTGTTTTCTTTTGTTGACAGTCTTGCTAGAGCAGTAGACGAAGGTGTTCAGGTAGATGCGATCTACACCGACTTTAGGAAGGCCTTTGACACTTTAGATCATAAATTAATAATAAATAAACTTAAACTTTTTGGAGTGTCAGATCCCCTTCTGGGTTGGTTTGGATCGTATCTTACGGGGAGATTTCAAAAAGTAGTATTGAATGGCTCTTGTTCTGACTATTATATGGCTACATCAGGAATTCCACAAGGATCCCATTTAGGCCCGTACCTTTTTCTCATTTTTATTAATGACATTGAAAGCTGTTTCTTGAACTCCGATATCTATATGTTTGCAGACGACTTAAAGATAACCAAAAAAATTGGTAATATCGAAGATGCTCACCTACTTCAAGAAGACTTAGATCGACTGCAAAACTGGTGCATAAAAAATAAACTATTTTTAAATGAAATTAAATGTAAACATATAAAATTTACTAGAAATAAAAAAATTATCCTCACTCAATACAACCTAAACAATATTATATTAGAAGAACTAACTTGTATACGAGACCTTGGTATCAAAATAGACCAAAAGCTTGGTTTTGTTCAGCATATAGATGAATGTGTATTGAAGGCTTCCAGAATGCTAGGTTTCGTACTAAGAGAATCTAAAAATTTTAAAAATATTACAACGAAAAAAGTCTTATTCAATTCTTTAGTTCGTAGTCACCTTGAATACTGTAGTGTAGTATGGTCACCCACTTACAGAAAACACGTAGATCGAATTGAACGATTGCAGAGGACTTTCACTAGACATTTATCATATGCCAGTAATATGACCAAAAATCTTAGATCGTACCAGGACAGACTAAAATATTTTAATATGTTTTCTTTAGAGAAACGCAGAGATATGTTGGATATGGTGTTTCTTCAAAAGATTATTACAGGACGTATTGATTGCCCTCAGCTGTTAGCAAAACTTGATATTTATGTTCCTAGGCGTATTCCTAGATCGTCCAATAAAAATGTTAAGTTCTTTTTCTGTCGCAAAGCTCGTACAAATCTTATGTCTCATTACTCTTTGCACAGGTTATTTTTAAAACATGATAATTATAAGAACTTGTTCGATATAAATTTTGTAAAGTTAAGTGTACTTAGAAAAACTGTTTTAAGTACTTAAGTGGTACAACTTATGTTTATAAATGTCACTTTTATGTATAATTTCCTTCTTTCGATGTTTTGATATATTATTTACTTTTAAACTGTTAATTTGTTTCGGATTTTTTATACTATACTATATTTTTTCTAACCTTTATTATTACTAAACTTTGAAAGTGTACCTTTACAAAGTGCACGCTATAACTGTTGATGCTGTGCTTACCTTAAAAAATAAGGCACTTGATTTTTTTTTGTATTTCTTATATTTTGTATTTATGTAACAGTGTACTTATTACTGGTGAGCCAAAAAAAAATAAATAAATAAATAAATAATTTATTAAGATTATGACATATTTGGCTTTGTGGTCTTAATCATGGTATCAAATCGAGTAATTCTATCTATTATGGTGCGAATCTTAGCTTACATAGATAGGATAAAATAACAAAATAATATTTATCTTGTCGATTCGACTATTTATCGATTGTTGCATGCTAGCCCTGCAGAACACCACTGGCTACAGAGCCACCATCGACACGTTCGACAAATTTGGAGGCATTATAAGGGTGGATAGAGACTATTGTAGTGACAGGGGGTCAGCCTATCGCTCACAAAAAAATCTCCAATAAAACCTCTGTCCCTTAACTGACTTTTACAGTGTGCTCTATGTTTTTCCTTTGGTCGCAGTCCAGCATGGAAGTTAGATTTAGAATTGCTATTTTTAATTAATGCTATAAATACATACACACAGCGTTACTAAGAATATTCTGTTATACAAGATCCACCTGGTAAACAAACCCGCTCGGAAGGTTTCATTTACGAGCACTAAGAAATTACAATACAATAATGCTATTGAATGAAATTTCTCGATATAAACTCTCTAGTCCCATTTCTCCAGCGAACCCTACAAGCCATCACTACTATTTTAGATTCCGCACAAAACATGGACAAGTACTCTGTCAGGATTAAAAATCCGCATTGGGATAGTGGCAAGTCACCATAAATCTCCGGAGAGTTGTCCCGGCATGTCCCGCGCCCGGAACTGTCTGGCAAGCGCCGTAAATCTTGTGCACCCGCGTCCTGGGCGTCCCGCTACGCATACAAAACATATACACCCTAGTTTTCAGAGTAATTAGCTTATATTTTGCGATGTTTTTCGCGTTTTGAGGAATGTTTTTGGTGTTGCATTACTGCGTTAATATTATGTTGTTATACAACTTTCAAATTATTTACGAATAGCACTTTTGCGTTTTTTGTCTTAAGTTTTCGCGATTCATACTATTAAATAAAACACTTTTTAAGTAACTGACCACGGGGTCTGCAAAGACACCGAAACGTCGTCGAGTTAAAATTTAATATGTAAATATGCGCGATAAATCCGGTTAAAAAGTGTTTTATTTAATTCTGCAGGATTTTTTAACTATCGGTTTAACTCTCAGTTTTGAAAATTAACGCCTTGAAACAAATATTTTTTTCAGCTTTATTAGGTACATGCGGCATCAACAATTTTTTTGCGCTGTATAGCGATGGCGGAATAAAAATAAAGGTACACATTCAGATATGGGGCATTACTGAAATAGCTACTAGCTTCGTCTTGTTGACCCTAAACTGTTTGTAGCCGCACGAAGTTGTACCTGCGTAACTTACCATCTAAGGTCAAATTTGAGCTATCAAGTGGATTTTTAAAACATTTATTTGGTTGTCATGCCGACATTGTAGTGTATTTGAGACTTAAAATTCAATTCCAATGATAACGAATACACGAAATTCATTTTAATAAATATAGAAAAATGTAAAAACATAAATTAACAACAAATAATAATCTGATACATACTAATACGTAAATGTCATGTTGAATGTTGCTAACGCCCAAAGGAAATTGCTTCAGATCCATTCATGATTCACCGATGAAACATTCATGAAAGACAACTTGCCTAGTTCCTAATACAATTCACTTTCATTTTAAATACAGGCCCTTTAGAAATATATTTGTACTAATTGACCAAATGTAGGTAACGAAAACTTAGGACACAGGGTATATCAACATTTAAATTTACCTCCCAGTTAATAAAGTAACTCCCAGAAACACACATCGAAGCATTTACGCTTTCAAAATCTTTAAATTGTTTGATAATAATTTTGTCTTCTGTTTCCATGCTTTATAATTTAAATTCATTCATTAATTAAAAAAAAATGTTCTGAACTAGATGTTGTTGCGATTTTGGATTTCAGTTAATCAGTTTCAGTATAAACAGAAACCTGACATAGGATAAGCTTAAAGTATGATTTAATGCAATTAAATCCAGTTAATGTAAGTTTTGTAATAAATTGTGATAACACTAGCATGTTTGTTGAATCCTTAGCATATAGTCCTTTTTAGGACGCTCATGAAAAGTGTTTGTCCGTTTATTTGCAATTCAAGAACAAATAACGTCTACTTTAAAAGGCTCAGCTGTTTAACTGCTTCGCAGCTCGTTCCTAAAATCACCGAAAGTAATTCACTTTAAATATCAGTCATTGCCATCTCTTTCTAACAAAAAGAATAATCTTCGATCTCTTTCTAAAAAGGGTTCGTTCACGGAAGTGTTTAGTATCTTTGTCCCTAAAAAGGCTTTATACGGCCCATTGCGCCCTACATACTGTGGAGTTCAAGGGTTCTTTGCTAGGTTTAATGTAGCATCGATAGGGTAAAAACAATTTAGCCATGATACCTTTCTTCTATCTAACCTACTTGAGGAAAGAATTATTTAAAAAGAAATGAAAAGTAAATTATCTAATAGTTTCAACTATGAACTTCAAAGTATTTTTGAAACGATTACCAAAGCTGTTTTTGACCTCAATGATATGTAACCATGCCATCGAGTGACATACCGATGATATGTCACCCGATTGTAAGTAAATATATTATGAGGCAGAAGATATGGGCATACGAGCTAAGGGAATACTTGCTGTTCTTACGACATTGCCGGTTTAATAGGTCAGCCTTGGATAGATATGATGATATTTGGCAGCGCTTTATGAATGAAACGTCGTTGGAGAGGCAAACCCTGGAGGAACATATCACCAAGCGGAGGCCGCTCGGATTACTCGCCTTTAGACACATCGTTGGATTTGAAAAAAATATGTTTTATTAAATTATTATTTTATTATTTATTATCAATAACAAAATCCACAGACCCTAAATATAATTAGAAAGTTCACATAAGAGGCTCGAGACTCGACGTTTCGGTGTCTTTTCAGACCCCGTGGTCACGAGCGACTGAGGTGTCAAGCGTCGGATTGATAGATTGAAAAAAGTTATACATCATCATCTCCATCTGTTTCTCAGTCTTCGAGCGTAGCGTTCGGGATTGACACAAAACGAGCTGACAGTATCTTGAGTTACAGGTCGTGCAGCTTGCTGGATGTTAGATTTAATGTTTTTCAGGATAGGGTCCCATGTCGGTGACAGTTTCCAACCATCTTCTCTATTGAAATTAGGGTGTTTTTTAATTTCAATCGCTTCTCTGATCATTCTAGGAATGTAATGCTTCTCTCTAGATAAAATTTTCACAGAGTCAAACCTTAAGTAGTGGTTGGGCTTGTCCATGGAATGCTCACAAACTGCAGACTTTGAAGCTCTTCGATTTTTAATATCAGCTATGTGTTCTTTTACGCGGGTTGATACGTTTCTTTTGGTTTGACCAATGTAGGAAAGCCCACAGCCGCAGTCAATCTTGTAAACACCTGGGTCTTGTAAAGGGATGCTGCATTTAACTGAGCGAAGATGTTGACTTATTTTTGAATTAGGTTTAAATACTGTTTTTATTGAAGCGCGCCTAAGAATGTTTGAGATTTTATCTGTGACACCCTTTACAAAAGGTAGAAATGCAGGTTTGCGTTCGACTGTCTGAGGCTTCACGTGGTCACTGCGGCGGCGACGAGGTGGTTTGAGGCCGTTTTCACGAAGCACCTTGACAACATGTTTCAGTTCATCATCAATGTGCTGAGGATCGCAGATTCCATGTGCTCTCTGAAACAAAGAGGAGCCTACGGCGAGTAACTGGCTCGGGTGGTGGTGGGACTTTCCATTTAAATAGCGGTCAGTATGGGTGGGTTTCCTATAAACTGTGTGACTGAGTGTACCATTTGGATTTCTTTTAATTAAAACATCAAGAAAGGCTAACTTATTATCCTGTTCTAATTCCATAGTGAATTGTATTTTAGTATTAAGGGAATTAAGATGGTTTAGAAAAGCAGTTACTTTATGTTGAGGTAAGATTGTATATGTATCGTCAACGTACCTCTTGTAGATCTTCGGCACGACGGGTGCCATGTGGAGAGCACGCTCCTCAAAGTCTTCCATGTAGATGTCAGCAACTACAGGTGACACTGGGGAGCCCATAGCAACACCATCAATTTGTAGATAAAACTCATTATTCCACATAAAGTAGCCCGATGTAAGGCATAATTCTAATAATTCTGCATATTCAACAGGCAAAACTGATTCAGTTAGCTTTTTCTTGACAATTTCAATGCAGTCTTTGACAGGTAGTGATGTAAACAAAGACTTAACATCAAAACTAACCATGGTTTCATTGTTTGCAATTTTAAGATGTTTTAAATCACTAACAAATTGATAAGAATCCTTTACATATGCTGCTGTTTTGCCTCTCAATTGTGAGAGTACACCTGCTATATGTTGAGCAAGCTTGTAAGTTGGTGTGTCTATTTGGCTCACAATAGGTCTTAGTGGTACATCAGTTTTATGCACTTTAGGTAGCCCATACAGTTTTGGGGGTTTTACACAAGCTGGGATTAATTTATTCACATCTAAATTTAACGATTCTTTGTGTTTTTGTATTAATTCGGAAGTTTTCTTCATAATTCTAGAAGTAGGGTCATAGTTTACTTTTTTATAAGTTAATTCATCCGACAAAAGGTTAGTAATTTTTGTGTTATATTCAGATGTGTCCATCACAACAGTGGCGTTTCCTTTATCTGCACGAAGGACAGTTAACTCTTCATTGTTGCGTAAGTTCTTTAATGCAAGTCGTTCTTCTCTAGCAAGATTCGGTTTCGGCAATTTACATCGCCTCAAAACGCCAGAAATATCTTGACGAATACTTTCGGCGTCTTCCTTAGAGATTTTATTCTGAAAGAGACAGTCTTCTACTTTGCAGATAATCTCCTCTGTTGGTATTTTTGATGGAACCGGTGCGTAATCAAGGGATTAAATTATTTATTCACATCTAAATTTAACGATTCTTTGTGTTTTTGTATTAATTCGGAAGTTTTCTTCATAATTCTAGAAGTAGGGTCATAGTTTACTTTTTTATAAGTTAATTCATCCGACAAAAGGTTAGTAATTTTTGTGTTATATTCAGATGTGTCCATCACAACAGTGGCGTTTCCTTTATCTGCACGAAGGACAGTTAACTCTTCATTGTTGCGTAAGTTCTTTAATGCAAGTCGTTCTTCTCTAGCAAGATTCGGTTTCGGCAATTTACATCGCCTCAAAACGCCAGAAATATCTTGACGAATACTTTCGGCGTCTTCCTTAGAGATTTTATTCTGAAAGAGACAGTCTTCTACTTTGCAGATAATCTCCTCTGTTGGTATTTTTGATGGAACCGGTGCGTAATCAAGGGATTAAATTACGCACCGGTTCCATTTTATTCTGAAAGAGACAGTCTTCTACTTTGCAGATAATCTCCTCTGTTGGTATTTTTGATGGAGTAGAAGACTGTCTCTTTCAGAATAAAATCTCTAAGGAAGACGCCGAAAGTATTCGTCAAGATATTTCTGGCGTTTTGAGGCGATGTAAATTGCCGAAACCGAATCTTGCTAGAGAAGAACGACTTGCATTAAAGAACTTACGCAACAATGAAGAGTTAACTGTCCTTCGTGCAGATAAAGGAAACGCCACTGTTGTGATGGACACATCTGAATATAACACAAAAATTACTAACCTTTTGTCGGATGAATTAACTTATAAAAAAGTAAACTATGACCCTACTTCTAGAATTATGAAGAAAACTTCCGAATTAATACAAAAACACAAAGAATGGTTAAATTTAGATGTGAATAAATTAATCCCAGCTTGTGTAAAACCCCCAAAACTGTATGGGCTACCTAAAGTGCATAAAACTGATGTACCACTAAGACCTATTGTGAGCCAAATAGACACACCAACTTACAAGCTTGCTCAACATATAGCAGGTGTACTCTTACAATTGAGAGGCAAAACAGCAGCATATGTAAAGGATTCTTATCAATTTGTTAGTGATTTAAAACATCTTAAAATTGCAAACAATGAAACCATGGTTAGTTTTGATGTTAAGTCTTTGTTTACATCACTACCTGTCAAAGACTGCATTGAAATTGTCAAGAAAAAGCTAACTGAATCAGATTTGCCTGTTGAATATGCAGAATTATTAGAATTATGCCTTACATCGGGCTACTTTATGTGGAATAATGAGTTTTATCTACAAATTGATGGTGTTGCTATGGGCTCCCCAGTGTCACCTGTAGTTGCTGACATCTACATGGAAGACTTTGAGGAGCGTGCTCTCCACATGGCACCCGTCGTGCCGAAGATCTACAAGAGGTACGTTGACGATACATATACAATCTTACCTCAACATAAAGTAACTGCTTTTCTAAACCATCTTAATTCCCTTAATACTAAAATACAATTCACTATGGAATTAGAACAGGATAATAAGTTAGCCTTTCTTGATGTTTTAATTAAAAGAAATCCAAATGGTACACTCAGTCACACAGTTTATAGGAAACCCACCCATACTGACCGCTATTTAAATGGAAAGTCCCACCACCACCCGAGCCAGTTACTCGCCGTAGGCTCCTCTTTGTTTCAGAGAGCACATGGAATCTGCGATCCTCAGCACATTGATGATGAACTGAAACATGTTGTCAAGGTGCTTCGTGAAAACGGCCTCAAACCACCTCGTCGCCGCCGCAGTGACCACGTGAAGCCTCAGACAGTCGAACGCAAACCTGCATTTCTACCTTTTGTAAAGGGTGTCACAGATAAAATCTCAAACATTCTTAGGCGCGCTTCAATAAAAACAGTATTTAAACCTAATTCAAAAATAAGTCAACATCTTCGCTCAGTTAAATGCAGCATCCCTTTACAAGACCCAGGTGTTTACAAGATTGACTGCGGCTGTGGGCTTTCCTACATTGGTCAAACCAAAAGAAACGTATCAACCCGCGTAAAAGAACACATAGCTGATATTAAAAATCGAAGAGCTTCAAAGTCTGCAGTTTGTGAGCATTCCATGGACAAGCCCAACCACTACTTAAGGTTTGACTCTGTGAAAATTTTATCTAGAGAGAAGCATTACATTCCTAGAATGATCAGAGAAGCGATTGAAATTAAAAAACACCCTAATTTCAATAGAGAAGATGGTTGGAAACTGTCACCGACATGGGACCCTATCCTGAAAAACATTAAATCTAACATCCAGCAAGCTGCACGACCTGTAACTCAAGATACTGTCAGCTCGTTTTGTGTCAATCCCGAACGCTACGCTCGAAGACTGAGAAACAGATGGAGATGATGATGTATAACTTTTTTCAATCTATCAATCCGACGCTTGACACCTCAGTCGCTCGTGACCACGGGGTCTGAAAAGACACCGAAACGTCGAGTCAAAATTTAAAATGTAAATATACGCGATAAATCCGGTTAAAAAGTGTTTTATTTAATAATATATTATACCCTAGTGCATAATATAATGAATCCTACAAAGTTGAATTGTACCTTTGTGCAAATTAAATGCGAGTAAACAGAGCATATTTTATTGATCCGGGTTATACATTAATTTTTTTCAGAAACAACAAAGAGGTTTTATACCACTTCAAAATCCATATACATTTTTAAATGTTTACGCCTTATATTAGTTAAACAAAATTGTATATCAAACAAATTATTCACAATTTACAATAATTTGTTACAAAATATTAAAATATTTGGATTTACCACTCCAAATTAAATATTTTCATGTAAAATAGGCTGTATATGCTATACAGCCATTGACACATTTGGCGGAAAAAAAAACCTACGCGCATGCGCGAAGTTCGGCGCCATTTTTCAATCACAATTCGCAGCTTTGTTATCAAGTGTGTTTGTTATTGTATGACCACGTATGTCTGTCTTTTACTCACAAGTGTGTTGAAAAACGTCGTATATAACTCGTGAGCGTTGCTAATTACAGTCTCGGCTCATTATTAAGCCCTCGCCTGCGACTCGGGCTCAAATCACAGCCTCGACTGTAATTAGCAACTTCGCTCACTTGTTACATAATATACTATTGTTTGGTTGTCATGCCGACATTGTAGTGTTTTAAATATAAGTTTCCAATGATAACGAATACACGAAATAGATTTTAATAAATATATTTAAAAACGTAAAAACATAAATTAACAACAAATAATAATCTGATACATACTAATACGTAAATAAATCTATCAATGCGGCCATGTCATGTCGAATGTCGCCAACGCCCAAAGGAAATTGCTTCAGATCCATTCATGATTCGCCGATGAAACATTCATGAAAGACAACTTGCCTAGTTCCTGATACAATTCACTTTCATTTTAAATACAGACCCTTTAGAAATATATTTGTACTAATTGACCAAATGTAGGTAACGAAAACTTAGGACACAGGGTATATCAACATAAATTAACATCGTTTAACTTTACCTCCCAATTTATAAAGTATCTTCCAGAAACACACGTCGAAGCATTTACGCTTTCAAAATCTTTAAATTATTTGATAATAATTTTGTCTTCTGTTTCCAAGCTTTATAATTTAAGTTAATTCAATAATTAAAAAAAAAAATGTTCTGAACTAGATGTTGTTTCGATTTTGGATTTCAGCTAATCAGTTTCAGTATAAACAAAACTGACATAGGATAAGCTAAAAGTATGATTTAATTCAATTAAATCCAGTTAATGTAAGTTTTGTAATAAATTGTGATAAAACTAGCATGTTTGTTGAATCCTCAGCTCATGAAATGTTTTCGTCCGTTTATTTGCAATTCAAGAACAAATAACGTCTACTTTAAAAGGTTCAGCTGTTTAACTGCTTCGCAGCTCGTTCCCAAAATCATCGAAAGTAATTCACTTTAAATATCAGTCATTGCCATCTCTTTCTACCAAAAAGAGTAATCTTCGATCTCTTTCTAAAAAGGGTTCGTCCACGGAAGTGTTTAGTATCTTTGTCCCTAAAAAGGCTTTATACGGCCCATTGCGCCCTACATACTGTGTAGTCCAAGGGTTGTCTGCTAGGTTTAATGTAGCATCGATAGGGTAAAAACAATTTACCCATGATACCTTTCTTCTATCTAACCTACTTGAAGAAAGAATTATTTATAAAGAAATGAAAAGTAAATTATTTAATAAGATAAGATATTTATTTCTGATAAAAACTTATATCTAAGAATAACATTAATTTAGAAATTTATACTAGGTTAACAAAGGCATAATACCTAAACTAAGTAATATATATATATAATAATAGTTTCAACCATGAACTTAAAAGTTTTTTGAAACGATCAACAAAGCTGTTTTTGATCTCGATATCACCCGATGGTAAGTAAATATGAGGCAGAAGATATGGGCATACGGGCTAAGGGAAGAACTTGCTGTTCTTACAACATTGCCGGTTTAACACGTCATCCTTGGATAGATATGATATTTGGCAGCGCTTTATGAATGAAACGTCGGTGGCGAGGCAAACCCTGGAGGAACATATCACCAAGCGAAGGCCACTCGGATTAATCGCCTTTAGACAAATGAGACACATCGTTGGATTTAAAAAAAAAATTATCAAATAATTTATTTATTATTTATTATCAATAACAAAATCCACAGGCAAGAAGCTTACGTCTAATGACGGATTAACATTTTATTATTAAAAACTAGAGAGCTTAATTTATTCTATCATACACGAATTTTATACAATTTTTGTTTTTATTAAGTAATTAGTTCTAAAGAAAAAAGATGAAAGTAAGGAAAAATACAAATCATCTAAACTTAAATTACATGGTTTGATAAAATTTGTTAAAATAATAATGTACATAATGTAAAAATATGTTATATTTTTAATTATTAAGCAGCATTAACTTAACCTCTAAAAAAACTTGTGTCACTTAATAACATCGTCCCGGCAACTTTATTTTAAATCTGTCTTTTAATTGATCAACATGTTTAGTTAGTAAAAATATTCTATAATCGCATTGACTTTCTTTCCAAACAGAGTTCTTCTGTTTCATTATTCATTCCATTAAAGATTCATTACAACAGTCGAAAGGGAAACATTAGAAAAATTTCTTCTGTTCATGATATTAAAAAAACAAAATTAAAGCCAAGAATGTGAAAAATCAAACCAATTCTTTTTATTTCTACTCACTCCTAAGGTTCATATATAATTAAAATGCTATCAATACAAATGATATCAATAAATTCGGAATACAAATTCTTAGAAAACAATTTTTTTATATTGATTTGGTGTTTTTATCCTTTTTTTGTCGTTTATTCTTTCACCCAGATCCTTTCGAGTTTAACTTAGCTCAAACGATTGCTTTCTTAGCAAAAAAAGCATTTTCAGATTGTCATCGACTATATCGACTGTGATAGCTAAGCTAGCTTATTTAATACTAGCTACCGCGCGCGGTTTTACCCGCGTAACTTTTGATTCCGTGGGAATTTCAGGATAAAATATTGCCTATATCCTTCCTCAAGATTTTGGGCTATCAAATGCAAAAACGATTTTTCAAATCCCACTTGTAGTTTCTGAGATTAGCGCGTTCAAACAAACAAACTCTTCAGCTTTATATATTAGTATAGATATCGAGTTCGAGACATATAATTAGCCTTTAGTGAGAACCGATAACTACTTTAAGACCTTTGTAGATCAGATCAGAAGCTGTTCAGCACTATATCCTTGTTTATTATTCAAAGATTAGAAACCATAAGACGAAGCCTTGCCTTCAGACAGTTTCAACCATATTCTAGATTCGGCATCTACTTAGGTTTAAATCTAGCTCTCAACTAATTCCTTGAAATCTAGTACACATCTGCAAAAGCGGAGTAAAGCGAATTGCAGACATTTTACCAGCGATGCATATCTGCGAAAGTAATAAAAATAAAGACTGGTCAAGTGTGAACTCAGAATTAAATCATTTTTTTTTCGCATTTTAAACTGAATTTTTGGTAAAATTTTTGGTTTAAAACTGTATTGTCATAAATTCATTTTTAATAGTAGATTTCTATACTTAAATAGATTATCTCAATAATACAAGTTTTTGTAAAAAGATAGAAATCTGGAATTTAGTTCTCATGAAAATGCTAACATATCGTATTAATTCAAAAAGAACCAGGATTTGATTAATAAGAGGATTGCAATTTTTTGGTCTAGTAAAAACTATCGACCTACGTCAAGTGTTCTATTCGTCTTTTCCATTCGACAGCGTCGATCGATTGGTGTAGTACAATTATTTTGAAATTTCTCAACTTTGAAGTTTCGGAATAAAAAGTGACAGTTAACAATAGCCATCATCCTTGCCTTTTGAGCTTCACATTCAGAGTGAGTATTAGGTAAAACTAGAACGTTTTCTTCTGTCAGCGAATCAAAGCTTGTGTCGTGATCAGTGCTTATCGCCCATACGCACAAGCATTTATTCATAGACTCTTGAGGACTTATCAATTCTGATATTTTGATAACTGTCTTTAGAGAATTGACAATAAATCTTTACCGAGCTCATGAGTAACGTTAAGGTTGACATTAAATAAGTTTGCAGAAAATGCGCCTCAGTCTATGATAGTGAACTTTTACTCTCTGACGACCGGCTGGTGTAGCGGTAACATACATTGCCTTCTATGCCAGAGGTCCTGGGTTCGAATCCCGGCGACGGCGGATATTTGAGTGATGAACACAGATATACTAATATCGTCAAGTCATGGATGTTTATGTGTTTATTTAAGTTTATTCTAATAAAAAATATGTATTTATTCAATATGTATATTTATATGTTTCTTCAGTAAATCAGTTATCTAGTATCCATTACACAGTTCTTTAAGAAACTTAATTTGGGCTAGATAATGTTGTGTGAGGTCAGAAATATTTATTTATTTATTAATCTTCTAAATTCCTTCTGAGCTTGACGTTAAGCAGTCTGTCCCTGATACTACATACACAAACACAATATATACGTACATAGACTAAACATTGAATTCTTCAGTTAAGGAAAAGTATCATTGAATATCATTAGATAAAATTATGAAAATCTAACATCTCTCCTTGTTTCTACTGTAAGGGCTAAAATTGCGTCACCATAACCGCGGTGCAAAAAAAAAGTGTTCGTTTTCTGAAAATTTACATTTTTAATCCGGTGAGGTTAGAGGTCAGTATTTTTTAAAAAGCCTCTTCTTAAATAAAACAAACATAATTTACTGCGAGTCTGCCTGGTTTCTGAAAATATTACTTTTTGATTGATGACAATGTTGTAACCGTACCTCGCTCGACAGATTTAGTTAAAATATCACACAGGGAGCCTTAAATACCATATAGAATATTTTATACTCAGATAACTATAAGATCACTTGTTGTTGATAAATGAAATATACGAAAAAAAACAGTGTTCATAATTTCATAGGATCATTGACGGAGCGCTTAGTCTATTCGCACCATCCATGGTAGAAAACTTATGGCCCTGCAGTAGGCTAAATAAAAAGTTTCGTAATTTTCGATATTACTTATCACATATTTTTACATACATACATAACTTCACGCCTGTATGGGGTAGGCAGAACACCAAAGTCTGTAAAACCATCTGATGTCACATTTGACAAATTTGGAGGTATTATAATGATGGTGAGAGGGAGTCAGCCTATTGCCCACAAAAACGCCAATAAAACTTCTGTCCCTTAACTGACTTTTACAGTATGCCCGGGTAGAGAAGCAGCTGGCACATTCTATGTTTTTCTTTCGCTCCTAGTCCAGCATGGAAGCAGCACATATTTTTCTCTTTCTTTTTTCCAATGGTTTCAGTCTTGGTACGGGACCCTAAAAATGAGGTTATTGTCCTGCACTTAACAATTTATTACAGCTGAAGGAAAACAAAGCGATACAGTCACGCCTCTACAATGTCGTGGCTTTAAAATATACAGCTTTTGTTGAATCAGGTAAGTTACTAGAAAATGATGTTATGTTTATGTCGCTCATTAAAGCTTTAGTCGTCCATATCTGAGGTTAGTTTTTTATTTATTTCCCTTTTTTATTGCAATGACACTGTATAAATAACATAACATACCCTTCGGGGTCCATCTGGCAGCAGATATTTTCTGCCAAATATCATCGCGATGAGCTCCGGTAATATTTTATGAGCAGCCAGATCTTTCCTAAACCCTTGTGCTGTCATCTTCAACCTCATCTTCAATTACCATCTGGTGAGATTGAGGTCAAAGGCGGGTTTCGTCACTAACAAAAAATGTTTTTGTTACTTTAGTATTTATTACTGATTTATTCAACCTTAAAAATTTAGATTTTTTCGTATTTAGCTTTTTTGTTATTTGACAGGCTTTGCATAAGACTGTTTGATTTATGAATAAACAAAAGCGTAGGAATAAGAATAAAGCATTTGGTGTTCCCGTCAGAAACCTATTCCAGGACCAGCATACGTTGCTATAGCAACCAGAAGTAACAACTACATGAGAACGTCAGATGATTGCACAATTACCTATTGGTTTCTCAAGGTTTCAAGAAACTCCAAACTCCTAGTTTGAAGAAAGTATTCTGAATGCTCACTGAATCCGTAATCATGACTCAAGCATAACTTTGCCGTCAATTTATTATTCCATATGTATGTTTACCTATTTATTATTTTCATTACCTACCTATACGTAGCTCAAACAAACTGAGCTATTAAACAAACAAAATAGCAAATCGGAAACAGAATAATGATAAAACTGAACGGTACATAGCCAAATAAAATAACCCTTAACGAGTACGTGTGACCGCAAAACATTTGAGTTAATTAATCCGGTCTCGTAACGCAGTTGCATTCATATGAGATAAGTATCACGGTGAAATTATTCGCGTGTGGGTACTTTAAAATATTCATTTCAGCTGTAATTGAGTGGTGCGGGTCGAGGGGCATGCAAATATAGCGGGAGGAAATATGGAGCGTTGGGTCATATTTAAACCGTGTGCATGATGGGGGTTAAGTTTCTGTAATGTTGGTCTTTGTTTAAGGCAAGCTTTGAAAAACCTTGCTTCCATGCTGGACTGGGAGCGAAAGAAAAACATAGAATGTGCTAGCTGCTTCTCTTCCCGGGCATACTGTAAAAGTCAGTTAAGGGACAGAGGTTTTAAAGGCTTTTTGTGGGCCCTGGATCCTGTCACTACAATAGTCTCTCTCCATCTTTAAAATACCTCCAAATTTTTCAAACGTGACATCAGATGGTCTTGTAACCTTTGGTGTTCTGCCTACCCCATAAGGGATACAGGCGTGACGTTATGTATGTATGTATGCTGAAAAACCTAAAGCAGGTTTGCATGGTTTTAACCATGCAAACCTGCTTTAGGTTATCATGAAAATTCTTTGTACTGAGCATCTTACAGGGCCATGAGTCTCTCCCCTGGGTGACGAGAAGGTTTAGGCCATAATAATTTAGCCCAATTGTTTGATGTATATCAGGCTTCCGACACAGTCTTATTTCTGTACACAATTATACAGCAGCCAGTACCGACTGCTTAAAGTTCCCTCCGATGCGATGTACGGAAGTCGGCGGACGAGAAACAAATGATCGGCGATCACTCATTCTGGTACCAACCGCGCCGAACGTTGCTAAGTCTGTTATATCGTACGATATGCATAGAAGCCACTTTGCTAAGACGACTGTTCATATAACCCGAGTAACTTTTAAGGATTCGGAATCTGCAGCAATTTCTCGATAAAATATAGCCCTTTCTGAGACATAAAGCTATCAAATTCGACTAGGGTTTTCAGAAAATAGCGCATTTTAATCAAAATAATTTGTGATGTTACAACAATTAGTTTAGCTGAAAATAAGTGGTAAAGTATATGGAGACCTGCGGCTGAGCAGTCAGCGAACATGCATAGGTATAGAAAGATTTTGTTTTTTAATTAATTTCTATTACCTCTGCATTCTGCCTCAGTGGCGCAGTGGTCCAGTGTTCGACTGTGGCGTGAGAGATCCTTGTTTTTTATTTATTTCTTTCATAGTTGTTGAGTTTTTGCGAAAATTATATATTTCTTTTAACTTCTTTTTATGAAATAGGAACCGGAGTTTTGTCGTTCATGATACATACATACATAGCGTCACGCCTGTATCCCTTATGGGGTAGGCAGAACACCAGAAGCTATAAACCATCTGATGCCACATTTGACAAATTTGAAGGTATTATAATGTTGGGTCAGCCTATCGCCCACAAAAACGTCAATAAAACCTCCGTCCCTTAACTGAATTTTACAGTATGCCCGTAAAGTTCATGATACCTGGTGTTAATAATAATATGATAAAGACGTATTTGGTTGTTGCACCTCTATTCAGGAGAAACGTATAGGAGAAAAAACTGACGAAGGCAGTTTATAACGTTGGTGAATCGTATCAAAAAGGAATTTTCCACGAGCTTTTTTCCTCTTTTTGGCATATCCACCACATAATAATAATAATAATATTCATTTAATTCAGAAAACATAGGTTCCATAGATTAAAGAATTTCACACTCTTAAATAACTGTAAGCAAAAAATAATAATAATAATAATGAATGTCAAAAGAAATATTACTAATATAACAATTTAAAGACTAAAAATAAAATAAGAAATAATGCAATAATTAAATTAAAAAACAAATCATATTAAACTGGAACAAATCAAAATAAATCAAATCAAATTACATTAAATCAAGTCAAATTAAATTAAATTAGATCAAATTAACATAACGATGGAAGTTCTCTCTTTGCAGCTAGTCCAATGGTTGGCAAAAGGAGTGATTCAATTTGAAAAAAAAAAATATATTTTTATTTATTTTATATTTTATTTAATCATTTATGTACACACAGTTTAAAATATACAATGATACTTAAAGACTAATATATGTACAAAGGTACAGCTTATTTCTAAGAGAAATTTCTTCCAGCAGACTTTACTCGTGGAAATTTACTCGTGGACTCTCCAAAATGTATCATTTAGGAAACGGTCAAACAATCAGCCATATGACAATGCTTTAGGCTTTGCTATTCTTTGTCATAACGTCGTAGTTTACGAGCTGACGTGCTCTTAAATTATGTAAATGATTTATCACAACTCTTTGTACAAAATGAGTTCACTGTAGAGCTGTGAGTCTCTCTCCTGGCTTAAACAACCAAACTATCCTAGTGCTAGTTGGTAGATGACAGATTTTTCGGTCACCGAAACAGCTTCTGACAAGCTTAGCCTTAACGACTACTGTACACAGCTCCACGGGCAGAACTGACTGCTTATTGTGCCCGCTGAAGCATGGAAGTCGCAGCGATCAATCAATGGTTGGTGGTCACGTATCCTTTTACTGACTGATATACACTGATCATACTTTGATTGGCATAGTCAGGAGTCGCTGCGCCACGACGGCGATGTCTTCAACATAAATGACCACAACAGAAGTTTAAAACAAATGATTACTTATCTGTTTTAAATTTATCCAATCTTCTTCAATTATTGTAATCAATATCTGCTTTATGAAAAAGTAGTACAATCATCTTGGGTTACTGGGTAACTTGGAATATTGGAGTAATTTACATTTCAAGGATCTACCAACGGCTAGAAAATCGGGAAATTCGCAACAACTACCTATATGGCCCCAAATTAAGCAATGCTTGTGATCAGGGATACCATATAATAACTAGGGCAACCTAGAATATAAATGCATAATATGTAGATAAATACCCACATTCGGAACATTTTTTTTCTTATTACCTGCGGGAATCAAACCCATACGATTTGCCTTGCAGAGTATAAGACCACTGTGCAAATTGAAAGTGTCAAAATATGGAGTGTCATACTTCTTGGCCACGCCACATCAAGCAATTCGTACGAGATTTATCACAACAAATGTCTATTAAATGTTGGTAATTGTCGTAAAAAGAAAAAAAGATGTCGGTCAAAGAATTAAGAGAAATCGAAGAAAATTTCGGCACCACAAATTTTCTTCAATTTCTCTTAATCTCAGTGGCCTATACAATACTAGGAAATATATTTGAATGCTTTCAACGCGGAATAACACTGAGGCTTCAATGGATCCCGTCGCACATTGGACTGTTAGGTAATGAAGAGGCTGACAAATATGCAAAAATAGCGTTTTCCGCAGGCACTGCCTTTGTGATACAACCTTCTATTCGGAGTTGTTGTCGAAATTCAAAAATCTCAGTTTTGCAAAATGGAAAATCTATTTTTATGAACGTTCCAAAACTAAAGGTATTTTGGTATAAAACAATTCAATGTGAGCCTCTTCAAGTGCCATGGTTTATTGATGTTCAATTTAGTAGACAGCAAGTTAAGTTAGCTTTTAGGATTCGCTCTGGACACATTCCATCAGAAAAGTTCGCACATTTAATGAAAAAACAGATTCTCCAAATTGTGATGCTTGCGATAAAGTGGACGATGTGCAGCATGTTTTGATGGAATGTGTCAAGAATCAAAATGAAAGGAAAATTATGTTTAAGCGTTTTAATATAAATATGTTGGATGTGGGTTGTGTGCAAAGCTGTCTTAGCATCTCAACCTCTAAAATTGCTGAAGAATTGTATAAGTTCCATTTGTCTGTCATCACCACAAGGAAAATATTTATAGTTGTATAAATTAGAAGTTTATATAGTATTAGAAAATAGTATTATTATTAGTTTATAGTATTAAAAATTGTATTAGTATTAAGTGTAAAATTGTGTAAAGTTACGATGGGGTTGGCATGTCTAAATAGAAAAAAAAACAAAAAAAAAAAACTTTCGGTCCCCACACTGTCTGGGCACTCTATATCTGTTAGCCACTGGGGTTAACAGATGATAGAATGCCCATTCGTCCGTAACAGGATTCATCCTCCTCCTGCTAGAGCTTGCTTTAGTGGGTGCCAAAGACCTTCCTTGGCGGAAAAACAAAAAAAAAACAATTAAAAAAACATAGAATTGTTTAAGAACACATATAAAATCTAGTCTATCCATATGAAAATAACGTTATATTATCAAACATCTATTAAACGTTTTCAAAGTTACCCAAGCTCACTGTAAACATATCCCATTAATAAAAAATAATTCTAAATTTAAAAATGAATTCAGCTGTGGGAACGTTCTCATTGAATACAATCATACCGCTCAATACAAGTACAACGACGTGCAGTGAGTACTTGCAGCGTTCATAAAACTCAATGGGACATACAGCTTTATGCTTTTAAAACGCGAATGTCCTTTATGTACTTGCTATTGGGTCGTTTTTCAATATTTCCTATAAATGGAAACGTTCAACGAAATAAATGGAATTTAAAATAATGTTTCTGGTAAATATAGAAGTAGAGTTTATTTGATTTTTGTATTATTTCTGCGTATTAAATTGATGTGAATAAGATAGGTGCGATTGAACGGAGAATTTATCTACAACAACTGGGTATCTAGGGTATTAATGGGATCATGTTATAGAATCAAATAACATGTGAATAATTTTTACATTTTTAAATTTTAATATTTTTTTATTTTTCATAGAAAATAATTCAATTACTTAAGTCAAAACACCTTTATGCGAAGTATGACAACGTGGCATTTTCTATCCCTTTTTTTATCGCTATGCATAGGTACAGTTCGCAACATTTTGCGTTGTAGACGACCGGCTGGTGTAGCGGTAACATAAATTGCCTTCTATGCCAGAGGTCCTGGGTTCGAATCCCAGCGGCGGCGGATATTTGTGTGATGAACACAGATATTAGTCGTCAAGTCATGGATGTTTATATGTTTATTTAAGTTTATTCTAATAAAAAATATGTATTTATTCAATATTTATGTTTATATATTTCTTAAGTATATCAGTTATCTAGTATCCATAACACAAGTTCTTTAAGAAACTTAATTTGGGCTAGATAATGTTGTGTGAGTGTCAGAAATATTTATATTTTTTTTTTTTTTATTTATTGTACATTGTGTACATTGTATGCAACGTTCCTCAACGTTTAAAATAGTTGGCAAAAGTATTATTTTTTACTAAGGCACAAAATCTCAAAGTTATGGGATATCAAAAAGAACACCTTGTGTACCTTAGATTTAAAGAGTAACCTGTTACTTTGAAAAAGAATAGCACTATGTCTTGTACAAAATTGTTTATTTATTTTCTTGATCCTACTGTCCCAGAAATTTCTCCGGCTGATCCTTCCCTCGTCTCTTCTACTGATCGAAACATATTATGATTATCTGGTCATCTTCATCTGTTCTCCTGGTCTATTTTTGCCATTTTAAATAACTCTTTGATACTTAATTGCACTTAAAGTACCAGTAATATACAGCATCAAATCGAAAAACGGGTTAAACGGATATCAGCACACAAAAAGATTAGATCAGAGTTTAATCTATTTCCAACCATACATACATATAAAAGAAAATAAACAAATGCCAACTGCATTATTAATTAGTGGTATAGATAATTAATTAAATTAGATATATCTATCGATATGATTAATTAACTTATTAGCGATAATTAAAATACTCATGCATTGCAATTACATTTGTTTGTGAAATATTTAGGTCGTTCCACATTCAACCGGCAATTATTTTACCACTTTTATTCGGCCTCATTCTTAATTTTACTTTCTTTGTCACTTTTAAGCGCTAAATTAAAAGTACAGGTAGGTAATGAAAGAAATATTTATTATTTAGTAATCCAAATCCAATATTGGAATTATTAGGCCCCGTAAAATATAATTTTCAACACACTTGCTCGTAAAGTGAGCGTTATTCTATTGAGTTTAGAACTATAAACTGGGCTATAAGTCACGCGTGCATTAATATATTATACCCTAGTGCATAATATAATGAATCCTACAAAGTTGAATTGCAACTTTGTGCAAATAACATGCGAGAAAACAGAGCATATTTTATTGGTCCGGGTTATACACTAAATATTTTCAGAAACAACAAAGAGGTTTAATACCACTTCAAATCCATATACATTTTTAAATGTTTGCGCCTTTATATTAGTAAAATAAATTTGTATATTAAACAAATTATTCTCATTTGTCATAAAATATTAAAATATTTGCATTTACCACTCCAAATTAAACATTTTCACTTAAAATAGGCTGTATATGCTATACAGATATTGACACATTTGACGGAAAAAAAAACCTACGCGCATGCGCGAGGTTCGGCGCCATTTTTCAATCACAATTCACAGCTTTGTTATCAAGTTTGTTTGTTATTTTATGATCACGTATGTCTGTCTTTAACTCACAAGTGTGTTGAAAAACGTCGTATGTAACTCGTGAGCGTTGCTAATTACATTAGCAACTTCGCTCACTTGTTACATAATATACTATTACACCACTGGTGGTGAAGAAAATTAAAGCATTTTAATTCTAGATGTAAACAGTTCGGTACTGATACTCAGTTATTTGAATGAAAGGACTACAAATGTGCATAATATGTGGATGCAGTACATATCGCTCACATTTTTTTAGCTTTTTAAAAGTAGAGTTTTCAATTTAATAGCAGTTAAACAAAAATATTGATTTTTTGGTCATAAATAACTCTACCAACCCCAACAGATAAGTTAAATTTTATACCATTTATACATTTTTTATATCAATATGAAGTGATTCTAGCAAGAATATGCAGAAATATATATTGAATTAGTAACAAGTTAAAAACTACCGATTGAAAAACTAATAATATGTAAGTGGCTATTGTAATTTAATGGAAATTCTTTGTGGCTCTCAGAAAAAAGTATTTTATATTTTCTGGCCATAGAAAATCATAACATGTTGGTTATATGAACACATACAGTCATTCATTACACATACTTTCAATAATTGATTGAATCAGACGTTTTTTTGCGGGAATTCATGACAACTACTACAACAAAGTTACCTTGCTAATTCCGCGACTTGTGCACTAGTGATGCAGGATTGTCGTGCGTTGGTTCACCACCCTCCCTCCCTCAAGCAACAACGAAGCAATGCAATAAATACTCACTTGGAATACTGTAACCCACACCACAAGCTACCACCAGCACCAAAGCTCGGCGAAACACGTGTCTGTGATAGCTTGTGGTGTGGGTTACAGTATTCCAAGTGTGTGTTCATTGCATTGCTCGCTTCTTGCTTGAGGCAAGGAGGGCGGTGAACCAACGCATGAAAATCCTGCATCACTACTGCAAGTTTAAGTCGCCAAATTAGCTAGGTAACATTGTTATAGTTCATACTTTCAATGTCATACAACTTGCAAAGTTTATTTTCTTAATTAATTTCTTTATAACGTCATTTTGTAAATCTAATTTACTACGTTTTATTCGGTTTCGCATAACTTACAAAAGGGCACAGCGTTCCTAAAAACTCAATTCTAGTGAAGATATCCAGACAAGTGCAGAGTAAATACGCACCGAGAAAGGGGCGCGTGGGGCCACAGCATACCTTTGACTAGGATTCCTTAAGGGATTTCGGGGGAGACAGGGGGAGGATGCGTTTAGAGTTCGTTTTTATCCGATTTTATCAATTAAGTGTACGCTGAGGAGGCAACTCTCGGAAATATGCTATAGATAAAGCTTATTTTCATACATCAATTTATACTTGAGTATATTTTTATAAAATTTTAGAAGAAAATATATTTGTTTAATTGAATTATTAAAAGCTATTAAAGCATTGTAAATTTTTTACACAGATTTTGTTAAATAGGTATGGTTACTGTGTTAATAAGAATATTGACGAAAAACTATAGATTTTCTCTGCCATTGCGAAATTACGTATTTATATGATTTGATAAATATAATTTTTATGCACTGCCGAATGTCACTATTAAGTACAAGAGATAACTTTTTATAAAATTTTATATAATTTCTTTTTTATAAAATATTTCCAAGTATTTAGGAATTTATTTTTTAAAGCTGGAGTAATGTAGTTTGTTTATTAGTTTCATTTCAGTTTCATCCAATACCAATAAACAAACGCATAAAATTTATAACTTTCTCTTCATCATTAAGAATAGATTTAGATAATATTAATATGTTAAAAGAAGCTACTAGAGTTCACTTTTCAATAGACAGCATAATTTCTAAGCACTCTGCAACCAATATTTCTGAAGTAGGTAAACGTCTTTCTTATAACAATGCATAGTCCATTTTGCCCCTATCCGCCCAGCCTACAAGTTTTCTGCAAACATTCCATCCAGTTCCATTAACTAATTGTTAATTCTCTCCCTTCGTGGTATGATGACATCTTGACGAAGATCCGAAATTAATAACTAAGATTTCCCGGGGTCTGGGGTTCAGTAATTGTGCAATTATATTTTTTCCTCGCAGGGGATCTTGATGCAATTTGTTACGGTGAAGTATGGATTATTTGATGGGGGAGAAATACTGGATTGAAATAAGCTAAAAGCAGTAAGTACCAGTTTTATCTCCGTGTCTTGTTTAATAAGTCGGAGTATATCGATAAGTTGGCGATAAAACATGTTTATATGATTGAATGGTATGCAATGATTTACAGAAGAGAATAATGATTGTAGCGCACTGACCTCTATATAAAGGTCAGTGTTGTAGCGTCGAGTTTTTGTTGTGACTATAGTGCGGCCGGCCTGACAGCTGTCCAAATCATAGCTTTTTTACCCCTTTCGAATCGGAAATAAACTTTATTCAGTGGACATAAGGAGCTGTCAGGAACGCATTCCCGCAACGGCCGCACTCTAAATCCGCGTTTGACTCAGTCTCTCAGGTGAGTGATTGAGATTGACAAATTATTTTGCAAAGATGATTGATGGTAACTATTTCATCGTGTAATAAGATAAGTTTTTTATAATTATACGCATTTATTATTTCTCTAGTAGCTGCCGTGGCATGGTGAGAAAATTGCGCTTTTAAAAGCATAGGTTGTGATTCGATCCCTTCTGTTGCAAATACTTGTTTAGTCTGCTGTTATTTGTCATAGATCTACGTGTTTTAAGAATTTGCCAAAAAGGATTTCAGTATCTTTTACATAATTCTCTTGTGACAGACTCAACTTAATTTATGGTTTAGTGGTGCTATGAAAAAGTAATTTTCAGCATTGTTCTTATCATGTACATTTAATTCTGTTGCAGACTGTACATAGAATACGTATGCATATTGTATGTGTGCGGGAGACTGGGTGGTATACATAATTCTGTTGCAGACTATACTACAAAAATGTACTATTTTCACTTAAAAAAGTCCTAAAGGTTTATAAAAGGCATATATTCGTTAAAAAGGCTAGTCTTTTCCCAGGGGAGTCTGCGTCCTTCGGAAGCTACATCTTTTTGATATAAGTACTTTATAAACATAGGAAAGCCCTAAATAAATTGAGGAAACATTATGTACGACTTTTCTTTTTGGTTAAGAATAATGGTTGTTTGTGAATTACTTTAATTAAAGTAATTTTGACTTTATACAAGCTTTTATACACCAGACGCATACTCAATTCCAAAAATCACAAAAACCATTCCACACAAAAGATTACAAACTAAACTCATCTCAATTCAAAAAGCAGTTTCATCAAAATATCATAACTCTACGATCGCGATAGGGTTGCCAATCTAACTTTCCGATGGCCCACAAATACTGAGTGCGGCAACACTGTTAACTTTTCCAATATATTCACGTGGCAACCGACTGGAACAAACAAATGCGCCAACAAACAACCTCTTTGGAACAAAGACATGAGTTACGGTATCATTACGCTTGTATCTTGACGTGGTTGAATAATAAGGCTGGTTAAAGTTACATTTTAATACGTGTATCTTACATTTAAAACTACTAAAAGTACAGTTAGATAAAATACTTTTTTAACTCCATTTTATATTTACTACGGAAATTTTACAAATTTGTGACTATGGGGTCTGTAATGAAACCAAAACATTGAGTTAAAATGTAAATTGTAATGGTACAATATTATATCTGGATATAAGTATTTTTTTAAATTGTGAATGATGAAACTTAAATTAATATAACGGACTGTTTTTCGCAATATATGACGACCACTGCGGAGGTTATTTGGTAAATCTGTCTGTATCAGAATCCAGAATTCATGGTTTTAATCCCCTCAAATTGGTGTATTAGTATGATATAAAAAAGTGTTGGTATGTTTATCGATTGTATAGTTTCTACAGCACAAGCTACGCTTATTTTTATCCAAATCGTGATTTTTAGATCCGATTTTATGACAATTCCTGGAAAAAATATTAAAGATATTTTTTAATATTGTTGCTTTTCAGCAGTAAGAAAAAATATTATAAAACTGTTAATTTACTTTTGAATTAAATCAATAGGTTTTTTTTTTGTATATTAGCTAAGAAAAGCGTATGAAAAGCGCCCTCGCAATATTGACAGAGGTCTAGTGAGCAATATATCTAATGCAGTCTAACACATTCCTCTTCACCGGCTGAGGAACAAGAGCATTGTCAACATCCATCCAGCCATCCTGCTGGCTGAGATCAATAGAAGCAATATGGGGAGCGCGAGGTAAGCGCCGCACCACGCCATCTGCGGGTTCAAATTCATACTAATTTTTGTATATTATGATAATACAGTGTAAAGATGTACCTATTCACCACCTACTAGTGTTTTACTATAAGATATCCGGATGCAAGAAGATGGGATTCCCTGGTTGTTAATTGTTATTGTTTATTTTTACAAGATGATTGCTGTTGAGTTTCTTGCCACTTCTTCTCAACAGATCAACTTTCCGAAGTAGTGGTAGATTCAGTTCAATTTGTAAATTGTTTGACTTATTTTAAATGAATTTGAATACTTACGAAATAAAGATTCTTTTGACTTTGACTTTGAGCGGCGCGGGCAGCGAATTCCGCGGCATGATAGAAAGAATTAAGTTTGTACGAAACCGCGACAAATCGTTCCGCTGCCCGCTGGCGTCGAAAACGGCGCGTCGCTGCCCGCGCCGCTGTCGCTGCCGTCTAGTTTGCAGCCTTAAAAATATCTTTCCTATTTATTAGAATTAACATTAAATTCCTTAAATATACTTTGTAGTTGATAAGAGTAGAGAAATAATCAAGAAGCATTTAGTTCTTCAAACAATAATACGCGTACCTACTTCAAAGTATTCTAACTGGATCAAAATTTGATGCGGCTAGAGCTCAACACCTAAAGGTAGCTACTAAAACACTTTTCAAGAAATAAAACTAGTTTTTAACCGGATTAATCGCGTATAATTTATATTTTACATTTTAACTCGACGTTTCGGTGTCTTTCTAGAGCCCGTGGTCACGAGCGACTGACTAGCAAAGAAACCGAAACGTCGAGTTAAAATGTAAAATATAAATTATACGCGATTAATCCGGTTAAAAAGTAGGTTTATTTAAATTATGAATCGTGAAAACTTGAGACAATATTACTTTTTAAGAAAGCTTGAAAGATTGTCTTTGTCATACATTTTTACATATTTAATGCAATAAGTTTTTATCGGATTTTAAAGCTTTTCATTTTGTTATTAATTCATATTTATATTGACCTCTCGATGTATTTAGAGATACCGTGTTCAGACTCTCATGGCAATTGCAACATTCGTATATATTTAACTTTTTATAGTATAAGACTATTAAAGTTACTAAAGGACCCAAAATCATTAAATTAAATAAGATACACAAAATAATCATGAACGTTTTCTCAGCTCACCACCCTATCTCTAAACCCACGTATCAAATACCCGCGACGGCGACGGCGTGTCGTCAACAAGTGCAGAAATGCACTTCGCCGCTCCCCGGAGATGACGCCTGACAGGACTATTGAAAGCCTTTTATTAATCGACTGCACCCTTAGTAGGTACCGTTTGACAGCTCTGTGGATTAGGGAAAGTAGGCAGGCACGTTTTCAAATAAATTAAAGTCTGAGGAAGGAGATTTTTTTAAAAAGTAAGGAAATGAGAAACGAGATGCAACCTTATGAATATCAAAAAGTAAATACTGATGGAAACGGTGAATTATTTGTGAGACACTTATGTGGTTATTCTTTATTGGACTCGCCATTTTCACTATAGAATCACTGCTCTAAAATTTAACCAGCTTTGAGATATTTATTTTTTTAAGATTTAACAGTAAAGCCATAATTTTTACTAGTTTTAGTCAGAAATTAAAAAACCTGAAATAAATGAAAAATGTGTAAAATAAAAATTACCCGACCAGGACACGAACCTGGGACCTCTCGTTTGCCGGACGAGTGGTCTCCCACTGAGCTACCGGGGCCTAGCGGAACGCCTCAAAATTACTTAACACATTTTTGTTTTTACGTTATATTGCTAACGTAGCTCCATCTCATTTGCAGCTAAGACCACCCGAGACCAATTTCTTTAAAGAAATTGTGAATTCCAGTTAAAGTGAAGCATTGCAATGTTTAATAATATTTTAAAGTTTTTGCATTTAAAATGCTTAATTACTCTTAAATAAATGAAATTTTTATTTTTTATTTAACACATTTTTCATCTATTTAAGAGTAATTAAGCATTTTAAATGCAAAAACTTTAAAATATTATTAATAACCTGGTTAAAAAAGTTAGGAAATCAACATAGAGTACGTAGAATTGAAATTCTTTAATTTTTATTTCATTTTTTTTAAATTTAAAGCAGTTGTTGCGCTCCAAAAAAAAATCAGAGGAAAAAGTCCAGGTCGCTGCGTCTCTTCTATATTTTTAGTTCAACGAATAAGACCCGAGAATTTCTTTAAAAAAATAAACAAAGCAACTTTATGAATTTTAAAAAGGACATACTGGCTGTTTGTATCGGATAAAGATAATAATTTTAACTCTCATTTTTGGGATTGGTATGAGCATGTTTTTCAACTAAATAAAAAGCCCGCAGGGTAAATACTTGTCTGTTTTTAAATTTTTTAAAACAAAGCAACCCATTCTGGATTATCGTTACACATTAAGAGTAAAATAAAATTAAAGAAAAAACATAATAAGAGAGTCTGTATTGCTTTTGTTGCATTGTGTTCACCGTTAACGTTATACAAAAAAACGAAAATGATAGAATACGACTGGAATACGATTCGATTACAATAAATGTTACGAGTAGAGTGAATTAATAAATTTTTCTTTTCTAACCTGGCTTGAGTTTAAGTACAGGTTTGTTTTTTAGTCACCAGCCAAATTTAAATGTTAGGTATGTTCTGTAATACGATATAAACGTACCTGCATACTTATTTTAGTGACGCTCAGTAGAAAAAATAGAAATGGCACCACAAACTTTTTCACAAATGGTCGCTGTTGATGAACACAACTACGACGAGTCAAGATTTCACTGTTGCTATGCTACGACGTAGTAATACAAAATGTTTTGTAGTTGTGCGTAGTCATCTTTATTCATACATAACTTAGATTTGCTCAATATTTTAGCGAATATATTAATTTCCTTAAAAAAAAATATACCTTTTATTTGCAAAAATAGTTTCCATAAATGATACTTATAGTGTAAAAAAAAATTTGGCCCGAGACTAAAAAAACAAATCTGTGCATAAGGAAATATTCGTTATGTTTTCTTCTATAACACAAACGTTTTAATAGCTTACTCTAGTGCTACATGTTTGATATGTCAATTTCGGTAGATACCTTATTTATGCTAAAAAAGTTAGTACAGTTTCACCATTCAGATGATATGAAATCTTGAAGATGTGAAGTACAACTTTATCCCTAAACCATTGTATGAATTATCCACCTGCCCCCAACTGTGTAGTGCACTTCAGAGTCACTTCGCTGCTCTCCTAGTACTGACTGAGTCAGGCGATGCGTACGACTATTGCAAGGATTTTGTTATAGTCATTAGACATGAAGTTTTTTTTAATGAGTTATGAGTAATAAAAACTTGCTGTGAGGTGAAATATGGATAATATAACGTGGGTATTGATAAAGAGGTTAGAAGATCCTTACTAACTTATTTCCGAAATTCATCACCGTCGGAGCGTGTGCTAAGCGACAGCCTTTATATGAAGGGTGGTCTGGAACCACAAACTGAAGGGATTCTTTTATAGCTGTATCCTTAGACATTTCCAAGGCCTTTGACAGGGTCTGGCATGATGGTCTCTTAAGTAAGCTTCCGTCATATGGCATACCGATAAGGCTCTGCGACTGGATATCTGATTTTCTGAGGGAACGGTCAATTCGAGTAGTCTTAGATGGCTACTCCTCCGACCAAATGGCAATTAATGCCGGGGTACCTCAGGGATCTGTTCTCTCTGCAACATTATTCTTGCTGCACATTAATGACCTTTTAACACCGGGCATTATTGGTTATGCTGATGACAGCACTGTTGTAGAGAGATACGTATCCAATGCGCGAGCGAGCCCCCGTGAAATCCAGAGTTTAAGAAAGTCAATGATTGAGCGCGTTGATTTGACCTTACGAAAAGTATCCGATTGGGGTGAGTCGAATTTGGTCAAATTCAACGCGTCCAAAACTCAGGCGTGTCTATTCTCCGCAAAAAAGAGCACCTTCACATTTACGCCCACTTTCCAAAATGTATCTGTCCCCATCACTGACCATCTAGGGCTTTTAGGCGTAACTGTAACATCCAGTTTAAACTTCGGTCAACAAATTGTGTCCATGGCTCAAGTAGCTTCGAAAAAGTTGGGAATCATCTCGAAGGTACGGCGGTACTTCGGCCCTGCACAGCTTCTTAACTTATACACAGCACAAGTGCGAACATGCATGGAGTACTGCAGTCATCTTTGGGATGGTTCTGCCAAATATCAACTAGAAGCGCTGGACTCCGTTGACCGAAGAGCCCGTAAATTAATTAACGACGGTGACCTTACAACCAAAAAACTGCAGACCTTAGAGCATCGTCGTAAGGTTGCGTGTCTAACCGTGTACTACAGGATACATTTTGGTGAGTGCGCCAGTGCTCTGTTTGAACAAATTGAACCCTCACCCTTTTACCATCGGACTACTAGACGCAGACAGAACTGTGTACCACCTTAGTCTTCATGTTCACTTAACATCAGGTGGCATGGAAGACAAACGTCCTATCCATAATTCATAAAAAAAAAAAAAAAAAAATTCTTACCAATAAGCCACTCAGATTAGTTGCTTTTTATGACTCACTAATTCAAAAGCAGTTGGGCTTTTTCAAATCAACCCCATGCGGCTGTACCCTAAGATGGGATACCCTGGCTGTAAAATGTTATTGTATATTTTACTTCTTCTCAACGAATTGACTTTCTTAAGTGTTGGTAGAATCAGTCCAATTGTAAATAGTTTGAGGTAGAATATTATTCAAGTGCATATATTTAACTACAAAGGAAAGAATTTTTTGACTTTGAATTTGGCATTTTTTTTTTGGTTTAGTAGGTACAATTGATTTTCAGAGCTAAACGTCACTGAAGTTTTATTTTCCTAAACTACTTACACATCCACCCCATAGATGCATCTCTTTTTTATAGTTAATATTCAGCCAGTTACGTTTTCTTTTTTTTACTATTAATAGTACAAGCTGTCATCAAAGTTGTGTTAATTTCAGAACTTCAGAACAAAAATAATGTTGTTTTTTTGAGAAGCAACAGAAACAATTTCAGCAAGCACTTTATATTTTCAAGCCTCATATAAAGCCGCAAACTTAAGAATGAATGTATGAGGAAGTACTTATCATACTTTTTAATTACTTTTCGTCGGAAACTTTTCTAAGAAAACAGTTAATTTTCCAAGTTTTTCCATAACCAAGTGTGATAAGCGCTGCGGTCTGAGATCAACTTTCCTGGGTTCACTTCCTGCACGAAAACACTCTTGTTATCTTAGAGGGGCACTTTTTTGCATAATACTCGTATTTGTGAACTTTAGGGTTTCGCATCTCAAATAAGAAAAACGGAACCCTTATACTATCACTTGGTTATCCATCTTTCAAAACTAATTTCCTTGCCAACTGATAAGTATGTTAACACATCGAGGCATATGAATAACTTTACCTGATTTTGCTTAAATTTTACAGATTAAATCCTGAAAATTTGGGAGCAAATTGGAGTCGTATCTCCATTTAATATTTCTGCTGCCACGTAATACATATACTTAGGGTTGTTGTGTACGTACATACATAACTTCACGCCTGTATCCCTTATGGGGTAGGCAGAACACCAGAGGTTATAAGACCATCTGATGTCACGTTTGACAAAGGAGGTATTATAATGATGGAGAGAGGCTATTGCAGTGACAGGGGGTCAGCCTATCGCCCACAAAAACGCCTTTAAAACCTTTGTCCCTTAACTGACTTTTACAGTTTGCCCGGGATGAGAAGCAGCTGGTACATTCTACGTTTTTCTTTCGCTCCCAGTCCAGCATGGAAAATACAGGTTGTTTTGTAATGGCCAGCAAATTTTTTTTTACACAGTAAGTATCATTATTAGAGACAATTTTTGCATAAAAGGCTTATATTTTTATTACAAGAAAATTTATATATTCGCTAACTTAGCAAAGCATGGTCACTCTAAATTATGAATGAATACCATTTAAAAAAAGAGACTACGCGCTACTACACAGTAAATTGTAGTACTACGTCGTAGTATTAACAATGAAATGTCGCGTCGTAGTAGCAGTGTTCATCAATAGCGACTATTTACCTATAAAAAAGTTTGTGGTACCATATCTTTATTTTTTTGCTACTGAGCGTCACTAAAATAAATATGCATGTATGTTTATATCGTATCAAATAAAATAATATTTAAAGAAGAATGGCAAGGTCCCATACATTGTCAGTACCGCTTTTATTTCACATAGCATTCACGTACTTCAAACTTAATATGTGCGTTTTATTGCTTAGATAACGAGTAATCAGAATATAATTATTAGATTTATACAGAAGTTGGGAATAAAAAGTCAAAACAATAATCTAACCTAAAAATTACAGGAATTTATAATCCGTCTTTTCTAACATGGCGTCGTATTTTGAAACCATTACATTACATAAGCAGGTATTAACCAATCCAGAGGTTTGAAACGGGGGCTTAATTCAAGTTTGACAGTAGGACTTTACAACTATTATTTTTTATTGCCGGGAAATTAAAAAATGTGCTTTCGGCAAGTTTAATTTGATTTTATTGTATTTCTAAATATTCCCAACAACTATCACAACAATAGATGTTGGAAAAAACGTGTCTCATATTGACCTATTAACTACATATAGCCCGGTTTTGATACGCTTGAAAACTCTAAAATTAAGTGATACCGTGGCCGCCAATCCCCTTTAGCTGGTGGCTAAGAAACAAACCTGTTTATTAAAAGTTTATAGAAAGTTGCTTTCTGTAATTTTAAGGCTCCATCTTAAGACGACCGGCTGGTGTAGCGGTAACATACATTGCTTTTTATGCCAGAGGTACTGGGTTCGAATCCCGGCGGCGACGGATATTTGTGTGATGAACACAGATATAAGTCGTCAAGTCATGGAAGTTTATTTAAGTTTATTCTAATAAAAAATATGTATCTATTCAATATGTATGTTTATATATTTCTTAAGTATATTAGTTATCTAGTATCGATAACACAAGTTCTTTAAGAAACTTAATTTGGGCTAGATAATGGTGTGTGAGTGACAGAAATATTTATTTATTTATTTTTATTATCTTATTAATTCCACGAAAGATGTTGATATATGAAAAACAATAATAACTAGCCACTATTTAACTCTAGGAAAATAAGTTAATATATTATTCACTACCAAAGCTATCATAAAACGAACTCTACTCGAAGCTGATAAAGTTCAAAAGTGTACAAAACTTTACTAAGGGCTTCAAGTAAATGCGTCTACTGCAACATTACAGAACTTCGAGGAACTACGCTCAAGTTATCTTTGAGCTTATAAGCAAATAAATATTACGAAGATAAACATATATTTTCTGGTTGAGTTAAACTGAAGTAATCGGACTACTGCAATGAGTTATTTTACAGGATGTACTATGTATACAGCTTATACAAGGTAATGCCTGTCTGTATGTCTGTATGTTAATGGTTATATTAGGAACAATTTTTATAGTAATTACTTTTATTTATTAAATAAATGAAAAATGTAATAAATAAAAAAATCCTGGTCGGGTAATTTTTATTTATCACATTTTTCATTTATTGAAGAATAATTGATAATTTTAAATGCAAAACCTTAAAAAAATTATTAAAACATTGCAATGCTTCATTTTAACTGGGATTCACAATTTCTGTAAAGAAATTGGTCACAGGTGGTCTTAGCAGCAAAGCTATACCATAAGATAGAGCTACGTCAGCAATATAACGTAAAAACAAAAATGTGGTAAGTAATTTCGAGGCGTACCGCCAGACCCCGGTAGCTCAATGGAAGAGAACTCGTCCGGCAAACGAGAGGTCCCAGGTTCGTATCCCGGTCGGGTAATTTTTATTTATCACATTTTTTATTTATTTAAGAATAATTAAGCATTTTAAAAGCAAAAACTTTATTACTTTTATTTCTTTATTTCCGTGTAAGGTCCGCTCAGAACAGCCCTACTGCCCTTGTTTAAGATTTTCGTAAAAGGCGACTAAGTCGAGTGATCACCGCTTGTTGGCAATGAGGTGGTTGTGTTTCGAAAATATGTGATGAAGAGCCAGTTTTTTTCCTAAGCCCGTGTTCTTTCATCTTCGACCTCATCTTTTAACGCGAGCTTAGTCAATCATAAAAAAAAAACAAAACTACTCAACTGATTTTGAAAGTGTTGATACTAGTCTAGTACTAGTTTACAGGGGTCACTATAGGCTATTTAACATCCTGATATATAACCTACCAAATAAATAAAATCCCCAGACATTCACAAAAAAAACGCCTAAAGAAACAAAAGGCCTAAAAGTAAGCAAAGATTGTGTTATGAGATACCATGTAGCGAACTAGGGGGAACTTCGAATATAAAATACATGTATAGATAAACGCCCAGACCCGAATTTTTCTGGTTTCGTGCGGGATTCTAACCCGCAACCACTGGCGTCTGAGGCAGATAGGTTTACCATATCGCTAAAGTGATCGTCGAGCTAGGTAGCGAAAAATCGAGCCTTCAGAGGTTTTGTGCACGAAGTCGGAGAAAAGATCACTTTGGAAATAATTCAACTGCGAAAATATCAACAACGTCAAAACAAACTACTGCTTCTGGCCTTTACAAATAAAGTTAAGGAGTTTTCTTGTTTGAACGGCATTCATTTAGTAGCCTATGTTTTGAGGAAAGTTATAGACTATTTTTGTCGAAAAATTTTCCTTCTTGGAAAAATCTTACGAGATCAAAAGACACTAAGTTGCTAGTATTCTAGGAAAGTTCGCAAGCAAATGAGCGGGAGCTGGGCTCATAGACATCATTCATTATACGACAGGTTTAAATATACATATCGAAGAGAAAATCCAAAACACATTATTCCGCAGTTATTCATACTTATAATACGAATGGATTGAAAAAATCTACCAACACAAAAGTTATTAAGAAAAGTAGCAAGAAACTCCACTATATGTTTCTATACAAACCGAGATTTTCAATACTCACCACCTTTGCCATATCCTTTGATCAAACTGGACAAGTTCAGTAACATAATTCAAATAAAAATAACTGAAAGTGCCTTTAACACAAATTTTACTTTGATAATCCCTTAAACTTTCTCAACATATTTGAAACTATAACACTAAAACTAGCTTTGAAACAATGTAAACCTAATAAAAACAATACAATAGTAGATGGCGGCCAAAAGCTTTCAATTCTTAGTTAAACTTACCCCATACGGAGCTAAAGAACGGCTTGGACGGGCATTACGAGGCGGCATAAACTGTGCAGGGAAAGGAGACATGCACAGGGTGTTTCTATATTCAAATAGTCTCATATTTAGTTCTAGAGGAAGTTGACGATTAACTAATGGACTGTCAGTCGTGACCATTTTAGAGATACCGTTACATCAAGTTAAAGTATAAAATATAAAGTTTAAAAACTAAAACCCGACAACTAAAAACACGCTCTAAAAAGTACGAAACAATAAAATAGTCTCCGCTGAAATATTTATGTATTTACGTCATATTGATAGAGAATTTTCGAAAGGGTAGCCGTGATTGTATGCCACTTTGATTTTATTTTTTTATTATAAATGAATCTGTTTTTCTATAAAAGGTGGCATACGACCTCGGCTATCCTTTAAACATATCTCTATCAATATAACGTAAATATATAAATATCTCAGTGCAGACTATTTTCTGTTTCGTACTTTTTAGAGCTTGTTTTTATTAGTCGAGATTTTGTTTTTAAACTTTTTTTTAAACTTATTTTGGAGTAATAGTGTTTACATATTTGAAATATGCTAACGATATTCTTTTATCTGATATTCCACACGAAACCGTCAAGAGCTTTTTTGGTTCTTTACTTTAATTTTTATTTTACTTATTTTGGGGTAATCATTTTTACATATTTGAGCTGTGCCAATAAAGTTCTTTCACTTGATGCTCCGCAAGATACCGTTAAGAAAAAAAAATTTTTAGTTCCTCACTTTAAATCTTCTAGAGGGCGCTGTAGTCAATTTAACGTAACTTTATGTAACCTATAACCAGCGGACAGTGAAGAGGCTTCTAACGACTAATTACGATTACTAGTTTAGAAGTTCTGAGGGAACAGATGAACATCCATACTCACATACATACATACATACAGGTCAAAATCATAACCCTGTAACAAAATCAAAACAGGTAAAAATAAAAGAAAACGCTTCAAAAGCATTATATGTATATTAAATTTCCTTCTTTTACAAAGTAAAGATGAGATCTTTGTCTTCCATGATACCTAATGGTAAGTCATCACGAAGAATAAGGTGGTATATTATGTCATCCCACGAAAAATCTATTCACCGACACTCAAAAGTAGTAAAGGACTATACTAGTCAGGAAAAATAGATGCAGGCGGTGCATCCAAAAACTTGGCGACCCGTATCAAAAAGCAGCTGTCAATGCGCTTAGTTCGGCTTTAATATTATGTACCGTAAAATATTGAGAAAATAATAGACAAATTAATGTTAAATGACGGATAGCCACGTATCACCGCTGTGCATTTGTAATTTATTATTATCAGATAACTGTTAAGTAATCAACATTACCCACGACAAGTGAATTCCCGACATTTTAGGAAGTAATACCCTTTTAACTTGAGTTCCTGGAGGTCTTAGTATTAGGGAAACCACTGATATTCATTTGATACGGAGTTTCAGAGTACGTGGTAAGAAACTTCGCATAAATTGTATGATTAAAGACTGCCAAACATATATTTGATAAGGATCAGTTGTCAGCATCTGACGTAACACCCACGTCTTATAAGGAATAAGGAGTGTGGTTTTCAATATGTATTGTACAATTTTGTCTTTGGCAATGATTAAACAAAGTATCAGAACTATATTACCTTGTTAATTTAAGTACATATAGAAGACTCGGTGGAACAAGACCAGAACACTTTTTTATACTGTTTCGGCTCGGTCTTGAATCTAGTTATGTTTGTCTCTAGTTATGTTGTAATATACATTATACACAGTACGTCTAAAATCAACCACATCATCACATGCCATCAGGCTAAAATTGAAACTGACTCAGGTTTAAGTAATAAAACAGATTTTTTATTAAAATTTAGCCTATCTTCATCAAGCACATGCAAGCCAAAATTTCTCCACCCTGTGTAAGCGCAGCGTGCATGGACCGCTCATAGTTTCAGCAACGGTATTGCTTACAATGTTGTCCAAAAGTTCGTTGGCATTCTGAGCATGTCCCTATGCAGGGATATTAGAGTTGTAAGCTTTCGATATGACAGAGCATGAATACTGCGAGCTCGTGTGCCTTGAAAAACGTTTTAAAGAATTTAATCAGTGTTTTAATCGCTTTTTTTTAAATTTTGATATTCCACTAAGTTATAATCAAAAAGCAAATTTTCTGTTTGTGCCAATTTCACGATTCATTGCAAAAAATATTTTTTTGTACACATAAGGAACCCTCGTGACCACGATGTTTGTAAAAACACTCAGAAACAGCGGATTTAATGAAAAATATAAAAGATACGATGATATTAGGGGAAAAAAATAATTCTATAATTTTCCTTCTGTGCTTGTTATAATTTGTTATTCATATTATTGAAACGAATTTAAATTTATTCGTTTATCGAAATCCGTATTTGCATAATCAATTTCATATTTAATTGGGGATATTTTATTATTTATCTCAGTCCTATTTATTACCACCGAAAGCTTTATTTATGTGTGCAGGACAGGCAACGTTAAAATACTGTTGATACTGTCCGATGTCCCATAGTTTACAATGAGTTTTTATCAAAGGGCAATCTAGTAACCCAAGCTTGTTCGCCTTTTGTTTCATGATCGCGTCTTGTATGATGAACAATCATACAATAAACAAGCTTACTGAATTAACTATTTCAGTAAGATCATTTAATGTTATTAGGTTAAACAGTGATTGAAGCTCGTGCGCTGCAGTTAACAATGGGCATATAACTCAGCCAGTGCCTTATAGTTTCAATTCGCCGAAACAACAAAGGAAAACCTACAAACATTTTTAGAATTACCAATGTTTTTTTATGAGCAATGTATTAAACTTTCAATCATCGCGTGGACCGACGGGAGTTAAGAAAGGCATAGGTTTTTATTTCGAAAAACAAAACACAATTTAAAACTATCTCAAGATACGGTTATCAAGGGTGGCAGTCGAAATTACGTGGACTTAAAGGTATATAATTTAATACTCCATGCCTCGCAAGAGAAACTACAAACAAAACATAGTAAACAGGCCTAGTCTCAAGCAACGTCCATTCCAAAACCTTGCATGAGCTTCTCACAAGGAACTATGTCAATAACGGGACAAAAGAAGCTGGTGCAGTGTACGCAGCCCTTTGATAGCAAGTGTGGGGGATTGAAAGCGGCAAGCTAACGCTAGGAATGGAACAGTTTTAGTGTGAAACTGACCTTAGATGGTATGAAAACGCAGCAGTTATAAAAATAAATACTTTCAATGTAATTTTCCCAACTTTAAAAAAAAAAACTTCAATATTTAATTCTTCAAACAGCTGTTGTCCTCAACAGCGTTAAGCGGTTAGACCGCTCAAACGAACCGCCTAGGCGGACAACCGCTAGTGCGTATGGGCGCGTATGTATTCCACGCGCTTATTTGACGAATTAAACATTGAAGCATTTTTAAATAAAAGTTGTAACAATTACATCGAAAGTATTTATTTTTATAACTGCTGCGTTTTCATACCATAGAGGTCTTCAACCGCTGCGGTTGAATTTTTGTGGAAATTAAGTGCATACAATCACACGCGGTTAGCCGCCCCTGCGATCAACCGCTGGTGTGGCGCTTATTGTGGATCAAAGCTGTGTTGAAAAACTTTGAGAAATTAATTACCTGCCTTTCAAACACAGTCAAAGTGTTGGCTATGGGCTAAGTGTTGGTAAGTTCTTTCCTTCACAGAAATATAAAAAGCTTGAACGCACGCAATAAGCAATAAAATATTTTTTTTCTTAGCAGTTAAACCTTGTTTTATAAGTTCTTGTGGGTTACAATAACTTCAGTTCATTGAATCAAAATTGGGAGCTCAGCGCTAGATCACATTAGTTTATTCTTAAGAAGCGCATATTTTTTTTTTAATCCAAAAACTTCTCATTTAAACCTTGCTATCATAAAACATTTTTGCCTCAACAGTCTGCGTTTTCAGTTTCAATCGTGGCTTCAGCCCCTACATTAGCTACACAAGAAACTATGTCAATAGTTTGTCAAAAAGAACCCTGGTGCGAGTGGAGCCTCTTCAATGGATCGCAGTGAATCGTTAGCGGCAGGCTTACTCGCGACTGTTCCGCTTTACTCTGAAACTGAGCTGTTTCGGCATGCATAAGATGTTAGACTGTGGTCATGGATCTTGGTGGAACGAGCGCCATTTTGTTTAATGGGTTTTTAGATGGCAAGTAACAATGGGGCCAATAATTTTGGTCAGGTAAAATAGATTTCATGTTAGCTCAAATCCACGTAAATTTAAATATGACCAACATATTAATTGACTGGACGTTTACTAGATTTAGAATGAACAAGTTTGTGTGATTCATATTGTAGTAAAAAACTATTTAATATACATTGCAACAATTGAAAGAATTTAAAAAAAGGGGACCAACACACATACGCATTTGTTTTGTCATGCAATTTCAAATGATGACATAACAAATGCATGCCTGAATAACAAATTAAATAGACAGTCTAGACCAGAGCCTTGATAAATATCACGCGATAGTTATCTTCGAAAACAAAATTACCATTTCTCAAAAGTATATGTTCTTTTAGTTAAGTCTACTGCCAAATATAATCAGTTAGCAGATGTATTCCGGATACAGTTGCTTCTTAAATCCATTTTTGGCAAGAATAAACATCTTTAAAAGTTAACGAATCTCGGTAACATCTTTTGAGCTGCGTTAACAAACCTCAAGACGGTTTCAATTGAGTGATATAAATTTCATATACTACTGCCCATGACTAATAACCCGCTGCATCTTATCAATATACTCCCACCTGATCTCAAGCAAGTCGTGTGTTTCCATTCAGAGCCGAAGTGTGAAAGCCTTGAAGCAAAACACCCTACACTCAAACATTCAAGAGCTTGCAAGCTTCTAGTTGAAACTTTCATGTTTCACTCTTGACTGAGAGATTTCGATTTAGAAGCATATAGGTCCCGCGTCTATACTGAATAACGCATGTGTCCATTTTAGTAACATAAAATACCTAACTTCGTCAGATGACGATATAAGTGTTGTTAACATTTTTAGACATTTCCTAAATATTAGTTGAAGATATTTTATACACACAAAAGAATTGTACAACTAAAATGATTTACGGTTGGGTTTTATCAAAATATCACCATCGTTTACGGGACACGTTCAATAAAAATGATCGTGTTTAATGGCTTTATTTTGTATGTTTACCACAAAAATATGCTTTTTAATATTTCTTCCAATATCTTCAAAAGGTATCGAAATATTTTATTCAATTTACACAAAATCCTTATACAATTATTGACGTAGACCTTCCTCATGAATTGATCAGTTAGGTAAATTGCACTACCTACAGATAGCCAGCCCCGTCTATGCAAGTATGTCACGAATCTTCAATTGAGACATTAGTAAACGCGAATGCGAATATGTATTGAATTGTAATGTTACTTAATATTATAAATGTGAAATTTTGGATGCATGTATGTTTGGCAGGACGGCTCAACGGATTGAGAAGTTAAGCATATTTATTTATTTACACTTTATTGTTAACCTTATATTATAATAATTTAAAATACAAACAAAATGACTTAGATTACACAATTGGCGGTCAAATCGCTGGGCAGCGCTTTCTACCAGACCAACATATTGATAGTGTCTCCAGAAGCACTTAGGCTACTTCTGAAACCGAGCAAAACAGCTAATGCTAATATAAAAATATAAACTTTACTTACACTCATTTAAATTTAAGACTTTATAATAAAACTAGCTGTGACCTGCGACTTCGTCCGCATGGATACCGTTTATTAGAGTTGGATAAAAACTATTATTATAACCTCCTTGAAGTTAAAACTTACCTTATTCTAAATTTCGTCAAAATCGACTCAGTAGTTTAGCTGTGAAAGCGTTACTGATAGATAAACAGACAGAATTACTTCAAAAACTGTAACAACAAAGCAGTGATCCGCAGTTTCACCTAGGTTTGGTGAAAAAGTATAGGTACGAGTAGGTAGGTATATTACATAGATGATGCCCGCGACTTCGTCTGTATTGGATTAGTGTTTCGAGTAGGTTATTTTCTTCTCCAAGGTCCTAATCTTTAATAACAAAAATAAAAATGAAGAATCTTCGCCCATATAATATGTATAACTCCTAACCACAAACATAGGTAGGTAACTATCTATTAGGTACATTACAAAGGCACATAGCGTCATAAACAAATCGGGTGCCAAAGTGCCTTAAATTTTGATATTGTCTTAAGTTTTCACGATGACTATTATGTATGACTATTAAATAAAACACTTTTTAACCGGATTTATCGTGTATATTTACATTTTAAATTTTAATAGTCGCTCGTGACCACGGGGTCTGCAAAGACACCGAAACGTCGAGTTAAAATGTAAAATATAAATTATACGCCATTAATCCGGTTAAAAAGTGTTGTATTTAATGCCTTCAATTTTACTTAATTCATGCAATATCTTCATTAATTATACTTAGCTTATTGTTATTCTAGGTAAAGCTAAGTAGTTTTTGCGTGAAAGAATAGCAAAAATCCATCCATCCAGCCATTATCAGTGTACATACAATACTACCTATAGTTATGTATGGCTGCTTTTCACTGCCAAACCGCTAAGCCAATATTAATGTAATTTGGTATAGTAGTTAACACATACGTTACTTTTTATTCCGAAGAAATCTACGGTTTCTGACTTCCAAGAGGCAGAAACGATCATGAAATAAACAAAACCTTGATTTCCATTTTATCTCTGTATGTACAGAAGGCGTTACAAATCTGTCAAAATTGTTTACTTGAATTTGAACTCTGTGCCCTCGATAATAAGTTAAAATTGGTTGGGGAAATTTGACAGGTAATGTAACGCTTGTTCCTTCTGTACCTACCTATATTAAATCGCGCAAAAGCTTGCGCTCGCCTCCCGCCTTTTATACCCTACCGCCGCGAGCCGCGTCGAGCGCGGCAACCGTTACGCAAAAATAATCCTTATATCATTCAGTATTCACGCGCGATGGGTTATTAGCGTATTTCATGTATAAGTTTGGTGTTTCTATACCGATTTCTATGATTCTTTTTTTATTGAATAGGTAATAATGTTAATTTTTTTTATTTGGGGATGAGTTAGAGTATTATAAACGTAAGAGTAAAGAAATATAATCAGAAAGCTCCGAACTGCTAAGCTATCGGGATTTACACGTGTTATTGTGAGTCAACCATAAAATATAGACATATACTGTTGTGGGATATTTTTTATATAATTTTATGAAAAATATTTCTGTCATACATGATTTCTATGTAGCTTTAACCATTAGGGCTGCACACGCGACGGAAGCTTAAAAAATGAAGTTTTTCCAACATTTCCCTTCACTGCTCTGCTCCTATTGATTGTAGCGTAATAATATACTAATAGTATACTATAACCTGCCCAGGAGTATGAAGAATAACTTTACCAAGTTTAGTTAAAATCCGTAGAGTAGTTTTTGTTTCTATAAGGAACATACAGACAGACAGACAGACAAAAATTTTACTGATTGCATTTTTGGCATCAGTATCGATCACTAATCACCCCCTGATAGTTATTTTGAAAATATATTTCATGTACAGAATTGACCTCTCTACAGATTTATTATAAGTATAGAAGATAGAAGATATAAGTATAGATAGAAGATATAGATACAGATAGATATAGAAGATAGAAGATAGATTAAAGAAAGTTAAAACTAAAACTACCTTACAATATAAAATAAGTTTGACAGGAAAGTTTTTACTTTTTAAGAAGAGTTACTGCTTATCACCTGTACTGTGACCAAACTATAAAACATATGAAGTTAATAAAAGTTTGAACACGAAAACTATAGATATTTCTTCTATCCCCATAAACTCATGTCAAGAGCTCGAAGTTTTCCATATTTTTCCTAACGGTCCATTAACACACGCAAGTTTTGAAGTGAACAACTTCGAATTAGGCAAACTTACAAACTGGGATCATTAAAACTTGTCTTGCCATGTATTTGGGTCAGTAACTTTGTCTAGGACATGAGTTTCGTAAAGATATAGCTTTATTTAATAGGCATTATTTATGGGTATTTAGAGATAATTTGTTTTTATTATTTTAATATTTAAAAAGGCAAGCAAGCTTGTAGGTTTCTAAACCTAAGTGAATATCTTTGTTCATAGTTTTTTTTTTTTTAATCCCCAGACAATCACGCCAACTACATGGCCCCAAAGTAAGCATAGCTTGTGTTATGGGATACCATATAGCGAACTAGGGGGGAACCTAGAATATAAATACATAAATAGATAAACACCCAGACACGGAACATTTTCTTTTTCCTTGTTCCGTGCGGGGATCGAACCCGCAACCACTGGCGTCTGAGGCAGATAGGTTTACCCCAACGCCAAAGTGGTCGTAAATTTAAAATTCAAATAGTAATTTAAAATTCAAAAAGTAACTAAAGGGGGGTCATGCTTATCTTTAAGGGCTTTATTACGTGAGGTGAAATAGTTCATACTAAACAATTAATCAAAATGCTTAGCTTCTTTCTAACTTGCCTGCAGAACTAACTTACTACGGATGATTAATTTTCCAAGCAATGTCTGTAAATTTGGTGGTCGGATACCTTCGTTCCAAAGCTGTGCCCGCCTAGTTGTATTGACACACCAAAGTAGTGTGTTCTTCTACATCTTTATGTTAAGCACGACCTACAGATACAACAACAGGTATGCCATCATATGATGTTTGTCTTTTCCTATTTTTTTGCCAAAGCAGGCCTGTTTGGAATATTTGTTGAAGGTATTGTTTCCACTTATTAACTACATATGTTAATATTGTCTTAAATTTTTGCTATTCATACTATTAAATAAAAAACTTTTAACCGGATTTATCGCATATAATATTTTAGACTTTAACTCGATGTTTCGGTGTCTTTGTCTTTGTAAACGAAACGAAAAGTGTCAGGCGTCTTGACAATGGAACAAGTTTTAAATCATCACCTCCATCTGTTTCTCAGTCTATGAGCTTAGCGTTCTGGATTGACACAAAACGAGCTGAAAGTGTCTTGAGTTTTAGGTCATGCAGCTTGTTGGATGTTAATGGTAGTTTCCAAACATCTTCTCTATTGAAATAAGGATGGTTTAATGAAATCAATCGCTTCTCTGATCATTCAAGGAATGTATTGTTTGGCTCTAGATAAAATTTCAACAGAGTCAAACTTTACATAATGGTTGAGCTTGTCCATGGAAGGCTCACAAACTGCAGACTTTGAAGTTCTTCGATTTTTAAATCAGCTATGTGTTCTTTAACATGGGTCGATACGTTTCTTTTGGTTTGACCAATATAAGTAAGCCACAGTCAATTTTGTAAACACCAAAAGAAAGGGGAACCTGTTGCAGCATTTAGGGCTATGGGCAGACAAAAAAAATAAGTGTAATGTCAAAGAATTTCTTGAAATTCGCATACGCTAGTTATAGATGTTGATTGTATTTCTCAGTATTGCAGATGTGACTACCACTTTGGAAACCAATGATTGCAGAACATCAAATTTCCTAGTAAACCAATTCATGCTTTTCATCTTCAACAGCTCCTTTAAGCTTTGTTAGGTGGTCATGAATAGAGGAACTCTGTGCAAATACCTCAGAGCCTACGTACTACAGAAAACAAACAGCAATGCAATTTCAAAATAACAGTTTTAAATATGCCTCTGTAGGTTCGCATTGTCAATATGCAATTCTGCGATGAAATCTTTGAATTTAAGAAACAAAATATTTAGGTATTTCAGAAGGTTGAAATTAAACTGTCTCAATTATTTTTTATGCCGCTACTGATGCCAATAACATGCCCGAGTCGGAGACAGCACAGCTTAGATGATCTCAAATTCAGATGGACAGACATTGCCAGGATCACTTCTTGTGATTATTTATCGAATTTGTATTTTTTCCATTTGATTAATCATTTAAGTTCATACCAAATAAAAGATGTTTTCACTAGAACCAATCAATCAAGAATCTATTGAGTCATATCAACGTGACTAAAATTTCAAATTTAAATCGAATTTGGAGCTGAAATTGAAATGTCTAAGCTATGTCGTTCACAGATTTGACGTTGCAAAAAGTCAAAAGCCAAATCTGTGGACAATACAGCTTTTTTAAAATAAATGATAGTATTGGCAATTGGTCAGAGCACATGTTGCTTTGTAGGCTAACAGTTAATCCATTGCGCACCGAAGCTTAGTCCAATAGCAAAATGAAAGTCCCATGAGTAAACTTAAAAGTACATTGCGTGGACAGGTGTTACTACAAAGAGCTGGAAAAATTTTCGAACGCAAGCTTATTTCAAATAATATGAAATAGTAAATTTTGTCAATACACACTTTATATTTTACCTATTTATTAACACTTCATGAATTTAAATATTTTATATAGAGTAATATAAAAGATCCAATGTGTACTTACGAGAATTTATAACAAACACACAATGATCCTTAAATAACTTTGTTATTGTATTAAACGGCTATGTTGATTATCTGACTTTTCATCTTTTTGTGTTAAAGCTAATAAAAAACAAAAATAAAAAAGATAATCGGATTATCCTCGATAATAATCTGGGAAAATTTACGAGACGACCTCTGCTCAAAATTGAAATAGACATAATATTTTCCAAAAATAAATGGTGAAAATCTCCTGTCCTCGTTTAACTACTAAATGCCGCGCCACGTATTTGTGTTTTCATACAGCCTGTGTAAATAAGGCGGGGCGTCCACTCACGAGTTTAATCCGTAAGGTCGGGAGTCCACTAATGGTGGATTAGGTCGTACACGCAATCAAATAGGGATAAGCTTCTTCTCGATACGACACCGACACGTCACGGAAACTGCTTCTAGGATTCATGGCTTGTGAAGAAAAGGTTTGCTTATTTGTTTTATTATTTTGACCTCTTTTTTGTATACGAAGAAATGTAGGGTTTAGTAAGCGGATGAAAGTGATAGTTTTGGGTTTCAGTGGGCCTTTTTAAGCTTTTTCTTAAAGGCATTTGTCAATTATTCTGTAATTTTGTAGATATGAGTAACTTTTATGACTTGATATGTCGGAGAAATAAGATAAAAAGTGGTGCATGAACCGGACTCAAGAATTCCATGATAAGATTCTCTAAACTAATTCTATTATCTACTCTCGACACTCGTATCTGATTAATTATGTCTTTTTAAATAATAATATTAAAACTTAAAACGTTTTTAAATTTTTAATTGTGATTTTTTTTTAACTTTTTTTTTTAAGATTGTTTAATTTTGGTGGTGATTATTTAGCATCAACATTCTCGGCTTTCCCGTATTTTTTTATTAAAAATGGTTTGCAATCCGCCTATATCAGGTTATTTAAAAAATTGCACTGAATTATCTCCTGGAGCGTAGCTATCAATTCACAAAAGTCCTGTATTTCATAATTATTCTTTTCACATACGAAATAATACGAGTATAACAATCCGGTCTGTGAGGCTGTGCGACCGCTCACAAAGCACAGCTTCCTAAACTCAATAACCATTTTTCTTCAATAAACTGCGATTTTAAACGAAAATGCTTTATCTAGGCTATTCACTAAGATTTATCACATTTTTAAAGTCGCACATACGAGTATATGCGGAGAACATTGTATGTTGAGTTCGTGCAGTGATATTATAATATGATGATGATATCTAAATATAAAAGTATATCGGTTATTTATATACACATTTTAACACTTCACTTTAATGACTTATCTATCACCATCATCATCACAATTATAACAAATCACTGATAATTCTTCCGTAGTAGATTTTATAGATAGATAGATTTGATCTGCTATGGCAGAATTATCTGTGATTTGTTCGCAAGAGCAATACCTCTCACTGAGCCATGGCTCTTTTGTGCTGCCGCAACATGCAATTTTTATATGTAAATCTGAGTAACATTTAAATTTGCTTTCTAATGCACTAATTATTGATTTACTGTGTTTTTTAAATCAATTTATTGAGTGTGTTCCTGTATGAACAAATAAAATAACTATTATTATCTGGGGGCACGGCAGTGCCCCAGCCAAGTCTCGAGCAAAGCGGGCACGGGCCGTACCATCCTTTTCTCGAAGCGTTTCGCGGCTATTTTACCCCCCGTATCATCGATCTGGACAAAGCTAGCGGCTTAGATTTTCTATGACCAAGTGTGAGTATTAGATCAAGCTCAGTCTCAAAATTACGTGACACTTGAACCAATGGTGTACGAGTTATGAGCGATCAAAGTTATACCATTTTGTCACTCACTCACTGACCGATCATCAAAAATCTAAGCTACTTCTAGCAAACTTGGAAACTTCTTATTTGGCACCAAGATAGTTTATTAGCTACGTATAAAGGAAAAGTAAAAACGTTAATAAATTATGTACTTTAGTAAATAATAGGAAACCAATAAAAAAATGCGGTTTTACAAGAACATTATGTTTGAATTTTGACTGCATTTTAAATTTTGTTCTTTGTTTATGTACAAAATGTAATAAATTGGTTTATACTATAATTGTTACGTAGTGTGATATATTGTTATGTATTAAATATACATATGTATTAATAAAAAATCTAGGTTAAAATGAAATTAATGAAGCTAAAATTTTTCATAAAAATGCAACGCGATTAATACTCTATGCTCGCTCAATATATTATAATAAATAATAAATATTTCTGACACTCACACAACATTATCTAGCCCAAATTAAGTTTCTTAAAGAACTTGTTCTATGGATACTAAATAACAGTAATAAAAGAAGTCACTTAATTTTTCACTAGAATTCCCTATAAATAAATACTAGGTACTATGTTACTATTTACTTTACATATAACTGAGTCGATCGAAGCACGCGACCTAGCACGCGAATCGCTGCCAATGCTAGCGTAACCATGCATTGCGTAATCAATTCTTTAACTTTTGGTTAAGTTTAAAAAAGTAAAATCCGTAGTAGTCAAATCTCGAAATGAACATTCATATGAACGTTGTCCTGTAAAAATCAAATTTGATATAATTTCTAGAGCGTTTATTAATCGGGAACAATTTCTTATATGCATCGCTTTTAATTAATAATAAATCATTTATTTTCTTCTTCTTATTCTATTACAAACGTTATCATCTGGGGTCTTCAGTTAGACATAAAATGCCTTTGTTTGAAGACCTTATGTTAAAACCATCCATAAAAACCAGGGGCTAAGTCTAAACCACGCGATGATAGACATAGGTTCGTCCGTTTTCACCTATGGTCAAGTATACGTGGCTATTTCAAGATTGAAGAGTTTGGGTGGATTATTTTTAATAAATATCGATTTTACAAGCATCAAAGCTCAGCGGGGCTAGCATGCTACCGTCGACAACGATAAATCGGGCCTTTTATCGATATTTTCTTAGAATATGGTATTTAGTGTATGTAATTTATTAAGATTATGACATATTTAGTTCTGTGGTCTTAATCATGGTATCAAATCGAGTAATATGGTTCGCATATTAGCTTACATAATAGGATAAAATAACAAAATAATATTTATTACTATTTATCGATGGTTGCATGCTAGCCCTGCTGGAGCCAGCAATAGTTGAATATAATCGACTCAGAAATATTTACCGCTGTTATTGTAATGTGAACAAAACTATTGTAATAATCACAAAATATTGATTTATTATTACAAATTAACTTGAACAGGGCTTGGCTTCTATGCGATCTCAAAACTTTTTACGATGGAAGAATTGCGTAGATAGACTTGGCTTTTTTTACATTTAATGTTTTTGGTGGGATTATTATTACACACAAATTTTAAAGCCATGATATTTTTTTTGTCCTGATGCGTACTTTGAGAGATAAATACCTATTAATCTCGATGATTATTTTAAATATTTATTTTGTTCTGCATAAACATTTAAAATGGATGAGTTAATAATAATTTTATGATTCTATTCGAATTAATTAACTAAAACAAAAATTTTCTTCTTTTCTTTCGTCCTTTCCCAAAATACTAAAAGTACTAAAAATACCTTTCGTCACTCCAAAACTTCTAGCTCTAAGACAAAAGTGCATCTCCCCATGGAAAACGCAGCGCAGCGGCAAAGATTTACGTGACAATATCCCCTGGTTGATAAGCTGGGCCAATAATGCCACAACTATTCAGAGGCAACTGCTTATTTAAATACAGGGTTTTTTTCAGTCACCAGCCAAATTTAACTGATATTTTTTTTTTATAAAATATGGATGGGACGTTTGTCTTCCATGTCACCTGATGTTAAGTGATCATGAAGACTAAGGTGGTACACGTCCATCAACGAGAAACCTATTCACTCGACGCTTAAAAGTACTAGGACTATACTGGTCAGGGAAAATAGACGCAGGCAGTTCATTCCAAACCTTGGCGACCCGTATCAAAAAGGAACTGTCAAAACGCTTAGTTCGACTTTTCGGAATATCAAAGACATACGGATGGAAGTTCTGTCAGCGTCTAGTAGTCCGATGGTAAAAGGGTGAGGGTTCAATTTGCTCAAACAGAGCACTCGCGCACTCACCAAAATGTATCCTGTAGTACACGGTTAAACAAGCAACCTTACGACGATGCTTTAGGGTCTGTAGTTTTTTGGTCGTAAGGTCGACGTTGTTAATTAGATTACGGGCTCTTCGGTCAACGGAGTCCAGCACTTCTAGTTGATATTTGGCTGAACCATCCCAAAGATGACTGCAGTACTCCATGCATGATCGCACTTGAGCTGTATATAAGTTAAGAAGCTGTGCAGGGCTGAAGTACCGCCGTACCTTCGAGATGATCCCCAACTTTTTTTCGATCCAATATAAACGTACTGCATAATATATAGTCTAAGAGCCCGTACGTGGCAGACTTACGTCATAGTAGCTAGCTCCATATTAATACCAGGTATAACTGTTTCATCTGCCGATGGTGAAATGGGGATTCACTTTTCCCATCGAGGGTTCCTTTGCACGTGGCTAGAAGTTGAAAGACGTAAATATTGACTTTCAAAAACAGATCGCAGCTTGCCATTTTGATATGTTAAAATATTTTTTTTGTGTAGAAAAATTTAATGGCAGACACTTACCCCGGTTCCTTCTATCTTTTTTCTATCTATACAATGTAGAAGGCTAACTTGACTGAGTTAGGTTTCAACGCATATCCGCAAATACTGTACCTACTTAGAAACTTGAAATTTGGTACAAAGATTCCTTTTATGATAAATGAGTACTAAAAACGGATTTTTGGAAACTTAAACCTTATAGGGGTGAAATGGGGGGGGTGAAGTTTGTATTGAACTTTCTCATTTATGGACTTTGAAGTATGAAAATTAGTTTATACTTTAGAGATTACAGTTAAATATGATCTATGTAAATGAAACTGTTAAAATTTCCATGAAAAGGGGTAGAATGGGGGGTGAATTTTGTATGAGAATCTTCTTTTTCTGGACTGATCTGTTGGAACTTATGTATGTATGGTATGTTGGTTCTCGATTACAATTAAAAATGACTTGTGTTGATGAAATGGACAAAATTTTCCACTAAGGGCGTAAAATGGCGGGGTAAAGTTTTTGTGAAAAATCAGCCTTTGGCAATTTGGCACACAGGCATTTTTATAAAAAAAAATATTTAACAGCTCTTATAGTCTGTGCTTGTTTTGTACTTTTTTGAAGAAACTTATTTTAATCCGCAAACGGGTTTTTTTATTTTATGAAATTACTTATTACTATTTTTAAATTGAAAAAAAATTGAATTTTTTTTGCTAACTGTACTAGCTGTCAACATAAGTACATACCGCCATGTAAGATTCCTTTCTTCAATGAATCGAGTTATATTCATCATTTATAGTGTTAATGTTTTCTTTAATATGTCAGTTTTTTGTATAAAAATGTACCTTTTTTTGGAAAAATCTATTCTATCAATGATACCTACTTATTGTGTAAAAAACATTTATATTTAAAAATATATATTTCGATGATGTTTTGTTTTGTTTCGATAGGACTTAAGATGAAGGCAGTCTTTACATGCTTTATATTTGTAAATGATGTTCGTGAAGAATAATTTAAAAGAAATACTGAAAACTGCGGCTATGTCGTATCAACAAAGATCTTTATTCCTACGGCATGTACCTATGCGACGCAGCTGGAACCATGCGGAACAGCCCTACAATAGTCGATATATTGATATCTTTAACAAAACTAATTATTTATAATTAACGGTAATCAGTGGACTGCAAACTACCATGAAATTAATCAATGTGATTTAATCAATATATATAAAACTGTTCTGTTACTGACTGAGTGACTGAGGTACTGAGGTACTGAGTGACTGAGTGACTGACAGACAACGTACAGCCGTAACTACTGGGCGCAGAGAGCTGAAATTTGGAAAATATATTCTTTAGGGGATGTGGGGGTGCACTAAGGAAGGAATTCCCGAAATTCCCACGGGAACGGGAATTATTGGACTTTTTGGTTTGTATGAAAAATCTTATTCCTTGAGTGCACGGATATGATACTTAGCATAAGAGTTCCTCAAAAAAAGACTGGTTGTGTTATGAAAAGAATTCCTGAAATTCCCACGGGAACGGGAAATATATGATGTTTTAGTTTGTATGACAAAATCTTATTCTTTGAGTGCACGGATGTGATACTTGGTATAAAGGTTCCTCAATAAGTGTCTGTTTGTATAATGGAAGGAATTCCCAGAATTCCCACGGGAACGGAAAATAGGACTTTTGAGTTTATGCGTGTGCGAAGTCGCGGGCAAACGCTCGTTACTTATAATTAACGGTAATCAGTGGACTGCGAACTACCATGAAATTAATCAATGTGATTTAATTATAATACAAATCCTTTAGTAAAATAAACCTTAACGATAGTTCGTAGGTATGAGGTAACTTTTTAATTAAAATCATGTTAACGTAAATATTTATATAATACAAAGTTAGTTATTATATAAATATTTCTTATTATATATTTCTTATTAGTTATTATATAATTATATAAAATATAAACAGAATTCCATTAAAGAAAAAACATATGTAACTATAACTTTATATGTTGTAATATTTATTTGTAGATTATTTATTTATTTTGGAGAATTAATAACTTTTATATAACGCAAAAAAGCTCTCTATAAATGAAATGAACTTTTACAACATTGTAAAATTGTAGATAAGTAGAAGAAAACTCAAGCTTTGACAACCAAAGACAGAAAAAAGCACACAATGGCAGTTTTTTAATGATATTTTCCGGCTAATCTCGCTAGGAAGTATCAAGACTGTTCAAAGTTAAGTTTTTCTTAATTATGAGTAACAAATGGCTCCGCGATATACAATAGCTTAATCAAAGCGCATTAAGATAACGGAAACAAAAGACCCTTGGTTGTGTATGGTCCAAGTGAGAGGCGTTGGAAGATAGCTTTGCAAAAATACGAAGAAATATCGTTTAAGATGTAGTTAACACATCAAAGCAAATTAAAATAAAAGATCGGTCGGTCAAGTTCTTGCGTTGCCTAAATGTATAATACTTTATATCTATTACCAAAAGTTTTTGAAGGAAATTAGAGTAAAAGTGTTAAAACGAATAGGCCCGATATTATCATTATTAATAATTACATTTTTTTATGTACAAAAATATACATAAGTGTATTTCCAGTATATTACTTTATATTAAAGTTACCCCATTATACTAAACAATTAATTTTTAATAATTCGTCAGTAACGTGATTAATGATAACGATTTTTGATATGCCGATGTACTCCCATTTTCCATTAGGTTCCCTCAAAACGCAATCATTAAGATGTAGGTAAGATGGCGTTGTTTCTTAAAATCATTTTATTGTTGGGATATTCTTTTTTCTGTTTAAAAGATTTCATAACGTTTTTTTATATGTCGAGCACTTTTAAAATATCAATTTACATCAAATTAAATAATTCTTAGAGCTCAATATAAAATGTATTACACCATTACATTTAGATGTAGAGTAATAAAGATTTTCGACAACAAAGACGGATAAAATTTTCGAATTTTAAACACTTCAACTGCAGAAAACCAAATAGTCCCTACTTTACGAGTCTTTACGAGGGTCGATTGCTTGCCACTAATTCACTAACTATCAAGGGAAATGGAAATCAACCGCGGGTTTAGTCAAAATACAAAGATGTGAACTCTAAATAGAAACGCCTTCTCTCGTTACATAAACCAAATTAACACTCCAACAAGGGCTGTAATAAAAAGCGACAGAACAAAATGATTTATGGGCTCACTAGATAAAGGCACTGCCAAGTTTCTTAAGCCAAGAATTCTGAAGATAAGACAACAATAATAGATACGAGACTTAGCAAAAACCACCTGAATTGTTATTGCCCCAGTTCTGTAGCCATTTCTATATTATCATGTCCTAATTCGAGTTCAGGCCTCAGGGTTCTGTTGATAAAGATGATTGACGCATTGCGAAATAAATTATTTTGTTAACCTACTTATAATTACAATATTTTGACAACTATAGTCTTACTTAACAGCTATAATAATCTATAAGATCTTGATAAAATGCTATTTTGTTGTTTTTCCTTGTTTTGTGCTAATAAGTTAATGAAGAATTCTTAACCATAGAATTTATTATAAGCAACCTTATTTAAGTCAACATACTTTCGATTTATGGAAATTTGACGCAATTTGTCAAGGCGTACAAAACATGTTAAATTTATAATAATGCAAAAAAAAGAATGGCATGTTATAAGCTCCCTCTGCAAAATATTGTGAAAAGAGCACGTCAAGTGAAAAAAACAAAGGGGCTGTCTTCACAGCTGTCAATTATTGAACAAAAAAATTGAAATAATGTCGTAAAAAATAAAAGATTTCTTAGACTCCATCGGAGTCTGCCTTGAGGTGTTCGAAGTATGAGGAACGCCGATTTAGTAAGGTCAAAGATAAAGGTTTTTTCAGATAAACTGGCTATTCAAAAATTTAACTTGTTCAACTACTTAATCATTTTAACAATCGGCTTATCGCTGACCATACGCAGAACTGAAACATTGACGTATCTAAAGTAAATAGAACAATTATGTATGTAGCAGTAGGCACGGTACCTACAGGTAAGTCGATTGGAATTCGACAGGGCTATTGTCCACAGTCTCTCATTGCACACATACATTATGAAACGGTATTCCAACAATGTGGTTGTTAGGTGGGTTTCGCATGATGCATGATGCGTTTCTTTTTTATATGATTTCATAGCGAATCAAAAAGATTTATTTCGAAACATATGCTTGTATATGAAGCTTATTGTTTTAACATGTGTCTTTAATTATTTATTGAATGCGTAATTATATTATTAATTAGATAAGATACATGGTTTTAAATTTAACTACTAAGAGCAGCTTTTCTAAATATCATGATAATAGAACGTTAATGCACTTCTTGAAGAAATTATTTAATAAAAAACAATTATCAAAAGCAAAATAATTCGGGTAACAGAGCACCCTTATAATCAATGTGCTTTTGTTCTATTTTCTAGGTTTTTCTTTGTTTTGATACTACACCAAGATCTGACCTTAATCTACTTATGATGTTTATCTTTGAGACGATAATTTCAAAGGAGCTAGTAGGTATGCAAGCATTCAAAGCTTTACACATAAACTAACGCAACATCATTATCGTTCACATTTTCAATATTACTAACCGCGCCGTCTGCCACCTGCCTAACATACGCTGTAATGTTAATAATGATTTTGCCTAATCGTAAATCAGCGTTGATTTAATTGCCTCGTATTTACATACCACTGATGGAATGATAAACGTTTTATTTCGTGGGAAGTTGTTAGCTCCATCCTCATTTGAGTTTCAATATTAGAATAGCTAATTTGATTGCTCTTATCACTATGGAATCAGGTAAATAAGTAATAAAAAAGGTTAATTTATTTACATATTCACTTTGCGACATTATTTAAATTCACAAACATTCATAGGTGCAACGATTGCAGAGCATTAAAAAACCGACTTCACGGCAAAATTTTGGCTGAAATTTAAGATATTGTATAAATACGCTCCGATTCATACCTACTAATATTCCAAAAATTTTTTTATATAGACGTATCTGAAGTATTTTTTATCATATGAAACGAGAACATCGTACATCGTTTTATAATTGTCCAAAAAATCGTGTAGCAAAGATACATAAGAAAACGTACACGCGAATAAACGTAAGTACCATCGACACCTCCTCCTTTTGAAAGTCAGTTAAAAACGTGTTCTCCTGTCACAATACTAACCATATTAAATCTTAACCATATTGCAACGGGTATTCATGATTGCAGTTTGTCTGAGTTGCCATTAAAAAGGATCAAAGTGACAAACATCCCACTGAAGCTAACAGTCGTTTTCCACTCTTGTGATATTAACCACAGGGTAAATTATCACAAAAAGTAGCAAGGTCCACACAATTAATAGGGGGTCAAAAATAATATACGTGCTTTGAGCGCCACCTGGTGTACCTATTAGAAACAACTTTACTTACTACCTATGCAAGAGATTCTGAATTTGTATCCGGGTTTTTAGGAACACTATTTCGCTGATTCTTAATTTTAGTTTTATTTCTAGGTGATCAAATAGCTGCAGACCATCCAAACAAAACCACGACCTGAAAGATATTAACTTATATTATTAGCAGATCTCACTATTCTATTTTCTATCTAATGACGAACAGTGACGGAGCTGTATTGGTCTAGGGACGGCGCAATGCCCTCATGATGAAGCAAGATTTTTTGCGAAAACTGTTGGGATCTTGAAAGATTATTTTATAATGATATTGAACTTTGCTACGTCGATGAAACAGGGTTCTTTTTTAGTCTCCAGCCAAATTTAAATGTTAGTTTCTTTGACACAATATAAACGTGCCTGCATATTTATTCTAGCGTCGCTCAGTACAAAAAAGTAGAAATATGGAATCACAAACGTTTTTAAAAATAGTCGCTGTTGGTGAACATAGCTACTACGATGCGGCATTTCATTGATAATACTACGAGATGTTTTGTAGTAGCGCGTAGTCGATTTAATTTTAATGGTCATTTCGAGTGACCATACTTTGCTTAACATGTTAGCGGATATATTAATAGCCTTGTAAAAAAAATTATACATTTTTTTCGCAAAAATCTTTTTTATAAATGATACTTATTGTGTAAAAAAAATTTGGCCGGTGACCACAAATCAACCTTGTATATATTTTTTTATTTTATTAATTAAATTACCAGGGTTTATATGTGACAAGGTTATTATATGATGAATTTAAAAAATCCTGTTCGCTAAAAAAAAGTTGTGAAAAATTACAAATACAGGCAGAATTGTAACTAATAATTTAGCTCCTGAAACAAAGATCACGAAAATTTTATTGGTTTGAATAACTAATGCTACTGAAAATAAGTTTCAGATCATTATCGAATCGAAAGAAATTGAAATAAGTCGCCAATCCAACAATAGATAACTTTAAAAGAAAATGCAAAAAATACAGGAAAAAGTCATTTATTCGATTTATATTTATACGTACACACTATTATTGCATTTTACCCAAACTCTCCAGTCTCAGGTCTGCTGGAAGAAATTTCTTTAGAAATAAGCTGACCCTTGTAACTATATTCTATGTTTATTTTTAATTGTCTTTTATCCTGTGTACAAAAATTGTTAAATAAATAAAAAAACGCTTTCCAATTTATGCCTTATATGAGGCAAAACACCACTTATTATTAAAAGTAACTTGAATCGTCGCTACTTACCTCATTTACATATTATACTATATCCCATCACAAATTGAATAATTATAAGATGTAATTCCATTATTACACGATCGGAAGTCTTATGTCTTGGTCTTAGCAACCTTTTGTTGGCTCGATAAACAATTAGTTTCTCAGACCATGATATACTGCTAATAATTTTGTGAAAATTGTGCGTCTGGGATTTCAGATTGTTTCTTTCACAATTTACGCACTCAGGTCTGTACGCAGTCAGGAGTGGCTCATATCTTCAGGTAAGAGAAAATCGAAGCATGCCCGTTTACGTAGGTACCAACGTCCTGCTTATATCCACACACAAACATAATTTCTGTTTTTCTGATAGAAGGCTCACAATAATGAAAATGATAGTCAATCGCACAATCGGTATCCCAGATTCGATACCGAACTTGTTGCCCCGAAGATGTGGCTACGTTAAGCAATTTGCATGTTTTTTTTCTGTTAAAGGTATTAGATATAAAATATAAAGTAACTGGTGTTAATAAAATATAATTAGGCTCTGGTGATTACTAAGCAGTGACTACCTCATAATGTTCTTTTGTAATCAAAAAATATAATTTACTGCCCTTTATAACATTCACGCCGTACAAGTTGCCGTAATATAACAGCATTCATTAAAACCATCCATCAGTCGATGTAGGAACAGCGGTATTAAAAATTCAGAATCAATTAATTTCGTTCAGGTTTGCGATGAAAAAATGAATAAACGAAATTAATAAATGGGATTCATATATCCATCTTTTTTACGGTAAAAACGTTTTGTGAATAACATATTTGAAGTTAAGTTTAACAAGATTAAAATGATAAAAATCGTGTTTCATTAATAAAATTACAGTTTTTAATTATTTTAGGTCCTTTTGGGACCTGAAAAATATAATTTACAAACAATTTGCAGTGTTAGATAAGATATCAACGACGCTACGTTAAATGTTTTTTGAAGTCAGTGATAATGTCAACATTTAAGCACTTCTCGTGCAAAGACAGCCACTAATAAAGTCTAAACTTCACCTGAGCTTGAAATAACAATGCAGCTCATTAATAACATTGCAGGTTTTGTGTATCTTAGGTTATAATTATAAGATACAAGAGTATGATATTTCATGATGTTTTTGGAGTTGCGGCACGTCCAGCCTTAATATCATAATACCCTCTTTACATAACACCTGAAATTCATATTGCCTCATTGTACCAATGACTGAATTGCTAAATACCTTCAGTGATTCGTACAAACAAGAAAAAAAAATGTTCCGGATCTGGGTGATTATCTAGTTATGTATTTATATTCTAGGTTCGCCCCTAGTTCGCTACATGATATCTCATAACACAAGCTTTGCTTACTTTGAGGCCATGTAGTTGGTGTGATTGTATTTGGACGGATGGATTTTATTTTTATTTATTTATTTATTTTCAATAACAAAATCGTATTGTGCTTTTTTGTTGAGTAGGTATCGTATATAATCCTTATAGATGTAAAATACTTATTCGTTATATTTGTACTTTTAGTTTGAAAAAGTACATATTATTTGACATTGATATAACACCTAAAAACAGATTAGATGACACAAATCGTACCATAGTTTGAATTAGCCGAATGCGTGTATTAAAATGGAAAGCAAAAACAAAGCGGAATGAGCTTTTCTGCCACAATTTACGAAAACAACTAATCGAAGGTTTCTGCAATGACTTTTTGGAAAATATTTTTTTATAACGAAAACGTTGATAAAATATTGATCTTAATATTTTTTTTATCTTGTTATTTTTTGCTTTAATGGTCATACATAAGAAATTATGTTCATATTTAAATGAAAGAAACAAAGTTTATTTTGATTTATCCTCTATTTTTTAAATTAATATATCCACCAAAGACATTCAAGTAGTTAATTTTATGCGACTGTACATCGACTATAGTTTTCATAATCTGACGTTTTTGCATTCAGGATTTTTTGACTTTCAGGTGTTATGTACAAGAGTTTTTGATACACACAAAGAAGATTTACCTTTTGAAATTCATAATAGGTCAAGTCCGTACTATGGACAGTAGTTCAATAAACAATTGAATAGCAGCAATCTTTTCCTCAATATTTCCGTATTTTATTCAAAAGGTGAATTGACACGTATTGACACGATTTATTTTTTTTGTAAAAAGGAATATTTTCTTTTCCATGAGACCCGAGCACAAGGAAGGAGATATAATTTGATTTTGGACAGCTAATAGACCAATTATATTGAAGAGGCGTGATTGACAACAGTGATTGAATTAAGTTAACCTTATTATTTTAAATGAAGCTAATGTATTTTGAAGATGCTCGTAAGTACTGAAATTTGAGAATTTGATATTTTTAAATCTCACTTGATACGTTCACGGTAAAATACATCTTTATTGTGAGTATTTCGAAGTCTTTTAATGCTTGTTTTTTTGCACTAACCAAATGGCCAAAAGGTAAGCTTTATATAAGTTTGATTAATGGAAACCGCACAGCAGATTTAGGGGTAACTTAGTACACCAAAATCTTGGCCAATTTAGAAAAGTTGGTTTTCTAAACTAGCCCTAGCAGAATCGATTTATTAATCATCCATTAAGTTCAATCCAACGACAAAGGCCAAAAGTGACCTAAAATAGTATATTTCATTACGAGTGCGGAAAGCCTGTCATTGCAAAGAGTTCCGACAAATGTCTACACGAGCCGAGGCGCAGAAAAAGCACAAGTGTGTAATAAATAGCCCACATCCCGAACGCTAAACGTCCCTGCAATTCGCCACTTTTTGAGCAACTGTATTAAAATAGTATATTTCATTACAAGTGCGGAAAGCCTGTCTGCACTAAATTAATTTTCGGAAAGCCTGTCCGCACGTGTACTGAACGACTATTTTTAATACAGTTGCGAAAAAATTAAGCAATTTTATAAAATATACAAAATGGCGCCAGCCGTGAAAGATTATAAACAGAGATTTTTTTGTTTTGTTTACCCATTCTGGGTAGGCAAAGGGAACTATGCCCATACAGCCAAGTCTTTAGTAGATTTTTTGTATTGACATGAAATGAAAATTAATTTAATGAGATAAAATGAAATGAAACCTAACCTAACTCATTGCATCAAATCATTATATCTGATATTGAAACAAATTAGTAGCTTATTTTCAGAAATATTTTCATAAATCGTAAAAACTTCTAAGAATTTTTTTTAGTAAAAACTTCGTGGTTGATTTTTTCTTTTTAATAGACATTATTTTGACAGTTGGGAAAGAGAACGCACGAGTGCGGAAAAGGTAAAGAAAAAGCACATGTGTGTAATAGCCCACATCCCGAACGCTAAACGTCCCTGCAATACGCCACTTTTTGAGCAACTGTATTAAAAATAGACATAAACACGTCAATTAATATATCATTATTCACCTCGTATGGAAATGAAAATTCTCATATTTTTATGATAAAGTTAACAATAATGATGCATGCTGGTGGAAAGTATCGTATGAATAACTTTAAATAACGATGTAAGAACTTGTATGTAATGTACTATAAAGCAATAAATGATTTGATTTGAATAGATGGATCTATTTATTAATCGAAATGTCGCTGTCACAGCCGATCACTCGACTACGCAAGCTGACATGGAGACAATACTAGCAGAAGTGACCGGTTTCGTTCGCATGCAATTTCGTTTTAGGTTGTTGCTCTCTAAGGAATATCAGTCTTGTTAAATATTTATTAAGTTTGATATTTTTTATCATGATGTCTGTTTTCAATCATGCCAAAGTCAAAGTCAAAAGAATCTTTATTTTGTAAGTATTTCAATACATTTGAAATAAGTCAAACAATTTACAAATTGAACTGAATCTACCACCACTTCGGAAAGTCGATCTGTTGAGAAGAAGCAGCAAGAAACTCAACAGCAATCATTTTTTAAAAATACACAATAACAATTAACAACCAGGGAATCCCATCTTCTTGCATCCTGATATCTTATAGTAAAACTTTTTATATAACACTTATCCTTAAATTTATCGAAGGGTTATATCTTAAATATTTTGGATTTTTATCATAAAAGCGTACCCATAAACGAGTTGGTGATCTTCTGGAGTCTACTATTATATTAATACATTAGCCATTTGCACCTGAATTAAATTGAATAACTTCTGCTTAGATTGCTGTCATGAACTCATTGAGCCTCTCCTTATAACGTTAATGCTGATTTATTTAATTTATTAACCCTACCTATCAAAACTAGATTGCACTGTAAAATGGGGTTGAATTGAAGAACACAGCATATTATTTTGGTTTTTAATAAAAATATTTACCCAATGTATAGCGAAGTCATGGAATATTTCTCAGGATTTTTTGAGTTCCCGAATTCACTTTGTCACAAGCACTATAGATACTTATGAGACTGCATACGAAGATGAATGCAATTTCAAAATATATTGAAGTTTGTTTTTCGTAAGTAGGCTCGTGAATTGAACGATTATACGCTCGTTTCGTAGTCGTCGTGGCGCCGTGGTTACTGTGTGTATCATACGATATCACAAGTTAAGCAACGTTCGGCGCGGTCGGTACTTGGATGCGTGACCGCCGACCATTCATATCTCACGACGACTTCCGTGCTTCGGAGGGCACGTTAAGCTGTCGGTCACGGGTGCTGTATACTTGTATACAGTAGTCGTTAGGGTTTGTCAGAAGCCATCTAGGCGCCCTAAAAATTCTGGCATCCACCACCCAGCACTGGGCCAGCTTGGTGGATTATGGCCTATACCTGCTCTTCACCCAGGGGAGAGACTCATGCCCTGCATTGGGCTCATTACAAAGAGTTGTGATGATGATGATGATGATGACGCTCGTTTCGTACATAAGAGCACTACAGAGGACATCTTTCATGCAATCAACTTTATGGCTTCATCTGTTGTCTATTTAATTTATTTATTTTTAGTTAACCATTCAAAATAAGGTGGTCTGTGCTCATCGTTTTTTTTTTACCGAACCAAGCTAAGATAACCAACTAAATAATTTTTAAATAGGTTCTTTATCGTCTTTTTTCATAAAAAATCAATCCCAACCCAAAAACTTAAGACTAAGCTTCAAAGAACTTTGAAAACTAATTTCCAAGAAAAGTGTAGTAATATGCTATAACATTTTGCTTAGTTTGGTTGCCTGGTAGAAATCGCTTCCAAGCGATAAGGACGCCCTTTATAAATTATGTGTTCTTTGATTTGTGTTTTTTTATTCTGGATTTGTTTTTGTGTATAATAAAGGGTAAATAAATATGCTCTGGACATATCGATACTAAGGCATTTAATTTACCAAAAAGTTCTGATGTCATTCAAAGGCAAATAACTTTTCAATGGAATTTCCTTGACTATCCTTGTTCGTTTGTTCAATATTCCCTAGCTCAGCTATTGTTTTTCTTATAATGTACAGTTACGAACTGAATTTCTCTTTTTGTTCCTGATCAAGAGCCTCAAGGGACCTAATATGGCTTGCTAAGGAAATAGTAGAATGTCATGTAAAAATATGAATTTAAAAATTGAGCGATTGTATTTCAATTTTGTTACTGTAGTCCAGGTAATGAAAATAGAGACTGGAAAAACTTAGCGAATTAAAAAAATAGCATCATGGTAACCTCGAATATAGTACGAAATAAATTGATTAAACAAACTTGATGATACTTGATTAATATTTTTACAAAATTATCGTAAAAAATAACAATATTGTCCTACTTTTTGATGAGAAGTATATAATTATAAAATGATATGTCAGTAGTATTAATCAGGTTTTAAAATAAAATTAAAAAATACCTACATTAATTATTTTTATTCATTGTAATCAAAATCTGAAGCCAGCAATTCTATAATATGGAATGAATCATCAAGTAAAGTATCATTAGTAAAATAAAATTAACTAAATAATAAAACAAAATCAATGAAAGATTAAATGAAGATAAACTTACTGCGTTAGTTTTATTTTATATAATTGTAACTAAAATAGGCGTAATTCATTATAAGGTTAGGGCAATACTGGCTCGCTCTGAAATAATTCATATTGCAATTTCGGTGATGAATCATGATTATATTTTAAAGTAAAAGTCGCAAATTCCAAACTGGTAACACCGTTGCCCAGAAATTTATAGAACAGGTTCGGTGTCCTTTAACCAAATAAAAACTCAATCGCCGTACATGCAATCAAATATATTCGCAAAAACAAAAGAGGGTTTAAAAAAACACATGCAATCATCGTTCTAAATGGAAAGTAATATGAATGTCAATACTACACTAATACAATTATTATTCCACTTCAAAACACTGCAAACTCAGTAAGGATTATGGACTTAATGCTGAGGAAATTAGAGTTCAATTTTAGGGATGTAGGTAGGAAAGACAGTGGTGTACCGATATAACTCGTGAGATCGTGCCCATACATAAATTATACAATGGAGCTGTTTTAATTTCCCCCGCGAGAAAGTAGGACACGGTTCAATATATAATATTTATTACCCTTAAAAAAGTTTCGCTTACAGAATTTCGTGTGAATGTTGAGAGCAAATAATCTGGTTAACACCCTGTCACAAGTGATGTTATGACACCTGTCAGGTAACTGTCAAAACAGGAACGCGGTTTTGTGCTGGCGATATTTACTGGAAAAATAAAGTGTATTTGTAAATGTTAACACTATTAAGCATAGGTACTGTATCAACCGAAAAGTTATAGCGGGTTGTTTTTTAGTCACCAGCCAAATTGAATTGTTTTTTTCTTTGATATGATATAAACGTAACTGCATGTTTAGTTTAGTATCGCTCAGTACAAAAAAATAAAGATATAGTAGCAAAACTTTTTACTAATAGTCTTTGTTGACGAACATAGCTACTACGACGCGGCATTTCATTCAAAATACTACGACGTAGTACTACAAAATGTTTTGTATTTGCGCGTAGTCGTCTTTATTGTAATAGAGTTCATTCATAATTTAGAGTGACTGTACTTTGGTTAATATGACGCTTGCTTATATTGCCTTGTAATGAATATAGCAAGCGTATATGTATAAATGTTTTTTTTTACGACACAACAGCGACCTTTTGCGTACATATATACATATATCTCATGTCCAGCAATAACGTAATATATTAGACCATATTTAGATGCATAATCTGTTAAAACCCTTTACGAGTGTAACATAATTGTAGTATAATCATGGATGAGCATGCATAGATTCTGACCTCTTTGATACTCTTTAGTAAATTCTAAGGAAAACAAAAAAGGAAAATGATTTTCAGCTTTACAAAGCTAAGCATAGGTTTTCCAATGTCTCCTCTTCCTAAACAAAACAATAACTATACAAAATGTCATTATTATCTCCTCATCTCAAACCCTGGAAAGCCTTGCCACAGTTGCGACAACTAATCTATATGTAAAGTCGGTATGTCAATATTAATAGCGCCTGTAGGAACACGCGGGCAACTCGTTACTTCGACAGATTTGCTCTAAAATTACCTCGTGTATGGGGTGCTCGAGAATGTTCCTCGAATATCTTGTTACTGAGACATGTAAAAAAAATATCAAATTTGATATATAAATCTTGGAAATGGGTTGTATAGGTCTTTACAGAAAATAATTAATTTACAAGTAGACAACTTTCACATTTTTCAAGTACTGCAGATAGCAACTTAACAACGTAATACATTTTGATATTAGAAATGCCTCGTTGTTAAGGAAAATAAAGCATTGTTACACTCCTGCATGATATTATGATTGTGAAATTGTTTTTTTTTTTGTAGAAGAATTTTCTTTATCGTTTTCGTATCTAACGATACCATAGAGATACAAACTGTTTTGTTTTTAACGCAAAAAAGCTCTGAGATATACCCTTCTTGACTCTTGAATCAGCAACTCATTTTTATTTGCATTTACCAAAGACCAATAGAAAAACCTATTGTTTGTAATCAATATGAAATGAAAAAATTAAAAAAAAAACCAAATGTGTTTTGTTTCCAAAAGTTGCAAACATAATGCGACAAGTCTGGTCGGCATAATTTTCTTCTACTCTATCTAGGACATCAAAATTTAAAAAATTCTTGTAGGTATCTAATCTGATATTTTTTATAAATATGACGGCGTCCTGTATAAAGCAAGATTTGCGGCTCTGAGGAATGATTAAATATAATATTATGTGGAATGTGTGCGTTAGCATAATTTGAGTGTGGGCTGTTTGAAATTTATTTTCATCGAATATTTTTGGTATGATTTTTATTTTACATCTTTACCGGAAAACAAACAAATCACTGAACCTTCTTCATTTAGATACAAAGGTGCTTTTCTTTCAAAAACGGGGTTGGGAGATTTCTTAGGTCAATATTTTCCTCTCGATCTTTTTTTAAATAAAATTAAATATACAAAGGATCCCCGTATAAGTGGCACATTTGAGGTACCGAGGTACACTCAGCGATTAAGGCGCTTAGCAGACGATAAACTTCATGCGCCTTGTTGCGACAACCGACAACTGACAACTCCCTGTTCATATATTATTCCAATGGAATTGCGTACACAGCAATTCTAGTTAGGAGTTAGTTTCTGATTGCAGCAACTCGCAATTAGCAACTTTGATTAAGTTGCTGGATTTTTCAATTGACAAAAGTTTCTAAAATCAACAATAGCAAGTCGTTCTTTGGGGTATATACTTTCCCTCATCACTGTATCCTGTTGTTTTAAATCACTTTCCAGCAACTTATTAAATATGTAAACAGACATTTTAAAATATTGTTTAAACTTGTCATTATGTTTCTGAAGCTCATTTATGTTAATAAATCTAGTCCTATCTTGCAAGAAGGGATGAATCCAAAACCGACGATTGCTGCGAATAATTTGTTGTAGTTGCCACCGTGTCAGCGACGCCGACGTAATATAATGTAAACAAGTGCTGTCTCTTCGGTGTCCATCGTAATACTGAGTGGACTCACCTAACAAACCAGGTTGACATAAAATTGCGACAACCGTAAAGGCCAATTTGTGGTTGCTGCAACTGGAAACCTTTAGAACATTTACAAAAATTGATAGTTGCTTCAACAAGGTTACCAGTTGCATCAATTGCAGATTCTCTAGTTGTAGCAAGTGACAACTTCTAAAAAAGATGATGGTTGCCTCAACTAAGTTGTCAGTTTTCTAAACTTAAGTTGCTACGTGTGCAAAGCGCCTTATAATACCTTTAATTGTACTAAAGAAAACTGTATTAAAAGTTTATTTATTTTGCACGTTAAACGTGCATTAAGTTACTGATAGAAAAATGAATCGAGAAAACTTAAAGCAATACAAATATTACAAAACTCATCATCCTTGGAGTGATGATATTTTGTAGAAGAATGAGTGAACAATGGAGCCTGAAAGGATCCGTTTGCCAACTAGGTACAGTTGACCAAACAGATAGTGACCCCCGTAAACAGTTCAAAAAACGCCAGAGTTTTATTTATGAATATAATGAATTACATTTTAAAACCTCTGGCGTTTTTTTAACTATTTAGGGCGTCAACTATCTGCTTGGTCAACTGTACAACCCCACTGACCACACACACTGGATGAGGTCAGGAACGGCAGAAATATTTCTGGTCATATCACATCTGGACTAAGTTAATAAATAAGTTAATAAATATTTCTGACACTCACACAACATTATCTAGCCAAAATTAAGTTTCCTAAAGAACTTGTGTTATGGATACTAGATAACTGACATACTTAAGAAATATATAAACAAACATATTGAATAAATACATATTTTTTATTAAAATAAACTTAAATAAACATATAAACTTCCATGACTTGACGGCTAATATCTGTGTTCATCACACCGATATCCGCCGCTGCCGGGATTCGAACCCAGGACCTCTGGCATAGAAGGCAATGTATTTTACCACTACACCAGCCGGTCGTCAAAGTGTGATGCAAATCTTGTTCACCTTTCCGAAGCAATATTAGTGGGAAGTCCAATAACGTCCTCCAAATACGCCTTCACCCTGGTTCACTGATGATTACAATTAAATTAAACTTCAAAAAAATTGAGTTTTATATCTTTTCATCACTTTTTTTATTTCTTAGGAAAATACCCGTACTTACCCGTTATAAATGCGAAAACTTTCTTTTCAACACACTTGCTCGTAAAGTGAGCCTTATTCTATTGAATTCAGAACTATAAACTGGGCTATAGATAAGTCACGCGTACATAATATATTATACCCTAGTGCATAATATAATGAATCCTACAAAGTTGAATTGTACCTTAGTGCAAATTACATGCGAGTAAACAGAGCATATTTTATTGATCCGGGTTATACATTAAATATATCAGCGCGCGCGTCCAGGCGGCGCGCGGCCACGTGCAGCAGCAGCGGCCCGCGGTCGCCGCACAGCGCCTCCAAGCAACAACAGCGTGTGTACGTGTAATGGGACAGGGTTACTGACGCGCAGCAGCTAACAGCTGCTTCAAATAAATTTTATGACCACGTATGTCTGTCTTTTACTCACAAGTGTGTTAAAATAAGTTGCTAATTACAGTCGAGGCTTAATAATAATAATAATGAGCCGAGACTGTAATTAGCAACTTAGCTCACTTGTTACATAATATACTATTATGTATGTCCTATTATCGTCATTGGCCACTATATGCCAGGGTCAAACAAAGGATGCTTTTTAAGGGTATATGAGAGTCTAGTATGATAAATCTTAACCGCTTTACCGATTTTAAAGAATTTTTAAACAAATATAGAGTTCCATTCCCTGCTTCCATGCTGGACTGGGAACGAAAAAAGAACTTAGAATGTGCCAGCTGCTTCTCTTCCCGAGCATACTGTAAAAGTCAGTTAAGGGACAGAGGTTTACTTGGCGTTTTTGTGGGCGATAGGTTGAGTCCCTGTCACTACAATTGCCTCTCTTTATCTTTATAATACCTCCAAATTCAGACGCGACATCAGATGGTCTTATAACCTCTGGTGTTCTGCCTACCCCATAAGGGACACAGGCGTGACGTTATGTATGTATGTATGTATATAGAGTTGATATTCTAGTGTTAAAATTACGGTACTTATTTAACAATCTCTAAAGGTTATCGTTATGTTTTATTGTAATTATGCATTGTCTACGGGACGAGTTATCATGGTTTATCATCGACGTCAGTAAAAATATCGATTTCAAAAGATTTGAACTGCATAGACAATTTAAAACCAACTAATGTTTAAAAGAAGTACACGAGAATGACATACGGACTATTTTCAAAGAATATACTGGTATATTTATGTATACATAAGTCAAAAAGTTCTCACAAGAATTTCGCCAGCAGGTATTACATAACATGTTCCGACGCCCAGATCTGTTCCACTATATCCCTAGGGATCTATAGAGGATTACAGGAACAGCTCGTCATGGAATTGTTTACTGAGCACGTATTACATATGATACATTAATAATTTAACGTGAAAAAATGTCTGCAAATGTTATAAAATTGTAAAAATTGTGATGTAAAATTGTTTCCTTTTGAAATATGAACCGGAAAAATTTTGTTCACGATTGACCTAAATATTAGGTATCATATAGGTGATACTACAGATGTAATGAAAGTCGCTCGTGACCACGGGGTCTGCAAAGACACCGAAACGTCGAGTCAAAATTTAAAATGTAAATATACGCGATAAATCCGGTTAAAAAGTGTTTTATTTATTAGTATGAATCGCGAAAACTTAAGACAATATTATGTAATGAAAGTGTAAAGGTTCAAATTTATTCGATTCAAAAATTTTTAAAATAAGAACATACTCGCTATACTATCTTACGACCACTTTGGCGATAGGGTTAACCTGTCTGCCTCAGACGCCAGTGGTCGAAGGGTTCGATCCCCGCCCGGAACAAAAACAAAAAAAAAATATGTGTAATGGGTGTTTACCTATATGTGTATTTATATTCTAAGTTCCCCCTTAGTTCGCTACATGGTATCCAATAACTCAAACTATGCATACTTTGAGGCCATGTAGTTGGTGTGCTTGTCTGGGGATTTTCTTTATTTATTTATAATTCTTTAAAAGTTTTCGAAGGTTTTCGAATATAACAATTTAACCTGATAAAATATATACCTACATTTGAAAGTTCCAAAACAACTTGATGTTAAATAATTAAAAAAAATTATGTTCATATACTGAAGAAATGTCAGCGTGAAAAGATGAATACACTTTCGTCTCAATGGCTTTTAAAATACGATAGAAACAATACAATTAAAACTTTTTGTTTTATGGAGGCACAAGTATAGAAGCCATCAATGCACCAATGTCTTATAGGTTTATTTTTCTAACAGACCAATATGCTTTTTCCTTAGAATTTGGAACATGGCGCAAGCCGAACATGAACGTTTTCTATGGTCTTAGAAGTTTCACACTGAGTTTGGTGGAAGAAAACACTATATGTCAAAATATGAGTCAGCTTTTCCAGTTTTTTTAAAAGATTCACTGACCTTGACAGTTTTTTTATCTATTTATTTATATAGTTCACCAAATCAGTGATTACCAAAACAAGGTTTTAACAAATGACTTCTGAAATTGGGATACAATTTTAGCGCCACCTCACTTAAATGTGAAGACAGCTTGCAAATATTTTTTTTTGGTAAAAATAAAGCAGAAACTGCTTTTATAACCAAGTGAGATGATCTCGTCCAGGAAATATTCCACGGGGCAATATGATTTATTTTGAGTCTTTTTTTCTTATGGAGGTTAAACTTTTACACGAAGATATACAAGTGTTTGTGAAGTTTCAAAAATAAGTAGGTAAGTTTGATTTGTAGAGCAGTATTTGGAAAGACTAACGTATGTTTAGAATCAAATACCTTTTTTCATTCTCTCATCGAGTAAAGTATTGAATAACCTTAAATTTAATTCAACAGTTTCACCAATTCAACAAACACATAAAAATAACCAATTCCGAATTTCAGTTCCAAAAGATCCAAACAACAAAGTTCCAAATACTCGTCTTTTAAGACAATTTACATATCAAAGAAACCGTCATTACTAACAGAAACCCTCAACAAGTAGCATTAAAATCGTCCACCAAACTACCAGCACTGCGATTTTCTTGACCCCACTTGCAGAACACAACACAACACATAATTCACCAGTTATAAACAAGTCTGCCATGAAGAAGGGTGAACTGAGAGATGTCATAAATTATCCAAACCGGTTCATACCGGACAGTTGGGCGGGAAAAATGAGGTTGTTCTGAAACTTTGTTCACCGAACTATCGGCCATTTTGTAACTGAGTTTATGGAGTTTGCTGACGAAAGTTTACGATGCGATTGGATATGGCATCGTTAATAATTTATCGGAAGTAAAAAGTTAATGTTTGAAAATGTACACAGGAAATATTAAGTTACCTATAAGATGAATGTCCTCCACTTTCAGGACATCACACACAAGTAGTGCACCTATGACGATCGCACTAATACACTTTTCAAGCCACAACAGTCTTTGGAAAAATTTTAGTTTTCTGTTTTAACTTTAATATACAGTGTTTCCCCGCATGTAGAACTAGGACTTAAGGAGCAGCAAGTATGCACAATTTCATCGACAAAAATATCCCACATGGTAGGTCAATTCCAAAACCAAAAGCATTCTGTAGCAACTTTTATTTTGAATTGTACAACAACGGCTGCTTTAGTATTAGGTCTTGCAGGGCTCAATAAAAATGTCATTTAATAGAAAAATGTGTAAAGTAAATAATAACACAAAAAAAATTAGCAAACAGCTGATTTTATTGCAATTGCCGAAGGGACAAAATTTATTGTTTAGTGTTTTAGGCCGTCAGGGTCCTTTTTTCTAAAATAATGAGAAAACACATGGTTAACCCACCTTTTTTTTCTTATCATTTCATAATATTTTTAGTTACTTGACAAAATGATGATCAAAAAGATCCCTATACTCGCGATAGCAAACTTCTCCATACTATGTAATATAAACTCTGTTTAAGTTGTACTTCTTGTATATTGATGTTATTTTAAAGATAAAAGTTCTAAGTAACTAAAAATGTTAAACAAATTAGCAAACAACTGATTTAGTTGTAATTGCTGCAGGGAGAAACTTTATTTTTACAGTTGTTGAAGGAATCACGGCGCATCATAAGTATTTTAGGGCAAATTTTGAAAAATAAATTGATTTTTTTCGTATGAGCTTAAAAATTTGAGCCAAATTATTTAGTAAAATCCACATCTAACATTTAAGAGTAACTATAAAATTGTTTATTTGAGTTCAATATGGACCGAATATTAAAGTTTCTTGAGGTACTGAGCTGAGGGCTTAGCACTGGAGATAGACTTTTCTAAGTGTGTAAAGTAAAGCTTTTTATTTCAAGTCTATTCATCAAATTTACCTGTGGCATAAAAATATTTTGACTATGACTAGATTATAATATAGAGAACGCCTAAAATAAATGTACCAAACAGAAATTATTATAAATGTTTAGATATTGTATCGAGCAATATGACAAATCGATGTAATATCTCAAAGGATAACATCAAGATACCAAATTGGTTAGATAGAAAACAAATTAACGCACCAACAACATGTCTATCAAATAGATATCATGGCGGAAATTCCGCAATATTCCTGTGTTCCTACGCTTTGAAGAAGCTTATGACTTAAGACCTTCAATTAATTACTTGAAAGATGACGGATGTCTGTTATAATCAATCGTATAATATTATTTTCTATTTTACCTTAGTTAATGTTGTGAAAATGTTGTGTTAAGAGTATCTAGAGATTACCACAATCATGCGATGACAATTTCAAATTATATTTGTTTTGAGGAACATATTTAGATTAATAGCTATTTTAAAATACTTTTTAAGTAAATAAAAAAATGTAGTAACAAAGAACTTAGATCGATCATTGTACATTTCTTTTCTTAAAAAATTTCTTCACGAACTAGCTAACTAACGTTCCACCATTGATTTATTATTACTACTTAGTACATAGTAACTCAATGCGTTTAACTCATTATTTTATTCGACATTACATCAATGTTTTATCGATTATTCACTAAACGTCGATTATGATCTATCCACAACTAATACTTTTTATTTTTTATTTATTTATTTTATTTGGCTCCTTACCAATAGGTACACTGAAACTGACATAGTAAAACAAATGCAATGTTATATCTAAGTGTCCCATTACTCAAAAATGAGCACAGCATGCACAGAATAAATTATAACATTATAAAATAAAAGAAACAATAGTAGGAATATAAAAAAGTAGAATTAAATTAAAATTAATTATTTCAAAATTCCCACAAAAAAGTGTTTTTTTTTTAATATACATACATATATTCAATTTAATTCAAATAATAAAAATAAAATATAAGATTCTGTCCAGGGTAAACAAAGTTGAAAAATTTAATATATATTTAAATAAATAATAAAATAAATAAAATCCCCAAACAATCACACCAACTACATGGCCCCAAGCTAAGCAGAGCTTGTGATATAGGATACTATGTACACATCATATACAAACGCTCAGACCCGGAACATTTTTTTTTCTTGTTCCGTGTGGGAATCAAACCCGCGACCACTGGCATCTGAGGCAGACAGTGTAACCCCACCGTCAAAGTGGTCATCGAACTTACTCTCAAACTCTAACTTAACGACCTAACACCTTCTTATATACGAACCATGCAAAAGCAATCTATTTTTATCACCAAAATGCACCTCCGAAGCGACAATAAACCCAGCTCCAAACAAACGCAGCCTCTTTTCGGAAACATCAATTTCAGATTGGCAAAAACACAACAGCAATAAGCCTGAAAAGAAATCCCCAAATCGATACACAATGGAGGAAAATTCGAAAAGAACAACACGAATACCGTATCCTCCGCTTTCGTAGCTTACACAATACAACCGCTAATTGAGGCTCGTCCAGCCGTTTTGTATCCGAAGCAAAGTTTCAGAGGTCGAGGTCTTGTTAAGGGCAAGAGAATTTGGAAATCGCATCCGAATGCTAACGGGAACCAATTTGTAGCCCAACAAGTTTTCGGGTTTTTGGTAACATTACCGCTGATTAGCTGCTTGTTTTTATGTACAGCAAGTTGGGATCCCAATATTTCCAATGGATCGTGTGAATCGAGGGTTGCTGATTGATTGGATCTTTTGTTAAAGTTGTCTGAAAGCAAATAGCTTTACTTAAAATATGTAGGAGTAGGTAAGTATAAGAATTATTCTATATATCGTATAATACCTGGCCTTACCTGAACACATTTTGTATATTTATAAAGCTAAGATTATAAAGGGCCATATTTTTTTATAAATTAAACATTTTATCTTTGCAACCACCAGTTGGATTTCAAACAATGTCTTTACTTGTTACATTTTTAGCAGTTCCGTGGCAATAGTTAGGTATTTTATATAAAAATGGTATATTAAATCAATAAACTTAAGACAATATTTGGTATTTAAGCTCTTGATTTCTACATTTAGGCACACCAAAATAGACCCGCCATTTTAGTGGAACCGGTAGCTGGTAATCTAGATATCAATTACCTAATATCGAATAACCCATCGAATCGTGCACAAATCCTGATTACCCGAAAGTTAATTATCTGCTTATCTATTAGAAGTGAACATGGCTGCCACGTGAGGCGAGCCCGCGGCTATGACAGCCCTCCGACATTTTGAATTATACGCCAAATGTCATTATGACAGCTGCCAGATTTAGTAAGACTGATTATTTTGAGAATGTGTTTAAATTATTACAAGCCGATAAAATTTTCTTGCCCATACAAACATAGGAACGTTAAGCTCCAATATTCTGTGCCACACTAAATGACTAGGTATATACAGGGTTGATTTGTAAGCACCAGCCAAATTTAAATTATAGTTTCTTTGATACGATATATACGTACCCGCATATTTATTTTAGCGTCACTCAGTACAAAAAAGTAGAAATATGGAACCACAAACTTTAAAAAAAATAGTCGCTGTCGATGAACCTACCTACTACGAAGCGGCATTTCATTGATAATAACGACGTAGTAGCCCGTAGTTGCTTTTATTTTAATGGTAATTTAGAGTGACCATGGTTTGTTTAATATGTAAGCGGATATGTTTATTTATTTGTAAAAAAAAATTCTATTTTTTTGCAAAAATCGTTTCTATAAATGATACTGATTGTGTAAAAAAAATTTGGCCGGTGGCTACAAACCAACCTTGTATATTTTTAAAAATCTATTTTAAGCTTCTTGGCACTCAGAATAATGCCTAGTAGATGGGTGGGTAGGTACTAGTAGTTTGAGCAGTACAAAAGTAGTTAACTAATGTGATATCTGAACTGGTCTCTTAACAAACCAAATATTTTTAAATACCTATAGTTTATAATGTGATAATCGATCTTCGACCTCACCACCACATACTACAGTTGAAATTGCGGTGAAACTCGGGCTTAGTCTACAATAAAAAAAATCCATTCATTAATTTCATAAATATAAACGCATACGTAGAACCTACGCGAACCTGATTTTCGAAATTTCAGGACGTGATAGTTTGAGATCAAACCTTAAGAAAAAAAATAAAATAAATTAAAATAAATATTATTTACTGAGTAAATTTAACCGAAAGTTAAAGAATTCATTGCGTAACGCATGGTTACATAAGCGAAATGCAATATATACTTAGTGGGTGGTTGTGTGCGTGTTGCGGAAACACTGCTGTGTGCGTGTTGACTGAGGCAGCACGACGGGAAAAGTGAAGTAAGGTGACTTTATTTATTTACAGGGGTTTCTAGTGAAAAATTAAATACCTACTTTTAATACATAATTATGATTAGAAATGAGTTCAGAGTGCTCTCCTTCATTATCTAAAATTTGTCACTAGTCACCCTGTATAAAGAAAGAAATGATTTATTCGACAATAAAAACATTTTACAAACACAAATAATTAAATATAAATTAATAATAAAAAATTTCGAAAACGGCAACAGCTCAGCAAATGCTACAGCCAAAGGCTGCTGCGCTGATTTTCAGCTGTGCCGGTTTGGAGGCTGGGGAGAGTAATGTTCACGGTCCATACAGTTTCTGACCTGTCAAACTACTTTTTGTTAGGTATGTGAGTGTATAAAGATGATATTGCCATTTAAATTCTGCCTATTTATATTTAAACTATTGGTGCAGACTTGATTTAATTTCTTAGAAACGATATCGGGATTTTTATTTCAAGTGGATGATACTAGTAGTCTACTGAGTAACTTGAGAGGGTAAAATATTAAAATCCTTGCTGCGGTTTCTAATATAAGTGATGATTTGGAATTAACTTAACATGAGCTATTATTTGCACTATATGTTGTTTTAATACATTTCATGAGTTGTCAAAAATCTGACAGGTCAGCTATGAATATCTTTCTCTTTAGCGTCAAATATCACATTGGCGCACTACGTTGCTTTGATATTTTATCAGGAGCCACTACATTCCTAATCACGTGTGCTTTCATTTTGGTGCTCATCTTGACTAAACGTCAAAAAAACTTAACTAAATGAATAATTTTTAAATAGCGACCTGATTACCCTGGTACACTCACAACCATCTGGCGTTTAATAATCCACGCAGTTGCCGATATCCGGATTTCCCTTTGATGTCTGTTCTTAGACGGGAAACAAGATGACAGAGCGGTAGTTACGTTAATGTAGAGAAAATTATTTTACATTAAATGTGTAAATTTTAGAAGTAAACTAAAATAAATATCCATGACTTGACGGCTTATTGAGAAAACACTTTTTAACCGGATTTATAGTGCATAATTACATTTATTTGTAAGGAGTTTTGTTTAGAAACACGATGGAATAGTCACTAGGCAAAAAAAAAGTTTTATTCATCTTAGGAATTTCACAAAACACTTGATGAAGTCAGAAGTCAGGCAGTTACTTAATACTGAGATTGTGGACTTGGTTGTGATTCCACCTTTTTCACAACACAATATTTATTCGCTGGTACGTTCCATTAATTACTTTACACTAAATCCAATTAATAACGAGCTATTATATTTTTAAATTGACGGCTATGTGTTCGTCCCGCAAGTGCTGCCGGGATTCAAACCAAGGGCTCTTTGGCATAAGGTAATGTATTTTACCACTGCATCAGCTGTATTTGTGATAAATCAGTTGTAGTTGAAATCTGATAGCAATTTCTTTAAGTTATAAGAAGTAAATATATGTTTTATTTTACCTTTGAAACAAGTTAAGTTTTAGAAGTTGTTTTATTTTTATTAAGTATTTTTATTTTATTAAGTATTATTATTTTTATTAAGTTAACGATGTAATAATGATGTATTCTAAGTGTTGAGTAAAATTTTATTACTCATTCATTAAAAAATATGTAGAAATATCAATTTTAAAATCTCACATCTTTAATTCTACAGTCTCAAGACAAGTTTTAGTGCTATCATTTGAATTCAGATCGGACAACCCCCTACAATAAAGTGCATTGGGTTATGAAACATTGTTTGAAAATTATTGGCGAAATGATTGATGCTAACTAGTGATGATCAGCTGACGTCCTAGATAATTAGTGGATTAACATCGCTAGTAAATCAAATGTGATGCCCACAATTAAAGTTATTTATAGTTTTAATACTTACATAAATAGCATTGTATTCATTAAAAATGTTTTTTTTTAGTAATTAAGTTTAAAATAGGTACTACGGTATGTTTATGGGGGAAAAAGGAAACTTCAAATCACTTATATGAATTAAATTTATTAAAACTTGAAGTTATTACACAGCTCGTAGGTAAGATAAGGTATTAAAAGAAGTGGCAGCAGTGTCCCCTGATTTATACAGAGTTAATTTTAATATTGTCTTAAGTTTACGCGATTCATACTTTTAAATAAAACACTTTTTAACCGGATTTATCGTGTATATTTACATTTTAAATTTTGACTCGACGTTTCGGTGTCTTTGCTTGAGTCGCTCGTGACCACGGGGTCTGCAAAGACACCGAAACGTCGAGTCAAATTTTAAAATATAAATATAAGTGATAAATCCGGTTAAAAAGTGTTTTATTTAAGAGTTAATTGTAATTGGCGTATCGCCTCTGGCAGGCTGCATCTCCACATCAATCCCAACTACATTTTGTTCTACAACTTTAAAAAAATAATAGTTTTTAAAGTTTTTAATAATTAGTACTTCTCATAAAATGTAGAGGAGGGAGCAATTTTTTTTTCTTTTTAATTTTTGTGTTATTTGTCAAAATTTGTAAAAAGTCCTAGAACAAATGTCGTTGGGATTGATATGAATAGGCTGCTTGCAAGACGTGATGTATTAATAAAAATTAACCCAGTATAGACTTTCGGAAGGGATTTCTGCCTTCTTGTGTCCACCAAGATAATGTCAATATTGCCTACTGACGAAATGTTCATGATGTCAATGGTCATGAAATGTTCTACCCGGTCGGTATAAGGATGTCTCTTATAACTACTTGCATCCTTCGAAGAGCACGTAAAGTATTTGATAACGAGTACTATATTATCTAGTTGTATATAGAATATGTTTTTAGGATTTTTCAGGAGCAACTTCGGCACCTCGATCGTTCTGATTTCTACTAATCAAGACTGGTTCAGGGTCTAGCTTCTTGGTTAATAGCTCAAACTCCTCGTTACCCTGGGGATCAAATCAGGGCCCTGCAAAACGCTCATCAAAGGCTTGTTATAATTATGAGGAGATTCATCATCATCATCACAACTCTTTGTAATGAGCCCACTGCAGGGTATGAGTCTCTCCCCTGGGTGATATGGAGGTTTAGGCCATAATTCACCAAGCTGGCCCAGTGCTGGGTGGTGGATGTCAGAATTTTCAGGGTGCCGATACGGCTTCTGACAAACCCTAAATGACTACTGTATACAAGTATACAGCACCCGGACCGACTGCTTAACGTGCCCTACGAAGCACGGAAGTCGCCGTGTGTAATGAATGGTCGGCGGTCACCCATCCAAGTACCGACCGCGCCGAACGTTGCTTAACCTGTGATATCGTATGATACACACAGTAGCCACGGCGTCACGACGCCACGACGACTTCATGAAATAGTAGATTATGCAACAAGGGGATAAAGCAGTGTATTATGTCACGGGCATCATATTGAATCCTGAGCGAAATGAAGGATTTTGTAGATAATTCCCGAACGCAGTGAGGGAATTAAGATGTTAATTCCCGAACGAAGTGAGGGAATTATGGTAAGAATCCTGAATGAAGCGAGGGATTCAAGACTGCCCAAGACTAAGACACTGTTATCCCCGAGGTGCTTACTCTACTTCATACACCACCTTGTAAGATAAACAGGTAATGAAACGCAGGAATTAAATCAAGTAGGTACTTAGGTAATAAATAATTTAGAAATTAAAGATAATATTAGAAATAATTGACCAGTTATGTAAAGATAAAGTGATATTTCTATTTGGTATATTCATTGTTTACTGTTGTCTTCAACATTGAATAAACAGTCCATAGGCTGCTAGGTTTCTTTGTAGCAGACAACTGTTGAAAATATACTAAAAGCAATGAGTCCGAAATAATTTTCACGGCTTTTTTAGTTTTCCAAGCAAAGAAATCTTCGTAAAATTTCATGTACAAATGCTTTGATTTACACGGCAAAATATTATCGAAGATACTATTTGCTTCATTTCTAATATCTACTGGTGTTAAATCGTCACTCGAGCTCAACATACTTATTTTATTTATTTGAAAACGATTGAAATAAAAACTTCTTTTCGAAAACCGCGCAATTCTACTTTTTATTTGTGTTTTTCAAAAGGCAAAAGAAACCGTCGCATACAGGTTTTTTACGAGGGTTTTTAATTTTTTCTTGGTAGTTGTTCCAAATGCAAAGGTGCACAAACTTATACAGCCAAATTTAAAGTCCATATATTTTTTAATTAGGCAAAGCAACTAGTCATACAGCCATGTCCATGTAGGTATTATAAAATTTCGCTCCAATTGACATTCCAAAATCAAATGACATTATAACCCTTTTAGGATTAAAGTATTTTTTATTCCCTGTAAGATACCTTTTTTAATCTTAAGGGATTAATATCTTGTTTTAGGTGGAGTTTATCTCATACATAATGCGAATTTTAAACAAAGATGGTGTATAAAGATTATTATGTTGAAAACCTAAACCTTAATGTGTAACACCATAGTCTTCACGCGCAATTTCCATCAGGTGGCATGGAAGACTAACGTCCTATCCTGACAATATAAAAAAATATAGGTTTTCTGTTGTTATATTGTAAACTCGTTTAATTTATGTTAAATAAAATACTTTTTAAGTGATATTTTTATACAAACATACATACATAACTTCACGCCTGTCTCCTTTATTGGTTAGGCAGAACACCAGAGGTTATAAAACCATCTGATGTCACGTTTGACAAATTTTGAGGCATTATTATGGTTGAGAGGGACTATTGCAGTGACAGGGTGAAAACCTGTCGCCCGCAAAAAAAACAACAAATAACTTCGTCCCTACATTGACTTTTACAGTATGCCCGGGAGCAGAAGCAGATGGTACATTCAATGTTTTTCCTTTGCTCCCAGTCCAGCATGGAAGGATTTTTTTAATGGGTAATTACGGGTATTTTAACTTTTTTTGGTTTCAATACACAGGTCGTGGTCACGAGGGACTGAGGTGACAGGTGGCAGGTTGACAGTTACAAAGCTATCAATCACCATCTCCGTCTGTTTCTCAGTATACGAGCGTAGCGTTCAGGATTATCAAAAATCTAAATCATCGTAAAACTGACAATTTCATATACCTATTTCAATGTTGAAACGTGAAAAAGAATAAAAGGCAGTACCGCCAGCAGCGCAGTAAGTGCGGGCTATGTTGTAGCGTCAGCAGATTTCGTCAAAGTAATCCAATATGGCCGACAGCTCCCCGAACAAGTCAACTGTATGGTTCAAGTTATGAGGAATTATTTTTTTATATTAAGCCTCTTAATATTGGAAGTGACTATGTAACAAGTTGTTAACAGTACTTATAACGCAAGATGAGGAAAGTCGTTTTCATAAAAGATTTCTTGCGCATTGTTCTTATGTCACACACATAGGGTGCATTATCGCTCAAATTGCGGGACTTCTTTCATGAAACAAACTATACGTTTAAACACTGTTAATGTCTGAAATTTAAGTTACTCAGTTGTAACGTATCAGTATTTGAGAGAAAAAAGGTCACAATCGCCTTATAATAGTTAATAATATTTAATAGCAGATTAACACTGATGTGTGGGTCACAATTACGAAAAAAAATTTTTTTAAATGTTTTTCATAAATTAAAATTTAAAAAAATTTCTAAGTTACTAAAATTTAAGTTTGATCTGTAGTTTATGACTACACAGCAAGTAAAAAAACGTTTCCATCTAATTTATATGTAGTGATAAAATGTAGATCAATCTTAAATTTTACTCACAGAGAAGAATTTTGAAATTTTAATTTATGAAAAATATTTTTTTTTTTTCGGATATCAGACCCGCTCATTCCTAATATGCTATTAAAATATAATTGACTATTATAAGTGTACCCTGTATTTGAGGCTCAGATTTTAGAAATCAGATTTTATCTTTTCTGCCTATTGATATTTTCGCTGTACCATCTAAAGTGACTTATTGACATTAGTCATTATGAAGTAATAAAATCAATAAATTACATCCACATTATGTTTCTTGTTCCACGAGCGCGTAGCATTATAATCAATGAATACAGAGCATTAAAAAAAACCGACTTCACGTCAAAACTTTGGCTGAGTAATAATGTCATCAACGAAAACATTCTCCGAAATTATATATAGTTTTGAAATTTTCAATGAATTACTCAACTGATTTCGATGAAATTTATGTGGGACCTACTATAAAGTATCTTCTATCATATAAAATAAAAAAAAAAAACAAAATCGATTCATAATTGTCCGAAATATTGTGTAACAAAGACACAAAAAAACATACAAAAGAATTGAGAACCTCCTCCTTTTTTGGAAGTCGGTTGAAAAACGAATTTCATTGAATACTTATAATCAAACATGAAAATAGCAACTATTTGATTCAGAACTAAATAATTAAAATTTATTTCATGATTTTCGACAAACACATTTTATTTTAGTTTCGAAATAAAGTTTATTTTAAACCGAACACCCGCTATCTCTCATAACTTGTAGCAGAGATAACCGGTCAAAATGAAAAATGTTTTCAGTTGAGCTAACTTTGTATCTCTATTTCACAAAATTCATTTTATATTTGATATTCCAAATTCTATCTATATCCAGAAAAAAGGTTTTTCGTTAATTTCTAAATTAAATAATGAATATTTTTTTTAGATATGTAATTTGAGAAAAGAAACTTTTGAGAGATGTTAATGACTATAATATGCGACAGCTGTGGGGATGGGATAGCTTTTACTGCTTGAAAGGCCACACATCGTAGGTTCGAACCCCGACCCGACCACAATTTCATTATTTCACTGTTAATGTTTAGGTAAGGAAAGCATTGCGAACTCAAAAAAAATTGAAGAATGTATATCTATCCGTTGTCTAATAGGTACGTAAAACACAAGCAACAAACAAAAAACATGCTTAATTTAAAACTAGATGCAGCTGTGTGAACAACTACTTATTATTACGTTATTAAAACGTTAAATGAAAGTAATTATTTTCTGTGTTTGATATTATAATTAATTCGTAATATGTACCGTAAAATAAAACCAAAGTGTAGGCGCCCACGAATTTATTTCCTTACAAAATAAACATTTAATTACAATTAAACTTTTATATCCAAAAATAAACTTAATATTACAAAGCTCATATTTTTAAATCATCGACGGTATAATTTCCCTGCTTTGAACCTAATTGAAGTTAAAACCAACAAAATGAGCAGCAGACCTAGTTTTAATTTTGCTAAAGAAAACATTTCACAAAGACTTTTTACTTCATTTTTCAGTCCTAAAACACCAACTAACCGGCCCTGAATAAAAGTCCTTTTTTATTTAAAATATACATGTGTTCACGTATATTCATTTAAAAAGATAGAATAAAAAGGACCGCCTGGTCGTGTTTCATGAACCAACTGTATTAATTTTAATTAGAAAAATATTTCTTTAGTGAAATCAAGCCTATGAAATTGGAGTTTTGTATAAAATGTTAAATATCCTATTTTACCAAATAAATCTTACTAATGTTATAAATGTGAAAGTTTGGATGTATGGATGTTTGTTCCTCAATCACGGGAGAACGGCTCAACGAATTTGGATGAAATTTGGCATGGTGATAGTGTACAGTCTGGAATAGCACATAGGCTTTTTATCGCGATATTCCCGCGGAATTCGAAATCGCAGTATTCTACTAAATACTATTATTTTACCTTAAGAAAATAATGGCCCCTATTCTCCATTCAATTTTGCGAAGTGGATGGTGAATTCAACAAAAGTGCTGGGATACGGAGGTTCTTTAAACTATTCTGGCCTCGTATTCAAAGAAACTGTCTTCTTTGATGTTTTCGACGAGGGGTCTCAAGTATCGGACGATCTACGTGGCTTAGAAAAAACCCTAAGAAAGAAGAAAGACTTCTTAAGGCGAGGATGCAGCGTTTTTAAACTTTTTTGAACGATAATATACCAAACCATGTGTAAATGTTGCGTCTGAAAAAAATATTCACAAATATTAGCTAACCCAACCGCTGTGTTAAGATAGAAACATGATTAATGAAAATAGACTTGATAAAAAAGGTCACAAAGCTAACACTAATTTACCATTTCAAACGGACATTGCTACGAAATGCCATTAGAGATTCATGTAAAAATTACATGAAAACATAAAACGAACTTCTCTTAACCGATGGGTAAAGCAACATTTTTTAATTGGTATAATTTTTAGAATAAACCCGTTAAACTAAATTTCGCTTGCTCACGTCGGCGAAATAACCTAAGCGGGAAGTATGGAAGTGCGCACCGCGCTATAAGAGGCCCTTACTGAAGGTGACTTATCAGAGTGACTTCCACGGATGGAGTTATGGTAAAAATTCAGTTATATTTATAACAATTTACTTATGGGAGTAAAGATTTTTTTAGTTTGATCGCTTTGGGGCTCGCCTAGCCCCTTCATTTAAAGTCTGCCACTAAATATACAGGGTTGTTCTTAAGTCTTAAATAAGTATAATTTATAGAAACGATTTTTGTAAAAACAAGTTATAATATTAAAACAATATATTAAGCAAAGCATGATGACTCTAAATTATGAATTAAAATAAAGACGACTACGCGCTACTACAAAACATCTTGTAGTACTACGTCGTAATATTATCAATGAAACGCCGCGTCGTAGTAGCTATGTTCATCAACAGCGACAGTTTGCAAAAAAGTTTGTAGTGCCATATTTTTTTTAACCTGAGCGTTTCTAAAATAAATCTGCAGGTACGTTTATATTGTATCAAATAAAATAAAATTGAAATTTGGGTGGTGACTAAAAGACAACCCTGTATTATGACATATCTCTAATGAGTTCTGTGGGCGTTTCGTGGAGAGTCAGTTCCGTCGTAAGCCCGTCTCTTCATCGTCACATCAACTACGAGGTTGATCTGTAATGAACACAACAAATAAAGTAAAACCAAAGTTTTATAGTAGCCAACAACTTCTCTACACAGAAAAAGCTTTTCAATGTACAGCTACACTCTAGGTCTGATAAACAAATACCATACTCGACTACTTGGTATACCTGTAAAGTAGGTACATCTTACAATATATATGTATAGTATGTATGCACAGTCACCTGCAAAAAGGAGTAGCGTGCTCACTTATTTGAGCTCTGAGTCGCTGAAATTCTGTTGACAGTAAAATTATCTAACTCAAATTTAGTTTCTTAAAGAACTTGTGTTATGAGTATTAGATAACGGATAATAAGCTTAAGATATGTATAAAGATATATATTAAATATACGTTTTTTATTAGAAAATAAACTCAAATAGACTTTAAACATCCATGACCTGACGGCTAATATCTGTGTTCATAACACTAATATCCACTGCCGCCGGGATTCAAACCAGGATAAATAATTATTAAGGTTCGATTTCCGGATGAAGCGAGCGAATTTTCGAAAATAAAGGAATTTTTCTTTGCAGTAACATTTGCCTAACATGATGAAGAGATAATACTTAAGGGAATTGTATGTTTGGTGATGTAGTTTATAAGTAACAGTTACATAAAGTAATCCTTACAGTTCGGCCGAAAAACAAGTTCAAATTTTAGATCAAAATATCTTAGTGTCAACACTAAAAACAGCTGTTAGCTTTTGATGAAATCTATTTGATGTGGAGAGGCTGCTTGCAAGAGGTGAAAAAGGGAGAAAATTAACCCTATTATACTATAGTTTATAGTTATATTATGCTAGACTGGGAGCGCAAGGAAAACATAGAATGTACCAGCTGCTTCTCTTCCCGGGCATACTGTAAAAGTAAATTTAGGGACAGAAGTTTTATTGGCGTGTTTTGTGGGCGATAGGCTGAACCCCTGTCACTACAATAGTCTTTATCCATCATTATAATACCTCCAAAGTCAAACGTGACAACAGATAGTCTTATAACCTCTGGTGTACTGTATACCCCTAAGGGATACAGCCGTGAAGTTATGTATGTTACATTATACTATGAACCCACGGTGACACATACATCTTAGTGCAGTTGACTGTACAAGCGCTGGATCCCCGTCGTCGTTTCAAGAAACCGCTGAACCGTACGCGATCAGTGAAGTGCGCATATCCTACAGAAAACTAAAATTTGTAAACAGGCCATTTTCAACCTTATCACCTATAGAAAAAGTAGAGAGTGCACTGAATTTTTACGTTTAATTCAGCTTCAAAGTATTTAAAATTATGTGCTCTTATTAGATGGTTTTCTTTTTAACGAATTCCAATTTTGAAAAGTGTTTGGTATTTTGAAAATATGGTGGTTATACGAACATAAGCCTTGTTCAGAATTAAAAGCCGAATCGGTTCCAATATGTTTATTATATATAAGAAGCTTTGCGCGGTTTTGCACGAATAAGTAGTTATGATCCCATGAGAATTTCCTGATAAAATATAGCCTATAATCTTGCTCAAGTGTTGTTTTCAATCATTAAAAACGTCGATATTTTCAGTTATAAGAAACAGTGAAGCTGGTTCGGTTCCTTTTGTTTTAGAATGCTTAAATACACAACTACCGTTATTTATAGAGAGTCGCCTAATAATAGTCAATAATATTTTAATAGCAGATTAAGACTGATGAGTGGGTCATAATATGCGAAAAAAAAAATTCATAAATTTTCATAAATTAAAATTTCAAAATTCTTCCAAGTGATCAAATTATTTAAGTTTGATCTGTTTATGACTACACAACAAGTAATAAAAACGTTTACATCTAATTGTATGTAGTCATGAAATGTAGATTAATCTTAAATTTTACTCACATAATATAAGAAGTTTGAAATTTTAATTTTAGAAAATTCAGACCCGCGGGTCTTTCCTAATCTGCTGTTAAAATATAATTGACTATTATACGCGGACCCTGTATTCTGAACTTTATATTCACTTATACCATACGTATCGCTTGTAAACGAGATTTCTGTGTGGTTTTTCAACTAGGTACCTACTTTCTGTTTTTTTTTTTTTGATAAAATTGTATAAGAATTTTTACATCACGTCTTGTTGCCTATTCTAACACCGTGTTTCATAATTCATGTACCTATAATTCTTTAAGGTTTACTTTTTCCAAACACAAATAAAACCTTCTTAACAATAAACCACCAAAACACAACCTATGTGTACCCGACTCGCCACACTTAACCCCTCCGTAGTACAACGCTAAGGTCAAACATCGGGGCCCAAGAGACCTCAGATTTACGGCCCCAGCGCCGAAGTTTTGCGGCAAGCAGCTGCTTCTACCCTGATGTATTGAGGGTATGTCGGAACTAGGAGTTGGAAGACTGGAGCAAGTTGGTGATAAACTGATTAAGTTTGGACTTCGGCATGTAAATTAGGTACTGAATAAATCTAAAAGTACAAATTAATACGGTTGGGGTCGGAATTGGACGTGCAGTTTGTTGGTGCGTGAGAAAGGGTTAGAAATTATGACATTGGGTAAGTTTATCCACTTATGTATTTGATTAAAGTGCAATTGTGTAAAAATCTTAAATAATGTTAGCTCATAAAGATAAAGATTTTGCGTGTCTACAAATTTTACAAAATCTTGTGTTACACTTAATACGTTAAAAAAACATCGGCGATAGAGTTGTTTTAAGTTTTCGTGATTTATAATTATTGTCATATTATGCTTAAGAGGGTTTGTTTAACACGCCACTATGAGAAATCACCATTTCAGATTTGAGAACAGTTCGTTTTCCATCTGGACTGGCTGGAACACCCGACCCAGGCCCTGTCACACCGCAGACGAACACTCAACCATGAAGTCTCAATGAAGATAAATAATAAATAAATAAAATCCCCAGACAATCACACCATCTACATGGCCCCAAAGTAAATGATACCATGTAGCGAACAAGGGGGGAACCTAGAATATAAATAGATAAACACCCAGACACAGAACATTTTTTTTTTCATGTTCAGTCCGGGAATCGGGATGGTTTACCCCATCGCCAAAGTGATCGTCAAAAATTTGACAACGACTGAGCCATGAACGTTATAAAAGCCCGAAGATACTGTTAGACATGCACATTTCAAGCACGAAAGCATGCTTAAACTGAGAAATTAGCATGCTTATTTCGGGCACGCGCGTGAATCGACAGGCTTCCGATTTTTGAGCATGCTACCAGCGGAGGCGCGGATGAAAGTGGACGTGCTTTAAGCGCGTCTAAACGGGTTTGCTTATTGAGCATGCTAGTATCGATCAGTCGTTCATACTTAAATATATAAGCATACTTAAAATTAGCATGCTTGTTACTAGCAAATGTAAACTGCTCCTAGGCATGCTCGTGAGCATACCAAATAGCAAGCTTTGAAGCATGCTATTTTAGAGCATGTGTAACAGTAGCGTTAGTTTAAATGGCACTGCATTTGATTATAAAGAACGGAGAGCGCTGATGCATTTTATAAGTAAGTATTTATCTCTTTTGAAGTTCAATTTTACATTTAACGGTATTAAATAAAAATCACTCAGATCCAGATGTGGTTGAACAGATAATACAGATTTATTTATATTCTCGTAACCTTTCCCAAGTAATATAATACAATAATGGTTTCAAAATTTCAGTTCCAAGTTCAAAATTTAACACAATGTTAACAGTCACATCAAACTTAAACTTTAATTCCATCACAAGAATTCCATAACTCACTTAATAACCAAGTGAAAACTTCTTAGATTCAAGTCAAGAGTGTTAAGGGGAAGCCCATCACATCCAATATATCATTTCCCCAGACTTATGTTAGAAAATTCACTTAAGTGGGAAACTTTCCTTGCATAATTCTCTCCGTAATTCAAGATAAGTTAAGATTTAGCTTCGGCTAAGTGATGGTAAGTTAGCGTTAAGTTAAGTCCGATGCAAGTAAATAGATTATTGCGCTCAAAGTGGTTATGTGGCTGTAGTTAAGCAGACTGGTCACTTTAAACTTTGATGGTTAAGTTCAGTAAGTTGTGCCGGTTAAGCGATGTTTAGTTATAAAGTGTTAGCAGTGATAACGTAAATAAGGATGGTTTTCTGTTAGTTTCTCATTAATGAGCTTGCAATATCTAACCAGTAAGTTTTTTTTTATTTTTTTTTATATGTTTTAATGATAGTTTCTACAGGCTTATTTCTGATAATTAATTTAATTCCAAATTCAAATTTTGGTGAAGAAGCCGTTTTATTTATTTTTCAAGGAAAACATTCACCTAGGAGTTATTATACACTTACAATAAAAGTTAAAAAAACAGGTCAGATAAAGTTTCCACACGTAACATTTTTAGATAAAAAAATACACACGTTAAATACACCGAGAGATAGATAATAATGGACAATAAAAAACAAAATAAAAATTTTGAAAAACCCATGAGAATAAAATAATTTAAAATCCCCCGACTGATATGATTTATGTGACGAGAGATAATTAACGTGAAAAGCTTTTTTAAAAGTTCACTTGATCTCACACAGAGTCGGTCATATTATGAACAACATACTATTCGTTTTCATTGCACTTCCCTACGCTTACCTATTCGGTTCTCGATGATGTAGATGTCGCAACAACATAGGTATTCAACTCCCTATGAACTTTATAAGAAGAGCAAGAAAATCCGTCTGGGGCTGCCATTGAATGAATTCATATTGTAGTTTTATATTGAAATTTAAAATATTGATGGCAGCCCTCGACGGATTTTCTTGCTCTTCTTATAAAGTTCATAGGGAGTTGAATACCTATGTTATTGCGACATCTACATCTTCGAGAACTATTGCATAACTGTTAAGTCATTTATTTATCTATTAATATCAGGGTTGTTTTTTTGTCACCAACCAAAATTTTTTCTTTATACTATATAATAGTATCTGAGTGTATTTATTTATCATCTCTCATCATCATCATCATCATCCACAGCCTGTAGACGTCCACTGCTGGACATAGGCCTAGACATAGACATAGCATCTCTCAGTAGAAAGAAATAAAGATATGGCACTACATAATTGTTTATGGACACTGTTGAAGTAACCGTTGCTGAAGTCACTGTTAATGACCACAGCTACTACGACGCGGCATTTCATTGATAATACTACGACGTTTTTTTTTGTAGTAGCGCGTAGTCGTCTTTATTTTAATAATATTCATTCATACTTTAGATAGACCATGCCTTGCTTAATATGAAAACGAATGTAATAATTTCCTTGTAAAAAATGCCTTTTTTCAACCGACTTCCAAAAAAGGAAGAGGTTCTCAATTCGTCTGTATATTTTTTTTGTGTCTTTTATACGATATTTCGGACAATAATGAATTGATTTTGAAAATTGTTGTTTCGTTTGATAAAGGATACCTAATTTCCCATTTAAATTTCATCGAAATTGGTTGAGTATTTCATTAAAATTTCAAACTTTTGAAAAAATATCTATGATTTTGGAGAATATTTACGTTGATGACATATTCAACTCAGCCAAAGTTTTGACGTGAACTCGGTTTTTTTAATGCTCTGCATTCGTTGATTATTAAGATAATCATTTCTTTAAATGGAACTTAATGTGTTAAAAAAATTGGCCTGTGAATAAAAACAACTGTGTGTAATTAATGAATTACCCAAACTGTGGCACTAACAACACTCATGGAACAACATTTAGGGAAACACAGAAAAGGTTTTCATTTCTCATTAGATCATTTTTTGAATTTTGAATTTCGTGTATAAAACGTTAGCAAGGAAAAGAATCGAATTTTATTTATTTATTTATTTTTATTATTGCGTTCTTTCATGTAGCTAATTGCCAATTTTTGAATTTAATTTGGGTTTTGATTCAATGTTTATCTTTACTGCCTTAATCATGTTATCAAGATTAATTTCTTTAAAATAATCGCAAATGCCAAATCTGTTATAATTAAATGATATTTAATTTAAAAGAAAATGTTTTAAGGCATACATATAGTAAGTATACAGTAAGTTGTGGGAGAAATTAGCTGCATTGGGCTTAATATATGAAATATATGGTTAAGATATGGTAGATATGGCATATGGTAAGGTAGTACTTTTTTAAACAAATAAGAAGTGACCAGTTGGACAGTTATCACAGATTTATTAATAGCTGATAGTTAACCCCTTAACCAAGTAAGTACTTAAATAATTGAAAAAATGTTTTAAATAAAAATTACCCGACCAGGACTCGAACCTGGACCTCTCGCTTGCCGGACGTGTGCTCTTCCACTGAGCTACCGGGGCCTGGCGGTACACCTCGAAATTACTTAGCACATTTTTAGTTTTAACGTTAGGTATATTGCTAACGTAGCTCGGTCTAATGGTATAGCTTTGCAGCTAAGACCAGCCGAGACCAACTTCTTTTCAGAAATTGTGAATCTCATTCAAAGTGAAAAAATGAAAAAAAATATATAATAATATATACCATTAGATGGAGCTACGTAAGCAATATAACATTAAAACAAAAATGTGCTAAACGGTAGCTCAGTGGCAGAGCACTCGTCCGGCAAACGAGAGGTCCCAGGTTCGAGTCCTGATCGGTTGATTTTTATTTAACAAATTTTTTCAGTTATTTAGGAGTAATTAAGCATTTTAAATGCAAAAACTTTAGAATATTAAGTAAGTACTTGTTAAATGATTTATTATCAATCTTATACGAAAATGTTATGTGCCACCCTACGATGCTCAGTCTCAGATGTCTTTCAAATGGCCTCCAAAGTCTCATCAATTATTGACACTTCATGAAATTAACCGCAATTTGAAATCGATCACTTAACGCGGCCATGGACGTCACTGTAAAATTGGGACAAACTAGATCACATGTATATTATAATAGATATGTGGTCCCCTAGTTTAGTAGCAGTAAATAGGCGAAACATAATTATTTTGTGTCGTAGTTTAAGTGTTATGAAATAGGAGCGAACCTTATTTTAGGATAACTTAATATATGAAAGAGAATCTATAGAAAAGATGTCTTCACAATGAGTTAATTGCTCTGACTAGCCACTGTCTACGGTTAGTAAAAAAGAAACCAAAACTTCGAGTAAAATTTTAAAATTTAATAAAATGTGGCCCAATAACAATGCATTAAAAATATCTTTCATTTAATCCTTCATCTGGTCATCACTTTTGAACCCACAATAAAGCTGTGGTTTTATTTCATTACACTTCAGCTACACCGCGAACCAACCATGTTTTGCTTATTTACAGCTGATGACTTACGACCAACCAAAAAAGCAAGAAACATAAAACAATTGAGTAACGAAATTATCTCGTATCTAAAAATATTGTAATGAAGAACCTTTAGAAGTCGATTTTTAGGTGACTTGTACACCAAAACTAGCTAGTCACACATTAGGTAGAACGAAACAAAAACCGCCAATCATATTCTAAAGCCCGCAAAACAATATAACTTCCGCTCCTACTACTAGTAGTTTTGGCTTTCCAATCATTCTGCGATAAGGCAATATACTTACCTATATAGTTACAAAATACCAGTAATTTTGCTACTTTATCAATTTGATAGATAGACTTTTTCACATCATTCTTAGATTTAGAGCTTGTTCAGATGACGAGTTATAGGCGCGATTTCACTCGCGTGTATTACGTAACACGCGCGACTGCATGTGAACAGAACGTCTGAACCTCTAGTATCTCACAATCGAACGATGCAAAACGTCATCTGGATAAGATCTTAGTCTTTATAGTGATTAGGTCTATTTGAATACTAAGTCTTGATGATAATAACCCCAAAGGAACTTCATAAATAATTCGAAATTTCTCCAAATATACTCAAATCTGACATTAACCCACGAAACACGGCATTTCCCAACTCCAAGATAATTCGCCATCGTCCCTAATCAAACAAGTTGTCATATCTCACAAGTAAACAGTCAGAAACTGTGTTATGTTCCGTTAATATTGGAAACTAAGTTATTTCGAGTGCTAGCGTTCTATGTCAATTCAGATAATATATTTAGGCCTCCCCATGTTTTGGGATCGCGTACAAACTTAATTACAATGTTTTAATTAAATTTCTCCTACTATGGGGGATAATGTAGAGAAGGTTTCAAAATGTTTTTTAATTTCACATATACGATTACATCGATTACTTATTGTCAAAGACTCGTTAATCGATAAACTTTGTGTCGAATAAAATAGGCAACATTAGTTTTTATCTTTGTTTGATCAGTATTTTATTGAACAATTTGTTCTCCACCAAATAAAGTCATAAACAAGGGCTGCTACAATGTTTGTTCAATTTCAGAGTAATATCTTAAATTATTAGAAAATATTTTTCAATTAAGCTTAATGTATGTACAATAAAATTAGTTTGTAGTCAATATTGTGTGTGGAACAAAGAAATATTAAAGATAAAAATATTGTTATAAATAAACATAGGTATTGATTATATTTCTTTAATGGAACGTGTATTGAACAATCGACTCCTGGCATGCCTTGAGACCAACGAGCTAAGCGATAGCCAATATGGTTTCCGCAGTGGACGCTCGACCGGCGATCTTCTCGTGTATGCCACTCACTTATGGAGCGAGGCCTTGGAGGGTCATGGTGAAGCATTAGCTGTATCCTTAGACATTTCCAATTTGGCGGCAGACTTTATATAAAGGGTGGTCGCTAGCCAGGCGGACCCAGAAGGGATCCTACCACAAAGCAAATAAAGTATTAAACCACTCCTTTATACCATCGGACTACCAGACGCAGACAGAACTTCCAACCCTATATAGTGGATTTACCATGAAGTCAAACAAAACGCTTCGATAGTTCCCTTTTACCATAGTCTTTATGCGCACTTTCCATCAGGTGTCATGGAAGACAAACGTCCTTACAATATAAAAAAAAAACATAAAAAAATAAATCTCAAATTATTTTATGGTATAGATACAACTAATGTCTGAGAGTAATACTTTATTTTATACCGGTCGGTACTTATAATTCAGGATTGATAATCAACGCATTATATCAACTTTTTTGCGAACTGTAATCTGTTTTTTTTCTTTTCTAATGGTACCAAATGACCACCCAAAATTAATATTTTATCAAAGGTGGCTTTTGGATCCCACTTTTCTAAATATGCCTAGTCGAATATCGTGCATACGAAATATTAAGATAGGTATAAAAATATTTTTTGATTAAATAAACGTTTTCAATATCATAAACAATACATCTTTATTGATTTAATAAAGCTAAAGGGACATCACAATTCACAACACATTGTGATTTCGCAAAACGTAATATTCAAGGATGATTCATAAATGTTTCCAATACAAGACTGCATTTCCAAGCCCAAATACACTGTTGGAAACAAAACATCAAACCAAGGTGACCTTGCTAGTTTACAACGTGTTTCCAACAGTGAAGACGGCTGTTGACAACCAAATTACATGACCTTGGCGGGTTGGAAACGGCGGTGTTTAGAATCACAGACATACATCTACATAGACAACGCAAGTGCCACGATTTGTATTCGAACCAAGCGTGCCGACTTTTTAAGACCTATTGTGACGTCACAGCTGATATTTATTACTGGAAAATACAAAAAGATTCAGACACACCGATACCGCCGATGAAATCAATTATTAAGAACGATATTGATATTGTGGACTCGATTTTCTTCCAGACATACATACACGCATATTACAATACATATTAAATCTAGAGGCGACCAACCTTGACGCTTGGTCGGGGTTCGGACACGCAAAGGATATGCATTTGCGTTATCTATGTAGATGTATGACTGTTTTTAGGACAGTGTGTACGCTTGTTATTGTATATTTTACTATGTAACTATTACTAGAAATGACTCGAGTTTTGAAGCTTTTTATCCTGCGTTTCAACCTTTCCTTCTTTGTATCCTCAATTGCATACAAAACTGCCATCGCGAAGATGTTGCCAACGCGAGAGATCAGAGCACACTGACGATTAAGGGGCGTGGCCTGGCGTGACCTTGGCTTGTGTTCTTGTTTGTCTCCTTGTTGGAAACCACCGTTTGTAGCAGTGTGGATGACTCGGAATTGGTTGACAACAATTTAACCTTCCTTAACCTTGGTTGGAAGCATTGGTTTTCAACGTGTTTTCAACAGTCTGGCGGCCCTTATGTCTGTTAATTGACTTTTTGCAGTTAGTATAGATTTTGAAGGTGTGCGAATTGCCTTCTTGAGACAGTTCAACCCTGCATTTTATCATTGGAACTAGGCTTCCATCTGTAATCTTGGATATTTCTAGAAGGCACAAGAATATGCTTAGTATTATCGATGTGCCCGGTAGCTCAGTGGAAGAGCAGTCGTCCGGCAATCGAGAGGTCGAAGGTTCAAGTCCTGGTTGGGTGATTTTTAGTAAGCATATTTTTCCAGTTATTTAAGAATTATTATGCATTATCAAAACTTAAAAATATTATTTTTGCCATTAACGGAATACGTAGAACATAATTTATACGATTTCAAACGACAAATCTGATTTTAAAAATTATTTTGAGTTTCCTATAATATCAAAAGTTAATTGTACCGTACGCGATTATCAGTTATTAAAATACGGATATCATATTCATAACTCTATATAAAATCATGCGTAATTCCCGGAAACAATTTTGCATGTCATCATTTAACACAAGTATGTATCTGAATTTCATCAAACAATTTATCGTAGTTTTCAAAGATTTTCAAATAACACTTTACTGAAAACTTCACAAGGAAATATCAAATCTAACCGGATAGATATACAGCCTTATTCTCCACAAACCTCCAAAAACGTAAGTAAGGTTGAATGTACAAACTATGTTTGATCCCGAAAGTTGTGACTATCTTGTAATGTGAGGACATGACATTAATCCTAGTTGAGCCAAGCTGTGTTTTGGCGATATTGTATACGTAGTTCGGAACTTCAATATCTTCATTCAATGTAGACGTGGATCTTGACAGATTTATGAAATTAAGGGCTTTTAGAGTTTGATTCACGTAGGTCTCACTTAATATAACACATCACAAAATTGACATCTATATACCTAGTCAAGTTGTCGAAATAACACGCACTAGCTTATTACTCTAAAATTAATTGTAATATTCTAAAAGTACGTTGCAAAATATATAAAACTTATTTCATTCGCATTTTTAAGTCCTTATCCAAGCTACCTCCAACAAAAATATAATCATCAAAAGCATTACAATCACCTTACAACGATACTTCAGAGTCAGCTCCATCATTATATACATAAGGTTGACATCGTGCATAAGCTTACTTTACTTCAATTAAGAGATAAATAAATTTTAGAAAAAAAATAATGAACTTGGATAGCCTGCCAAACATTTTAAGCCTTAGGTACACTCTCAAAATCCCCATTCAACTACCCATGGATCAAAAGCCTTTTGTCATAAATATTTTGATCTACAGCTATATCAGAAGATAAAACTCCGGGGTTAAGACATAATGGACTGTAAATATTTACCGCAAGGACCCTCAAGACGTGCCTCTACAACCAGACACGGGATCAGAGACGTTTTTCTTACACCTCGGTTTTGATGTTGGTTTAAATTATAACGTTTAAAAATTAAGCGTTGCGTAACCTTTTGAAACCACTTAGGCCAACGTTTCTTTTTCAAAGTAAGTTTAAAGTTTATGCTTTTATTCCGTAACTAAAGAATACATTTAATTAAATAATGCCATAGAACAACATTCATTTCCTACCAAACGGGAATTTATATTTTTATTGGATACCGCTTGGGGCCGAATTTTTGTTTTCTTTTATTTTTGAAATTGAATTAGTTAACGACTATATAAGTTTTTAGACTTTCACGGTCTTCTGCATTTAAAAGTAATGTTCCTAAATTGAAATATTTAATAAACACTAGACCACAACGTAGCTAAAATTATGCTGGTATCGATAACAATATCGAAAAATTACAATAAGCTTAATTAATGGCGCACAAAAATGTTAGTTTTATAAAAATGGCAACCGCCATGCTAAGTTGTCTTTACATTTCGCCATTTTTGATAGTTTTTTACTATCAAAATTTTCATTGTCATGTCATCTGTCTTGTCATTTGGTATAAATCTGTTTAAGTAAGGAGGAATGTAATGTCTATGCACTGAGCAGCGATTTTTAATAAATCTTGTGCATTTTTAATACGATATCTATCTAAAATTTAGTGATTACTATTTGTTTGTATACTTATTCTCTTCAATATATCCTTATGCTCACATTCTAGCAAAGAAACGGAAACATATTCTTTAAAATAAATTTAAAAGAAGTTAACGACTGCTCAAAAGAGTCACGTTAAAATTTTTGCTATAATGAAACAGCCGACTTCGAAAGATTGGAAAGTCGGTACCGTGTATGCGGTCACTTTTGTAAGACAACCAACACACGGTACCATGTCTTTGGCCACTACTGCAAGATCACCAACACATAGTACAGAAGCCAACACATTAAGCGTTACAAATCTGTCGAAAAAATTTACTTGAATCTGAATTCTATGCCCTCGATATTAATTTAAAATTGATTGGGGAAATTTGAGAGGTAATGTAACGCTTGATCTGCTGCCTTCTGTACCATGTGCAGTGGTAATCAAGGTGTTAAAAACGATGATTTTATTTATTTTTTACATTTAGGCCTGATGTTTCAATGTTCAGATAAAATTTAATTAATTAATAAAGATTACTAGACAGCTTTTAGGTCGTCTCAACTTTAATAGACATAGTCTGACATGTCACAAAATTAAAAAAACCGTAAAACAACTTTACATTGCCGAGTAAAACTTTATTCGTGCCTTCATCACAAGAATATCTGTTTGGTAAAATATTGGTAGATAATACCTCTAGAGTTTTCCTTTCGCCGACGGCTTTTCGAAATTATAATTATGTATCAATAAATTTAATAATATGTTCAATGTATACACGTGTTAGCTTTTTCTGAATGTACGTAAATTATTTTTTATAATTAAAACTTGGTGAATTAAAGCTTGGCTGAATTAATTTAGCGAAAATGTAGAATTAAAATAAAGCATATCCCAAAATAACAAGTCGATACGAATTACATTTTCCTGTAAAAAAATTGTGCAACCATAGCCTTGAAACAAGTCTTGTGAATGAAAACATTTCAATTTATACCGTTAAATGTCATTATTTATGTTTCAGGACGTTTCTTCCATGCTGGACTGGGAGCAAAGGAAAAACATAGAATTTGCAAGCTGCTTCTCTTCCCGGGCATACTGTAAAAGTCAGTTAAGGGACAGAGGTTTGATTTGAGATTTTTTGTAGGCAATAGGCTGACTCCCTGTCACTGCTCCACCATAATGAGTCCAAATTTGTCAAACGTGATATCCGATGGTTTTAAAACCTCTGGTGTTCTGCCTACCCCATAAGGTTGAAGGCGTGAAGTTATGTATGTATGTACCTATGTATGCATATTAAGTAACCATAAGTTTTAAAAGATCATCAAGCAAAAACAGCTCGAAAATATGTAAGTTAATATTTGTTTTTCACATTAAAAGTCATTTATTATTTACCATTTTTTTGATAAACTTGAACCAGATGGAAAAATTTTTTGGCAAATATTTTTCAAATCACGATAACGGAAGTGCCCTGAATATTCAGATGGCCTATATTTTTAACGGGAAACTTTTTTACTTTTTTTTAGAAACAGATTCCAAACATTTGTCGATGGCAGGTTTGAAATATAATACGATATTTTATTCTAAAAATGATTTTAAAAGCTTTATACAGTTTCGGTTATATCTGAAAAAATTACAATTTAGAAAAGCTTGTTTAGATACGATAGAGTAATTTTGTGAAAGACGACGTTTAAATTAAAGTAATATCGTTGATTTTTTCTTACAAAATACAACTCTTACAAAAAACTTACAATTTTAAAAGAAGAAGCATTTTCTTTTATTATAAAATATGAGTATTTTTTTATATTGTTCTTAAAATATTTGAACAGTGAACTTTGAAATATAAAATTGAACTATTTGTAAAGCACTTTTGCGTTTTTTTTTCTTTATTCGACGAGGTAGGTTTCTTAAATATAATTTGTAAAATATATTTTAACCACCTTAATTACTGTACTCTTTGCTAACAGAACTGATATACTCCTCACTCTTTTTTATAAGTGCTTTTGACCTATGTACCATTAAGTAATCTTACACATATTTTTAAACTTATAGTACAAAAAAATATCTTTAAGTTAAATTGCATTTTCTGTAATTCCTTTTCTTATGAGTGAGTTTAAACAGTTCTCGTGACTATCCGATTAAAGCACGGTCCGTTCAGGGTTCGCATACCTTATGAACACCCCCTAGTTACATTTTATGGATAAATATAATTAATTTAGTAATAATTTATTAGTATGAAGAGCCAGTTTCTTGCTACGCCTTCGTAAGCCTGAAACGGGTTCTAACACCAGTAAAGAAAAAGGACCTTCATCCTGTAATTCAGCTGTTTTTTCAACCTCATTGGTAGTATAAAATCGTGATTTCATTTACAAAAAAACTTGAAACCTAGTCACAAATAAAAAAATAAGTATGAACTTCCTTCTATGAAATAATGAATTTATAGTTTTTAAATTTATTATTAACAAATTCCTTAAATTCTCTCAATATTTTCTGATAAACCTTTTTACTTCAAAACACCTTTTCTGCAAAGGCCCCGCTGTCATTTACTCTACACAAATGTTTTACAAAAGCAAAATCCATCAAAGTCCAACGTCAACAAAAAAATCAGAGATACCAAATTATTCAGTCAATTAAAAACCATCAAAACAGCAATATATATTTTTGATAAGCTTAAGCAAAATAAATACGCACAGCCCTAATTTATTTGACTGGCAGCGGTACAGGGTGCTCCCGGAATTAATTGACTAGGCCCAGTTATACAATAGTATTGTAAACACGTGCTAATTGCCAATTAACCAGCGCTTTTCAAAAGGATGTTCGGGATCCCCACACGGTTGTTATAAAATTGACGATGTATTAAAAAACGGTTTCGTATTAATTTTCAATGTATTAATTTTTTCGTTTCACGATGTTTTTCTTGAAAATATTATTTGGAATGTTTTTTTTCTTTGTTTGGAATGTTTTTTAATTTGCCACTACTATTGTATTAATATTGTGATATTTTAAACCTATGCGCCCACGAAGACTCGGTAAAAGAGGGAAAGATAATATTCGTAATTATAATTTATTTATCGGTGTCTAAACCCTCATTTGACCTCAATCTCAACTGATGGTGATGATGACGATGAAGTCGAAGATGACAGCAGACGGGTTTAAGGAATATTTATTTATCAAATCTCAACGTTGATTATAACTTAAACGATTCTCCCAAAACTTAAATACTTTAAATGAAAAATACTTTGATTGCATTTTGTATGGTACAATAAAGATGTTACAAAACAAATCTGTTCGTTACAGCGTGAGTCATTTACATAAAATAACTTAAGCATAATCTATTAAGAATTTAAGAAATAATTGTAATTAAGAATTTTCTAATTTAAGAATTTTCTGTACACTATTATGTAAAAGACAATTTAGACCAGTATTTCTTAATACTTACTCAAAACAATAGTTCTCCATCACAGTCTCACTCTTAAACAAAACGATGTTACGCACTAGCAGGGTGGTTAAAAAATATATAGATAAAGTGGTATATCCATAATCTGTTAGATCTTCTCTTTACAGAGTGTTCCAGAGAATGAGGCTGCAGATTATCCTGACGAAGCTCCGCGGGGAACTCCCCACGTGTTTCCAAATTGCGATTTTCCCGCGTTTTTTCTATTTTCCCTTATATTTTGTAAATCCAATATTTCGCGATTACGACGTGAAAAGTCAGCGCTATGTTTCATAATCAATTGCGAATGATAAATAGGATGTTTTTGATTCGTAACTTAAATGTGTAAGCTGTCACATTAGGATTTTTTACGATAAAAGCAGAAAATAAAAGTTCTTATCTTTGCTTTAACTTTAAAAATGGAACATTTACCAAGTGTTTAATTTATTTTGAGTATTATTATCGGGAACTTAAATCATTAGAAAAATTATGTTAAATGTTTCATATCTTTTAATAATAATTAATTATAATTTTTTTTACAAGTCACTTAAATTTTTATTTTGTTCTTAATTACGCTGATACACGATTTGTAATCAACGCTACTTCGAATTTGGCACATTTTCTGAGTATATTGTGTGATACTAACAAAGTGATAACGGGGAGATTCACAGAGGTGCGACAATAATGAAAGGTGTGAAACTGTAACCGATTTTGTATCATATACCCAAATATCTAATTTAAAATCAAATCTTTTTTTCATACAAAAAAGTATGTTTGGTTTACTTTGTGACAGCCCTTACAACTTTTTTCACTTAGGCCTGTGCTAGTGGACTAAAATTTAGTTACAAAATACCTAGGTACCTATATGTTAGTTCCGAGCTGAGAAAGTACCAAAATATCCATTCTGATTTCTACATGCACCTATTAATTACTCTTTGACAGCCAATGCCGTGCGTCAGTTGATAACAATTTAGGGTTGCTCTATTTAACGTAGTTTTTTTTACAAAGTTTACGTAGAAGTTTGACTTGAGATAATTTGCTATCTGAAATGCTGAGGGTCGGGAGACCTGATGGGATGAATTTTTGAACTTTTTAAATCACCCTGTATACAAGTGGGCCAATAGTTCCGCGTACCATTTCCTAGCGACGAATATAATGTGGTTGATCCTCAATTCACAATACGATTTTAACTTGCTGCATACTTTGAGCTTTTGTTATTGACTAAAGCAGTATCAAGAAGAAATAATCAATAGTTTAAGGAAAAGTAATATACAGTCACGTCTAATAAGATGTATATATTTTCATTGAACTTCCCACCGGATGAATTGCAAAGTGTACACATACAAATTACACATGACTTTACGAGTTTTCTTAAACACGTGACGTTTTAACTGGCTTTATTTGAGAGGCAACTATTTCTACTAGGTCAGTGTATTGTGCGGAATATTAAATGTTCAGATGATCGTAAGTTACGGTTATGTTGGCCATGAAGATTTACGAGCTTATTACACCTGTTTTGATTTCTTCATAAAATGTAGCCTTTTTCTTCCTAGACACTCTAAAGCTATCAAATGCAAAAATGTTCCTTTTTCAAATAAGACTCCTTACTTTCAAGTTAGTCATAGATTAGCGCTTTGAATCAAAGAAAAAAACTGGTCTACTTTATTATATTAGTTTCATTAATGCATCATTCATCACAACTCCATGTAATCAGTCCACTGCAGGGCTATGAGTCTCTCCTCTGGGTAACGAGGAGGTTTAGGCCATATTCCTCCAAGCTGACCCAATGCTGGTTGGTGGATGTCAGAATTTTCAGAGTGCCGTAATGGCTTCTGGCAAACCCTAACGACTACGGTATACAAGTATACAGCACCCGGGACCGACTGCTTAACGTGCCCTACAAAGCACGGAAGTCGTCGTGAGAAATAAATGATTGGCGGTCACCCATGCGATATAGTTTGATATGCACAGTAACCACGGCGCCATACCTTATATAAAAAATATCTTATCATTCGAAATTTAAGAACAATCTGGTCAGAAATACAGTGACACAAATTCTGCCATCAATTCTCACAAACTCTCCCATGTATAATAAAGAAAGATATATTTATTTTGAAATTAAACCTAAACTAAAAAACACTCGCGACCACGTAGCATAAAATTGGAGAATACTGTAAACTTCCAACTCGTTCAAAGTTTTTTAATACTGCCAGCGAGAGGCACTCTTCTGTGAACTTATTCAAATGTCACTTGAGAATCATATTTTTTGTTGCCAACATAAATGATCAACTTTATGATGAAATTGGCTCAGAATTAGAAATAGAACTGCTTGCTGCTTCAAAGCTGTATAAATACTAGATGTTTAAATATAAGACATGAATAAATACCTAAATGTTTCAAACAATTAGAACACATGATGTAGATCAATATAGGACCTTTGACATAGAAGGTAATGAATGGCACCTACCACTACACTCTAGTTGATCGTCGAAAATGTACACAAAAGATAAAGCAAGGTTGCTTCCATGCTGAACTGGGGGCTAAAGAAAAACATAGAATGTTCTGATATAATATAGAATATACATATAGATAGAATGCTTCTCTTCCCGGGTATACAGTAAAACTCAGTTAAGGGACAAAGATTTTATTGGCTTTTTGCGGGTGAAAGGCTGACCCCCTGTCACCGCAATAGTCACTATCCATCTTTATAATACCTTCAAGTCAAACGTGACATCAGATGGTCTTATAGCCTCTGGTGTTCTGCCTACCCCACAAGGGATAGTTACAGGCGTGAAGTTATGAATGTATGTATGTAGTTAAAGTAGCAATTATTAAATAGGTTTTTTTAACCATTTTACTAGACCTTTTATTACCTTCGGGCCACTCTATGGCGGATCTGCCTGCGCTGCGTTCCCTCTTCCGTGCGGTATGTAGTGACTCGAGAATCTTATTGCCCCTGCAGCCATCCGTTCTACGAGCTACATACTGTATGTATGTAACATACATACAGCATTCACACTTCAACTTTGCGATAAAGCATTATTGGATGGACATTTTTGATTGAATGAATTTACATTCAAAACTCATAATATGCAGGGTTAATTTTAATTTGCGCATCACCTCTTGCATGCAGCCTCTCCACATCAATTCCAAGAACATTTGTTCTACGACTTTTAAAATTTTAGTTTTCCCATAAAAAAATATTTATAGCCTCGGTTAAGAGGAGTAACTCTATTTACTCTGTGCCATGCATATTTACTCTATGCCATGCTCTAAGCCATACAGCGCAGGTATGCCATGCACGTGGCGTAGTAAAATATCACTTCATAATTATAATAATAGGTAAATATGTTTTGTTTCTAATTTTTGTGTAATTTATCAAGATTGTAGAACAAATGTTGTTGGGATGGATGTAGAGAGGGTACATGCAAGAGGTTATGCGCTAATTAAAATTAACCCCGTATAAAATTTCAATCGGTATTTCATATATTTTTTCCACAGTAAGATCACAATAAATTTTAAGAAAATAAATAAATCTTGATTATCTACAAAAGATTATTAATCCCAAAAAAGACATAACCCTTTAATCCCAAAACAATATCATATCGACTCAGTTTATTTACTAAACTCAAAGTGCTTTATCTTCCACAATAAACTATTCAGTATGATTGCTAGGACGGAGAATCAAACCCGGGAAACTTGGAGCAAGTTCCAGGTCCCGACTCCGGGACAACTTCGCTGGACAAGTTTCTGGATCATTCTTAAGTTTTGTATTATTTCCACAGCAAAGGAATGAGGCTGTGCTGTGAGCTACAAAACTTAGATGGGGGTCAAATGTAATTTACAGAATTTATCAATTATGAAGTTTTTGTTGAGGGAAACTTAAATAAAAGGAAGTGTTCTTCAGATGTTTATTTTTTGCTCATAAAATTCTTTGAAGCTTTAAAGTTGCAAGTTTTCTTTGAATTATAAATACTGAAAGTTGCAACAGAATGATGTGTAGGTATCCGTCCAAACTGACAAGAAACTATATGTATAGAAGACATATTCGCTGCTCAATAGCTACCACACATGATTTTATAAAGGTACCCTTTTCATTTTATTTCCTGTACCTCTTGCCTGTATGAACATCTAATCTGAACCTAATTTTTACTTGTACTTGTCAACATTAGTAGAGTTTAAGAAAATTGTTTTAAAACTATAGAAAAACCGATTATGCTAGAAGAAAAAAATCTCAAAGAAATATAATAAAAACTGTTAAGAAACGTATAAAAAACAGACGATTGTTTTTCGACTACTTTTTCTTAACCGCGGTGTCGGAGCAACACCTTTATACGAAGTATGACAACGTGGTGTTTTCTATCCCTTTTTTATCGCTATGCACAGTACACTTCGCAACGTTTTGCGTTGTACATTGTATGCAACGTAACTAAACGTTTAAAATGTTTTTGTAGTTTATAGTATGGCTTCAGTGACACGCGTCTATTGAATGAATGTTAAAGAGATTTTACAAGGGTGATAATTTATGAACTCATTTTATTAAGATTAATGATATCTTGTAAAGTTTGCACATTTGAACCACATATTCTTTGGCAAAAAGTATTATTTTTTAGTAAGGAACAAACCTCAAAGTTTTGGGATATCAAAAAGAACACCTTGTATAATAAAACAAGTAACATAAATAATTTTGGATTGATCACAAGAAGCGCAATCTTATCGAAGGTAAGCAATGCTCGTGATTAAGGAAAACAACTAGATCCTTGTCTAATATCTGGAGGTCTCACAAACATTTATTAATCAGCGGGCAATGAACCCAAGACTCTAGCGTGCCGCCGGCTATTCGCCCACTCATATAAATAAAGAGGATAGCTAAAAACTAGACAAAGACAATAATGAAAGGTGAACGGCGGCGCCTTTGAAACTTGGATTTTCAGACGAAGGCAAAGGAAACAGAGACTTATTATTAAAATACCTATTAACAACAAAAACATTTTTTTATGTTATATAGTCGCTCGTGACCACGGGACATTAAAGGTCACCAAGGAGTCGAGTTCAAAATTTAAAGTCTTGTTTTATTTAACGTACAAGTTTAAACTATCGAGGTAATTGACATTTGAATTAACTTTAGAAACGGGATATTCACCATTTTTTGTTTATTTTGTTTTTCAGTAGCATCGTGACCATGGCAACAGTGCTGAAATATTAATAAAAATATTTTCTACGTTCTAAAGTTAATTTAAATTGACTTCATTACATAATAAAGAAATAAATATTTCTTATATTCATACTACATACTGTTTGCTGACGACACATCATTAATTTTTAAAATGATAAGGCAGAAAACCAATTACGACGATGTAAACAATGCTCTCTCAAATGATGTGTAGTGGTTTAATGTAGGTAAATAATCTAGCTTTAAAAAGTAAATGTATAAAATTCTCTGCACTAAATGTTAAACAGGTCGAGTCAAACTTGCAACTTAATGGGAACAGATTGAACCTAGTAGATAATACTGTTTTTCTTGGAATAACTTTAGAATCTAAATTGCAATGGCGCATCTAGCGAGTAGACTAAGTTCTGCTGCAGCGTTAGCGGTAAAGAAAATTCGCTCATTGACTGATGTTAATACGGCGAAGGTGGTTTATTTTAGTTCCTTTCATAGTTTAATGTCCTATGGCATCCTACTTTGGGGCAATGCCGCAGATATTGACACGATATTTACACTGCAGAAAAGGGCTATTCGTGGAATGTATAAATTTGGAAATAGAGAATCTCTGAGCGAAAAGTTTAAAGATATTGGTATCTCGACCCTTGCATCACAATATATTTATGAAAACATTATGTATATTTATGAGAATAGTACTAAATATTTTTAGGATATTTTTTAGGTATGTCAATACATGTTTATAATAAAATAACAAAGTCAATTCAAACGTTTGACAAATTCAAAAGAACTATCAAAGAAACATTATGCAAAACAGGCTACTATAAACTCAAAGAATATATCGATGATAAAAGATCGTGGGAATATCCTCCACCAATAGAATTCGAACCCAGGACCTCTGGCTTAGAAGGCAACGTATGTTACCACTACACCAGCCGGTACCTAGTCTTTAGTGTAGATTCGATAATTTGAGCATGGTCTAAGTCTAAACAACAACAAAATTTCTCACAAAATTAATCGCAAGTAAACTTTATAATGTGAACTTAACTCTATTAAAAAAAAACCTATAAGTCTATAACCTACATTCAACATTATTTTTATCCATTAAAATACTGGACAATTTATCATCACGCCGCGGACGTTCAAGAATGTGTTGTCATTGGATATGGACATGGGTGCGATGGGGATTGAACCCGGTAACCGGTGATTGATGACTGAGCCATTACTGTGAAACCTGTACTGAGTGCGTGCTCTAAATATAGAGCAATTGATTGATTGAAAGTTTTACGAGCGATGCGATATATTTTATAGGTTATTTTTTATATCTAATAAACTGTTTGATTTTGGAAGTTTTGATCCTTTTATTGAGTAGTTTAAGTTCACCAATTTTGAAAGTTATAACGTAAAGCTATAATTTCTTACTTAAAGATGATCATTGACAACGTTTATAATAATATAATATCGCCATAACAGATGCTTAATGAAAAGTTAACTGTGAAGCAAAAAAAATGCAAGTAACGTGTCGTCAAATCACTTCTTCTATTCATAGCTTAGTATTTAAATTTGCTATTAGGTACTGCTCCGTAAAAAAAATAGAAATCAGGTAAAAATTATAACTTTATAATATTTCCAAAAATTTTCTATTGCAAAAATTGCAAGGGTTATTTATATTTTTTTCTGTTTTATATAGGGTGAATGGTGGGTCACTTTTGAAATTCAAGGACGTGATAGTTTGATACATAAAGAGAAAAACTGTACCAAAAAATAAATACTAATTATTTACTCAGTAAACTTAACTGAATGTTAAAGAATTGATCACTCAATGCATGGTTACGCTAGCGTTGGCAGTGTGCCGCGTGCCAGGTCACGTCACGTGCCGCGATTGACTCAGTTGTATGTAAACTAAATTAACACATAATAATTATGATCAGAATCGAGTACTGAGTGCCCTCCTTTAGTATCTAAAATTGTCACCAGTCACCCTGTATACAGGGTCTGGTAAAGTCGACCTAGATCCGTTAACGGCGTTTAGTTCTCGTCTTTTCTAACTGACTTCACTACGAAACACCCTACCCTAAACCTAACCGTTTTCGAGATAATTTTTTTTATAAAGAATCCCGATTTTTTGCTGTTAAATGTCATACTTAGAAATTGGTGCGCTTTTTTTATTGGTATTTATTTTTTAAATGCAAATTAAGATGCTCTATGATCTTAGAAAGCAAAACTCTACGTAATATTTACTTTTAAGAATATCTAAAAAAAAGTTATCATCGCAGATTTTCTGCAGATAAGTTTAGAAATATCTACGTTTTGTCAGCTACCCAACAGAGTATCTAGGCTTTAATTTCAATTTATAGGAAAAATCTCCAAAAGGCAGCCATCATGTTAGAACCATATGTCCATCTCAGGAAGTTTTCGTAGTGCTCCACATTCAAATTATGAGGTAAAAGTAGGATAAAATGTTCACACTAAATCTTCGTTGGGGCCTTCGTATATTTAACTTTTCTGGGCTAAAGAATGGATTTGGCTTAATAAGCGTACTTAATTATTTTTACGTCCACTATCGCCTATGAAAATAAGATTTATTCTACAAATTTAAATTAAATTCTACACTGTTATACCTTGTTGGATAGCTGTTAAAACGTTTTTAAGCACATCTGCCGAACGTCTGCCGTGACAACTTTTAGTATTAGATATTTTTAAAAGATAAGTAAGCTGTAAATTTTTTTTATTATTTTAAATTTGAATCGCTCTTAACTGTGTATTAGTAATCTGACGTAAAATTTTGGTTTCTAAGATAATAGAGCATCTTAATTTGTATTTAAGAAATAAATAACAATAAGAAAAAAGTGCGCCAATTTCAAAAATCGGCAATTTTTATAAAAAAATTCAAAAGCCGATTATCTCGAAAATGGTTATGTTTGGGGTAAGGTGTTTTGTAGTTAAATCAGTTAGAAAACACGAGTACTAGGCGCCATATATGGGTCTAGGTCGACTTAACTAGTAACTCTGTATATTTGTGCTTATTGTTCATTTTAGAGCTAAGGGCCAAAACCTCGTAAAAGCCCGTTCACACCAGATCCGTCAATGACGATTCGTCCAAAAACACGATACGTCATGACGGATACACGTTCACATTGCATACGGAATCGTGTTATTTCACGATTCGTCAAAATATCCGAATTGATGTTCACATTCGTTTCGTGATTCAGAGTTCAGTCTTGGTTGAACTACCTAACTCTCATTCGTCACAAAAAATTTACGATTCGTGTTTTATGACGAATGAGAGTTTTAAAAGACTAAACGTGATTTAAGACGTGTCCGTCATTTAACACGATTCGTGAAGCGTGTGAACACGGGTATTTAATAAGCATTGCCACCGTCAAAAAAAAACGAATCATGAAAAAAGACGATTCCTCAAAAAACACGAATCGTCCTGGTGTGAATGGGCTCTAACGCGGCCTGGGCCCAAACATAAAAACCGACAGCACATCTTTAAATTATTTAAAAAAACATTTCAATAACGCCAATAAGAGGTTTCCCTCTTCACACATCAAAAAATAAAAGTATAAATACAAATACAAATAACAAAAGATTTTCAAAACGTACTGAGATCAATAAATTTTCTTTGAAAACAAAATATTAAGAAAATTAAGTTAAGAAATTCAATTCAATTCTACGTGTGTAAGTATACAGGGTGTCCCAGAACTCAACGTCAAGCCAAAATGGGGTGACAAGATTGACGGGAAACATCGAGAGAAAAATTAAAAAAAAAGAACTCTTTCCCATGCAGTATAAAAGTTATAAGCATTTAAGAAATACCTAGAAATTCGGTCAAACTTAACCATTTTTCGGTTATTGTGGTTATTTTTTATTATTTTTGTTCATTTAAACTTTGGAAACTTAACCCTTAATAACTGTTTTAGAATCTAAGTAAAAATAATGACACAACTGCCCCAAGCTTTCTAGAATTAAAAAGTTTGTTAAACTATGATTTTTTTTTATTTTTTGACTTTGAATTTTTGTCTTTTCTTTAAAAAAATGAAGTAAACTGCCATTAAAACTTGGCGCATTTAGTCAGAATTGTAAAACGGCACAAAACTTGTTAGTTTCATACTACAAAAAACGATTAAATAAACAAAAACCTCAAGAAACCCGATTTTTGCTAACTCATTTTACTCAGTTTATAAGAAAAAATATAAATATGGCCCTAAAAAGTGTATTTTTGAATATGTACCTAATATTTTTTTTAAATACATAACATCATATATACCGTTTACAAAAATAAAATAAAAACTTTTATTACTACCACAAATTCATTAAAAAAGAACAAAAAGCAATTCCTTACAAGAAAATATAAGGAAATGCTCAATCGATCAACGCCATAGAGTTAAGTGTTGCTCAATAAAAAAATCTCCCTGGATTCCGGAGAAATATATCGTTGATAACCACCGCAGCAGCTGCGCCCTCTACACTTGGGTTATTGAGACTATTTGTCATAAAGTGAGATGATATATTTTGTGCAGTAAGTACGTGTTAGGAGAGCGAAGAGGTTAGAGTTTACGACTTACACGGCGTTTTGCAGATTAAGAATTAAAACTTGATTTAACGAATCGAATGAAAGTGGAGTTTTCTAATTTATTTACATTTTTATTTTTTGGCTTTACTATGCAATGTGTATACATTATTAGAATTTATATTATATGATCTTTTTTTTTTAAGGTAATAAGGAAATTATTATCGGCAATAATGTGGTTTGGATTTTAGTTTTTCTGCGAAAGATAATTCTGTCCAGCGATCATTTTCATTTTTAAGCCCAGTCATTTACAATAAGACAAATAAAATATTAAATACACAGGGTTTTTAAGGGTTTATTACTTTTAATTAAACATCACCTCTGGCGGGCAGCCTCTCCGCATCAATCCCAACAACATTTGTTTTGCAACTTTTTACAAAACTTGATAAATAACACAAAAAATAAAAGCAAAAAATGTTTGCTCCTTACTCTAAGAAGCGCAAGGTGCGTGGCATACCTACGTTCAGAGTAAATAGAGTTACGCCTCTAAACAGAGGCTATAAATATTTTTTGTATGGAAAAGCTAAAATTTTAAAAACAAATAATTTGAAAAAGTTGTAGAACAATGTTGTTGAGATTGATGTGGAGAGGCTGCCTGCAAGAGGTGATGCGCTAATTAAAGTTAACCCTGTATATTCGATGCACAAATCTACTGTCGAAAATGTTGTAACAACCTTTCTGCTGACAATGTCATATTTTTTTTTCTATTTTTGTAAATTAAAAAAAAAAAATGACATTTTTAGATAAATTTTTCTATATTATAATGATAGTGAAAAATACATTGGAATGACGACCGGCTGGTGTAGCGGTAACATACATTGCCTTCTATGCCAGAGGTCCCGGGTTCGGATCCCGGCGGCGGCGGATATTTTTTGTGAACACAGATATTAGTCGTCAAGTCATGGATGTTTATATGTTTAAGTTTCTTCTAATATTTTTTTTTTATTTAATATGTATGTTTATATATTTCTTAAGTATATATCAGTTATCTAGTATCCATAACACAAGTTCTTTAAGAAACTTAATTTAGGCTACATAATGTTGTGTGATTGTCAGAAATATTTATTATTTATTATTATTATTATTTATTATATGTTCGTGAATAATAATATAAATAAAATAAATGAATAATAAATTTACTCACCCTTGCATAATACACTCATTCATGCACATCACATACACACATTCATACACTTAACACACACCGAGAGGACCTAATTATTAAGTATTAGTTTTAATAGTTAATATAAAGTATAAAAGTTATAGTTTTAAAATAATGCTTCGGCAAACATTGTACTTAGTGACCTATAATGTATCTATCTAACTTCGTCTGAGGATAGAAGCGCTGTATGCTGATTTACAGTCACTATGTATACACTTAGCAACTTATTTGCTTGTGATAAGGTTCAAAGTCAAATGAAAATGTATACATAGTATTACACGTGACTGTACGGGCTACCAGCCAGTTTGACCACAGATGCGAAATAATAATAATAATAATAAATTCTTTATTGTAAACCAACAGCATAAAAAATTGTAAGAAAGGTACATTTTAATTTAGTATTAACAAAGGCGGCCTTATCGCTGTAGAGCGATTTTGCAAGGCAACCGAGTCTTGACAGGATTAGGTAGTGGGAATAGGATGGGCGTTGGGGCTATAAAAATAGACTTCATACCAATAATTACATAGACATACCTCAAAACTAACTACTAACAAATACATATAAATTTTAATAATACATACAAATACATTCAAATAATACATATACATACATTCTAATAATACGTGCACATGACATACACAATGAGATCGTTATGATGAACAATGTTTCACAAGGTAATGCTGTTTAAGCGTGTGCTAGGCGGATCTCAATCGGCAGCTCGTTCCATAATGGCACCGATCGTACAAAAAACGAAATCTAAAATAATTGAACATAGGATTAAGTATAGGCTTAAGTACCCTATGTAAATCACTATTATGGAAAATAAATTACTATGACTAATAAACATTTTATTTCAATATAAATCAAATCTTTCAAATTAGTTGGATTTTAATAACCGCGACTTCCATGCTTGGAAAATTTATGTATCTAATAATTAGTTAAACAGTGGAATGAATCATGTAAATATTCTTTATATTTTTTTTTTCAAATTTAATACTTCAGTCCTATCAACTTATTCTAAAATAGCCTTTAGTAAAAGAACTAATTTATTTAAATATTTAACTAATTTATTCTAAACTCAAAAAAATATACAACAACGCCTTTAAATAAAACGAACATTACTCCTCAAAGGTCCCCATTTACTCTAATCCCAGGTTTGCTTTAACACTGTTATTTGTACCGGTGAAACTAATTCGTACGGTGTTGCCAGCTAAAATAGACGTCGGCAAATAAAAACAAAATACGCTGCAGAATCGGGTTAAAATGCATACCGAGGACGTGCGACGGGTTAAACAAATACAGACATATACGACACCTGCTCGGTGTCGTTTGCAAATGGAGGGTTAAAACTGAACACTACAAATAGATTTTAGAGTAAATACCCTCTTGGAATTTATTTTATTATTTATTAGTTTTTGCTTGGTGGTAGAATCCCTTCTGGGTCCGCCTGGCTAGCGACCACCCTTTATATAAAATCTGCCGCCAAATGTTACCGCTCCGGCGGTAATGTGTTCCGGCAATATTGTATAAAGAGCCAGTTCCTTCCTAAACCCGTGTGCTTTCATCTTCGACCTCATCGTCGCTTACCATCAGGTGAGATTGAGGTCAAACGCGGGTTTAGTCACTTATAAAAAAAAAACGTTTCATCAATACTTGCCATTAATACCTATTGATACCTGCTATTTGCCTTTCCTTTTGATTTCGATATAGATACCTACAATGTGTAGTTACCTGAGTGAAGTCAATCAGTAGCATACATACATAACTTCACGTCTGTATGCCTTATGGGGTAGGCAGAACACCAAAGGCTATTATTACTAGAGAGAAAGACTATTGGAGTGACAGGGGGTCGGCCTATCACCCACAAAAACGACATTAAAACCTCTAACTCTTACAGTATGCCCGGAAAGAGAAGCAGCTGGTACAGTCTATGTTTTTCTTTTGCTATTCAGTAGCAATTGCGCCGATAGTTTTACCTCTAGATGTATTTTGAAATAATAGTTTGACCAATGACCACAATGATACAATATGAAATATAAATTGTCACTTTCTAATATTCAAATAAAGCTTCGTTAGTTCTTATTTACTACGGGACGCCAAAGAGTGGAATGAACTATTTGCGCTATTTTTTAATACTTTTAATCCAGCTATTTTCAAGCGTCGAGTGAATAAATATGACACCTTTATCTGCATGATCACTTTACAACAGGTGACATGGAAGAGACGTTCCATACTTTTTAGGAAAAAAGTAATAATACTACAGACATTCCTCCATATAGTATTAGGAGCACTCAGTTCTAAGTTTCTAACATATTATTAATCACTTAGCGTGGGTTTAGAATAATCCTACCGGCTCTGGATCAACGTGTCGTAAAAGGTGGCCAATATGAGTGACCACTTTGATCCCCTCAGGGTTCTTCCAGCTAGCAACCACCCTTTTTAAAAATTCTGCCGACACATATCTCCACCCTGGCAGTGATGTGTTCTGGTAATATTTTAACCTCGTCCTGCCAAGTGGTATTTTTAAAGCACAAAATGTCCTTGAGCAGTCCTGTCGAGACAACCGCCCACTGTCCTTTTTTCTTCAAGTTTGACAATTTTGGAGGAACTATAATGACGGTGAGAGACTTTCGCAGCGACAGGGTGTCAAACCTAACGTGCACAAAAAAACCTCCTATATATATAAGAGAAGCAGCTGGTACATTCTATGGTTTTCTTTCGCTACCAGTTCAGTATTAAATAAATTAAAATTGTAATATTGTCTTAAGTTTTCGCGATTCATACTTTTAAATAAAACACTTTTTAACCGGAGTCATCGCGTATATTTACATTTTAAATTTTAACTCGACGTTTCGGTGTCTTTGCAGACTCCGTGGTCACGAGCGACTTACCATGGAGTCTGCAAAGAGAAACTCGATAAATCCGGTTACAAAAATATGTTTTGTTTTTAAGGAAGAATTTAAATTTATTAACTTTTAATCTTATGCCTTTTCATTATATTTGAAGATATAAATTATGAATTCAGGTACTCTATAAATAAAAACAATTTTCAAATTCAAATTGGTAGCCTACGTCTGCATGGAACAGAATTCCACATTTAAATATAAACAGACTGCATAAGTCGCCGGCGCACACGCTTCAAAGCGCACGACACCGCGTTTATTTCCGTCCAGAACACACTCCAATTCAAAATAGAAAACTCCGCGGCGACCACTCACAGGCAAAGCACGCACGTTCAACCTGACAGACAAAATTAAAACACCTAAACTAAACACTCCTGTACCAGTGAAACCGTGAAATTAAATCTATTCCAATTTAAAAGCTGCTTTTGTGAACCTGGCGCGTGGACGCGTCTGCTCATAATGAAGGCCGAAGTGCAAATGGCGGCCATTTTGTTTTTTATTGTGTTTACCGAGATTGCTTCGGCTTGTGATGTAGATGATGTGGCGGTGTATAAAGTGAGATTGGAAACGTTTTGGAGCGAGGAGAAGTTTCCAAAGGATTATCCCTTGTACAGACCTAAAGCGCAATGGTCACAGGTTTTCGGTAAGTTTTAATTTCTCATAGCAACACAGCAACTGTGTTACCTTAAAGAAAGTTCTTTAAACTTAAATTATGGAGTACACTTAGCAGAAGTAGATCTCATAAGTTATCTTGTTTTCTTGAGGTGCGAAACTTTATGAACAATAGAAAAACAGCCACAATATTTTTAGCAATATTATCCAAAATTCAACCTAACTCAGTGCTCTTCCGGTCTTAAGCAAGTTCACTCCCCTTATTACGAAACTCCAGCAACCTCAACGTTTCTAAACGTTTTATTTTCTACGTAAATTTTTGCTTGTCTTAGCTTCGTTATCTTCGCTTTCAGTTCATCTATGGTGGCAGCCGTCAGTATGCCGCTCTCTGCGCAGCCTCTAGCTACCAATTGACTGCCGCTCCGATTATGATCAAGGGCCTATATCAGGCAGATCTTTAAAAGAGGGATGTTTAGTGGGTATACTCAGGCGTTCTGAGGAGTCTCGTGGCCGGTCTTGCGGTCCCCCTACTGTCTGGGTACTCTATATCTGCTAGCCACTGGGGTTAGCAGCTCTATAGAATTCCCTTTCGTCTGTCCGGACGCATCCTCCTCCTGCTAGAGCTTGCTTTAGTGGGTGCCAAAGACTTTTCTTGGAGAAAAAACAAAATAATAATAATAAAACAAAATATACTGTGGTGACAAATATTAGATATCGAAAGAAAGCACTCTGTACTCCGATTCTGATCATAATTATGTACTAAAAGTAGGTATTTAATTTTTCGCCAGAAATCCCTATGAATAAATAGTGAGACCGTACTACAATTTTCCCGACGCGCTGCCTCAGTCAACACGCACACAGAAGTGTTCCCGACACAGTGTTCCCCTTCCCGTAACCATGCGTAGCGTAATGAATTCTTTAACTTTCGGTTAAGTTTACTCAGTAAATAATTAATATTTATTTTTTATTTTATGTTTTTTCTTCATGTATGATCTCAAACTATCACGTCCTGGAATGTCGAAAATGACCCACCAGTCACCTTGTATATCAACAAATGCAGAGCATTAAAAACCGACTTCAAGTCCAAAACTTTGACTGAAGTATAAGGTGGTGAAAGTTAATATGGACGGAGCAACTCATACGTATATATTTTTTCAAGAATTTAAATATTCATGGGTCTGCTGTAAGAAATTTCGTAAGAGATAAGCTGTACCTTTGTACTTATTTTTATTCATTGTCTCATAATTGTATCTCAACTGTGTGTACATAAATTGTTAAATACATAAAATAAATAAATATTTCATGACGGACTCAATCAATTTCGATGAGATATGCGACCACCTTAAGTATCCTGTATCATATGAAACAAGAATTATTTAAAATCGATTCATAATTATCCGAAAAATCGTGTGCCAAATACACAAAAACAACATACACACGAGTTGAGAACCTCCTTTTTTTGGAAGTCGGTTGAAAATATACTGGTTACTTCTAAATAATTCAGCTTTCTAACGGTGAAGGAGTTGTTGGAATCGGTCAATTCGTTTTTAAATTATTCATTAAATAATCAAATCTCTCTTCTTTACAATACCAGCAGGTATAGATAGATATTCTACAACATGTACCAGAAAATCCACTAACACTCAATCTTCATGCAGTAAATTAAGTTATCGGTATATGGTCCTTAACTGTACATAACGGCCATACTGTTGTGGATGCCGGATTATTGAAATTGTGTTATCTCAATAGATTGAAGTTAGAAATTCCAGATCTGGAATATATCCATTATTGTGTCAATTTGACGAAAAAATCTGTCTTTTCATGATTTTCATGATTGTGTGTCTATATACTTATTAATAGTAATAAACATATGTAAACATCTAAGTGAATATGTATTTATTTTCGTCTTACCTAAGGGTTATTATCGATCGATCGTTGATCGACGGCGTCGATCGATGGTAGAATGGATGAGTCGACATCGATCGGTAGTTTTTAAGGTCTTATATTTTAGCGTTCGCTAGTTCTATACCTGTATTTGATGTCTTGTTTGAGCGCAATATTAGGTACAGTTTATTTTCGATTTTGTCAAGAAATTCTTACGAAACTAGAAATCTCAAGTAAAACTGTTCAAAACTGTTAGAATGTAAATAAAAAAGGCTGTTTTTCTTAAATCAGTAGGTACCGATTGTAGGTACCGCAGCGCGACAGCTCAAAGTGATATTAGACAGCAGACAGCTTTTTATTTTAAAAGCCTTGAAAGCTCTTACAGATGAACAAAACGTCGATCAGATATTCTTCGATATTCTTTTTTAAGAAAAAACGAAGACTTTTTTAAATTTAAGTAAAACATGTTGTTTTTCATTACACTAATTGATTGGTGAGTCTAGACAAAGATATTCAATCACTATCTAAGAAGTACCTCATCACTTAGTACCATTGCTTTCATAAAAACAATTGCATTGAGATTCGTGCACACAATAAAAATAATGAAAATTAAGGGCCCTATTAGACGTTATACTTACACGATATTATGTTACACGATTTAATTTTGTAATATAATAATGTTAAATATTATTAATTTTCTTATGCTTTTGCTATGTCCCGAAACAACACCGAAGTTATTCGTATGGCTCTAAGAATATATGAATATATAGAATTGGTTTTCTTATTTTATTACTCTATCGTGTGTAATAAGTGTCACTGTTTTTACACGAGAGTCACTTGGATTACTCACGATTACTCACGATCACTTGGCCTTTTACGATTAAAAAAAGTAGTACTAACGTCTATAAGCAGACGTTAGTACTAAGTGCTGAATGTCCTTTTTACCAAACATTTAAAAAACCTCCCTGCAAAATTTTCAAGTGTGCCCTCAGCCTTAGCTACGGCTCAAAGTGGATATAAAAGAATTACGCCCCAACCTAGGTGTCTAAGTTGATTTGCTCCGAGACTTGCCCGTCTTGTCCTTTATTGATGAAATATGAGGACTGCAATAAAATGTGTTTTACGACCGAGAGACTGTAAAACTTGGTACCTGTCCGTTATTATGGGTAAAGTTTATTCGTGAGCAATGCACTGTCTACGAATACTTTTTGTTTCGGCATTGCGTTGAAAAGCTCTGTATTTAAAAAAAGTGTAGTAAAAATCGCAAAATTTTATTGCCGAAATAATTTCAGAATATATGTTTTTGTTATTTATAAACAATAAATAAATTAAACGAGTTACCCGCATCTTCGGTATCGTCGTGATATTCGTTATCATGGCGCTTGCAATATAACTAAATCGTGAACTCAAATGAATATAAAATATGTAAAATATTCCATTTCCAAAACTAATTAATTTTCTTAGAGGTCTGTTAACACATTCTGCTGGTTGTAAAGTATTCTGAAGAACCCAAGTAAAGAACTTATTTCCTTAATAGTATTTTAAATTTTTTGCATTTAAAATGATTAATTACTATTAAATAAATGAAAATATGTGTTAAATAAAAGTCAGCCGACCAGGACACGAACCTGGGACCTCTCGTATGCCGGACGAGTGCTCTCCCATTGAGCTACCGGGGCCTGGCGGTATGCCTCGAAATTACTTAACACATTTTTGATTTTACGTTATATTGCTAACGTAGCTCCATCCTTGCAGCTAAGACCACCCGAGACCAATTTCATTACAGAAATTGTGAATCCCAGTTAAAGTGAAGCATTGCAATGTTTCATAATATTTTAAAGTTTTTGCATTTTCATTTATTTAACTTATTTCCTTCTTTCTATTATATACTGCCGGTCAACCCGTGGTTGCGTGGTTGTAATTTAACTGCAATTTGCCAGTTAAATTACATAACCAAGTTGTTTTTAGCTAAGAAGTAAAATAATCAATGGAGATTTAATCCTACCATTTGTAATAAACTAATTTGGTTGTGGCATGACATTGGCTCTCACAATTAGCTGTCTTGTGTTTGTTTTTTTCATGTCACGGTCAATTTGTACTTTACCTATTTGTATTAATTTGATGATTCTGACTGAAAAAGAGCGCCAAGAGTTTTTTTCCGCCGGCTTTTTTTGTTTCTTGGTCTACTGAAATATCTTATTTAACAACTATCAACAACTAGTTAAAGCCGAAGTATGTGATGACTGACTTCATCAAGTGTTTTGAAATTTCTAAGATGAATGAAACTTGTTGAATTTTTTTTTATATTGAAATTTACTATCCGTTGTATCAATGTCTTTTTCCCCCACGTTTAAAACATAAAATATATCTCTGATCACACTCGATCACGGCTATTTCCATTCCTTTTATCCCACGACAACCCCAGTAAACCAATAATTTGTAATCCCTCCTACAGTGGGCTAGATTTAATAAATCACATCCTATTTGCATATCGGGGGCTATTCTGGCAAATGGTCTATAAAATGATTCGATAAAGCCTCTTGTAAGGCGAGGACGGTCTGAATCAGTTTACATAATCACTGTGCATTCGATACTAGGAGCTGCTTGCTGGTGCAGTGTTAAAACGTAATTAACAATTTAATATTTTACAAGTGATGCAGGATTTTCGTGCGTTAGTTCACTGCCCTCCTTTCCTAGAACAAGAAGCAAGGAATGCAATGAACACACACTCGGAACACTATAACCCACACCACAAGCTTCCACCGACACGTGTTTAGCTTCAACCAGAAGCATCCTCAGGGTGCAACAACCTCCACCGAACTGAATTAGTATAGCTTACACCACAAAGTCAACTTATATACTAACAAACTTTGGTTAATATTAATAGTTAGTACAAGTGTAAGTCGTGGAATTGGCAAGGTAACTTAGTTATAGTATATACTTATTCATCTTAAATTGACAGATGCAAAACGGAACGTTCAGTCGATAGGAATTGAATCATTTTTGAATAAACTTTATTTAAAACGACTTTTAGGATGCTTTGGTCACGAGTCACGTAAAGCCGTTTTTATTATTTTTTTAATGATTCTTGCTATTAGGAGATTTCACAGACAAAGCTACACCGTAGTGTGCGGCCACACTAAATGCGCGGTGACTGAGGCCTAACACGAGCGCTGCGGCCTGTGGCGTGAGGTGGCCACAGTGACGCGCGAGCTCTTGTAGTGGTTACTTATGTATATCAGGTGCTGAAAGCAATGGTCGACAATTTGGTGTTTCTTTATTTCTGTATGAAAAAAAAATTAAGATTTATTTAATTTGTGGATGTAACGTTTTGTTTTGGAACCTTAAAAAGCTGGAGTAATGTATTGATTATTTTATTTTCCAAAACGTTTTTTGATACTTAGTTTCTAAAGTGTGCTACAAATAAGTGAGCCAAGAAGTCACAGTGAATAAAAATTATCATTTTTAATATTAAATATCCCTTATCTCTTGGTCTCTATAAGATTTCACCTTCATTTTCTAAATCTAATCCCCACGCGATTACCTGATGCAGCCATAGAGTACGGTGCTATGTAGAGATTTGTTAGACAAGATTATATTACATTATACTACATATGGCAATACTGAGCACCTCGCGATAGATTCCATGAAATGGAATTAAAGGCAATACAGGAGAGGCTGTTGCGAACTGAGACGATACAGTTGCCTTGAATTGCTGGTAATTATATCTGTATGGAATAGTGACTATTATATTAATACGTTTCTTAATAAGGTAGCTAGAATTTTTATAATTGCTGCTTAGTATTATTTTTACCTCATTTTGCAACACAGGTATTATATAAAATAAAAAAAGTTTAAAAGGTATAAGAAATACACTGAATGGATGAAAAAAAATTGCATTTGAATCCTTATAAAATTAGACCGGTGCGGTGGAAAAAACTCTGATTTTTTTGGAAAATAAGCATTGTACAAATTATCTGATGAGCTAATCGACTAGGATATGAAAGTAACAAATATGTTGCCTAATAAAAATATCAGTTTCAAGTTTCATCATCATCATCATCACAACTCTTTGTAGTGAGCCCACTGCAGGGCATGAGTCTCTCCCCTGGGTGAAGAGGAGGTGTAGGCCATAATCCACCAAGCTGGCCCAGTGCTGGGTGGTGGATGCCAGAATTTTCAGGGTGCCAAGATGGCTTTTGACAAACCCTAACGACTACTGTATACAATTATAAAGCACCCGGGACCGACTGCTTAACGTGCCCTCCGAAGCACGGAAGTCGTCGTGAGAAATGAATGGTCGGCGGTCACCCATCCAAGTACCGACCGCGCCGAACGTTGCTTAACCTGCGATATCGTATGATACACACAGTAACCACGGCGCCACGACGACTTCGTTTCAAGTTTAATGGACGATAAATTCAGATGAACTCAAAGATAGATGAACTGGTTCTTCATATGACCTTAAATTTAATCGGAACACATACCTTTCAGCAATGATATATGAACGCTGGCTTTTAGTTAGGTAGATCCAAAAATAAAATCAAAACTTACAAAATATACCTAATAATAAATAAATACTTACATTTGAAATCACTTGTATATATATATCCTTAAATTTTTCTACACATTGTCGTTTTGTAGATTAATTAAAGCAATTTAAACAATATGAACGTTATTTCCATTCCAGGTCAATCACACAACAGCTCCTACACTCTCTACCGTGTAGGAGAGACAGCTCGTCCCACCATCAGACAGTTCGCGCAGTTCGGCAAGATAGACGACCTGGTGGAAGAAGGGGATGAGGACTCGAAGGTCTACGACCAATTCTCGGCACCGGCCATTGGAGCTGGTGTGGGAGCTACGGAAAATGTTGTGTTCGTTGATGGTGGACATAGCCTTGTAAGCATATTTTTATTCTTTTGTTTTGCATTATTTTTATTTATAAGGAACACATTAATAAAATGATTTGATAGTCAAACTTTACTAACTACCTAATTTGGAGTTGTAGTTTATGTTTTTAATTTTGTATCAAGTAATTGGCATATAAATCAATCACTATCTGAAACTGAAGTAACTCTCAGATTGCGCAAACAATGAACGTCTAGGAGAATTTCCTTAAATCCGAATTTTGGCGTAAATTACGAACATAATTTATGACCTAATTTGATCAATTTACATGCTATTATCTCCACCGTCTATTTCGGGAGAAAAGCTTCACGCGTGGGACTTGCCAAGTAGGTCAACGAACTTACAGCTGATTATGTGTCATTGCATCGCGCTTAGTTGTTGCCGGAAAAATACGTAATGTTTTGGTATAAGGGAATGTTTGAAAAAATAGCTATATAATATATGTATTGTATACGTAATATGTAATAAAGTATAATTATTCTGCGTAAACACTACCTTTGCATTTTTATAAAACTCTCCAGTCTCAGGTCTGCTGGAAGAAATTTCTTTAAGAATAAGCAGTACCTTTGTACTAAATCTATTGTAATTTTCTTATCAACTATATCGTAACTTGTGTACATGAATTGTAAAATAAACAAATAAAAGTTGAATGATGGCAAATACAGAGGAATTTTAAATTATGATTAAATTATTTATCACAAATTAGCTGCGTCGTTTTTGATTTAATTAATAAATGGATGCTAAAAAAAAAAATATTTTCTATAATCTTCCGCTAGATTTAAGCAAGATGGTCTTCAAGAATATTGCTTAAAGCTCAAAATAAAAAGAAAAAATATTACCGACTGTCTTTAGTTTTCATGGTTCATATTTTGTCACTTTTTTTCACAACTCTTGACCACTTGAGATCTGTAAAGACTCCGAAACGTCGAATTAAAATACACGTATACAAGAGAAATGCGATTAAAAACGTCTCTTATTTATTCACATTACATCATCATAACAACTTTTTGTAACGAGCCCACTGCAGGGCTATAATAAAATAAATAATAAAATAATAAAATCCCCAGACAATCACACCAACTGCATGGCCCCAAAGTAAGCATAGCTTGTGTTATGGGATACCATATAGCGAACTAGGGGGGAACCTAGAATATAAATACATAAATAGATAAACACCCAGACACGGAATTTTTTTTTTTCTTGTTCCGTGCGGGAATCGAACCCGCAACCACTGGCGTCTGAAGCAGATAGGTTTACCCCAACGCCAAAGTGGTCGTCAAACTCTTCTATGAGTCTCTCCCCTGAGTGACGTGGAGATCTAGGCCATAATCCACCAAGCTGGCCCAGTGCTGGTTAGCGGATGTTCAGGGGGCCGACATGGCATCTCAACCTTTAATGACTACTGTATATAAGTATACAGCACCCAGGACCAACTGCTTAACGTGCCCTCAGATTGACTCATATTTATTATACTTTCAGTTCTACCACTTAAATTGCTGGTTCGAAACACTTGTTGAGTTTTGTATGTTTACAGGTATCCCTAATGTCCCGGTTGATCCCGTCCCCGGACTGGTTCGTCGGGGTCGACAGTTTGGATCTCTGCGTGCACACCACGTGGCTGGAGCAACTCACTTTAGATGTAACTTTTTATTTATAATTATAAGAAGATAAAAATAGTTTTAACAGAAGAGTTTGAAAAGGCATAACACATGCGTCAAGGCCTTTGTTATGCCTTTTCGGTAAAAGACACTTTTGACCATAAAATCATTTTTTTTTAAAGAAAAAATTCTAAAATCATCAGCACGGTAGTACAAATCACACGTTTCAATTGTAAGAATATACTTAAAATTCAAACACACAAACATGCATAAAACTTCGTTTTTACATAAAAGAAGTAAAGTAATGGCTCATGCCGAGTATCTGCTAGTTAGAACATAATCAACGAATGCAGATCATTAAAAAAAGCAACTTCACGTCAAAACATTGGCTGAAGTATAAGGTCGTCAAGGTAAACGATCTCCGCATTCATACATATTTGAATTTTTTCATGAAGTACTCAATCGATTTCGATGAAATTTATATGAAACTAAATGGAAAGTATCTTCTTTGGTATGAAGTAGGGTCTAGGATAATAGGATGATATTCAAATATTCACTACTCCTAAACTGTTTGATTTAAAGCTTAGGTGTTGACATTATTTTTAGGTAATATCCTAGAGCTTCAAAAAATGAATAAAAAAGGTATGGTAAGGGCCTAACTTTTTTCAAAACGTTTAAACAAATTATTTTACACTTTTTACGTCTCAAGTATTTCTCAAAGGTTTTAATGCAAGTTTTTTATATTTTTTTTGTGTTATCTTATTGCCAACTTTTTAGCTGTCAAACGAAATTACGTTCAGGTCCGTCGGACCTTTAAATCAGTAAATATTTCTAAATAAATATAGTCATCCGAACTCAGTAAAGAAAAAATTAAAATGGCCGCCGTTTCTAAACAGTAGGGGCAAAATGCCTTTTTACTGTGGTTTTGTCGATAAAACTTATCATATTACTTCGCCTTAACGGGTCGGACACCGGTGACCAGACACACTGTTATGTTTCAACTTAATGTCGAGGGCATAGAATTCAGATTCAAGTAACATTTTTTGACAGATGTGTGCTGCCTTCTATACCTTTTGAGAGAAATAAATCATATATTATTATATTTCAAAGAACCCTTGCTTTCCTTTACAGCTGCAGCCTCTAGACGCGGGCGCAGCCAGCGGGCTGACGTTCACCGCCCCCCGCTGGGAGACGTCCCCCCCCGCGCTCGTCTCGCGGCACACCCCGCACCAACCCGACCACCCCGCCGCAGGCTTCTACTACCCCAGCTTGAAGGAACTGCCTGCGATAGCTAAAGTGGAGTTTACTAAGGTGAGATTTGTTGTTTATCGAGGCTTGTAGCTGATCTGGAATTGGATTTGGACTTATTCGTAGCACTCCTGTTGAGAAATCAGTGAACGCACAAAACATAGAATTGTAAGTAGCACTTGAAAACTATCCAACATAGTTTATGCCTCAATGATGTTTAGTTTAGGCCGAACCAGCAGGGCAACCATGCAACCATGCAAATAGATAGAATTACTCGATTTGATACCATGATTAAGCTGCCATATTCTAAAAACTGCATACTCTAAGTGCCATATTTTAAGAAGGTATTGATATCAAGGTCCGATATTTCGTGGTCGATGGACGCATGCTAGCCCTGCAGGACATTAGATACCTAATGTTAATTTTAATAATTATGGTATTGTTACTCATAATCAATCATAGCTTGGTGAATGTTAATAGAAAACAACGGGCTGTTAAAAGAAAACCAACTTCGCAACGGACCGCTTTTCAAAAAGTTTGGTTATGTTACAGTTCTATGTTTATTTTTCCATTCGCCGATAGCAAAGAAATCTAATCGAATAGCAAGTGACTAATCTTCAGACAAAGCGTTGAATACACTGCTTTTTCCTTTTACCAGCATATTATTTTCTTGTATTTTCAAGCCATGGTTTTCTTCATCACATGAAATACTAAAAATGTAAAACCAGTTTCATAATTCCTTTTTTGTGAAAAGGTTTTTCAAATCAAAACAATTATGTAATCAATACATTCAACCAGTACTCCTAGCATCAAAACATCAATTCATAGCTTCTTGTTCATTACTCATTACCCCAATAGCATGTCAATAGAAATCGTCTGTCACAGTATTAATGCGACATTGAAAGTGGCCGATGTCCACCCCTTGTAATTAGCAATAATGTCCGTCTGGCCGAATATACTGTCCCAATCCATATAATAACTACTGTCTGCATGTCAGACCATTCCGATGGATCATTATTGAATGGCGTGTCACAGCGAATGATGTTTAAATGTTATTGCTTTTAATCATGATGAGGGAAAACAAATAGGAATGCCTGTGAACGAATAAATGCACGCGAGGCGTTTAATTTTGTCATAAATATTTGCATATTGGGTTGAATTTGAGTAGTTAATTTGTGATTATTTTGAATATTTATTACGGAATTAATTTTAAAATTGTGGATTGCGATGTTTATTTATTGATCGGTTTTAATTGTTATAATAGCGACTCGATTACTGTATGTATTGCGTGAAGAGCTTTTTTTAATAGTATCTTAAACGAGGTTCATATTGGGGTTTTATTTTCTAACAAAAATGCAAATTATTTAGAACGTAGAATTTATAACACTAAATTTTACACTCATTTTTTCATTATCAGAGTAGAAACAACTGACAAAGTATTATTCTAAATATTACCTATTTACTTTTTATACATTTTATAAACATTTTTTATAGGTAAAAAATAAGAGCATTTAATGGAAACTTTAAAACGGATAAGTACAAAAGGGGATTAATATTATATGCTTCCATTCAAATTTTAACTTTAAAGAGACTTTATTAATCGTAACCTATTACGATCACGTGATAAATCCAGTCTATCAATTTATTTAAAGTAGGTAACTTTCTAGAAATAGTATTAATATTTATTTCTTGTAAATAGTCTGTTCCAAAAGTCATCATTTTTGTCCACAGATCAAAGAATATTCCACGAAAGAACTCAACAACTTAGCGAGAAAAGAAATGATAAACCTCATTAGGGGAAAGGAAAACAAAGGTTTACTTATGTCAGCAATGTCTCCAAACGATGAACATATAGAAAAAGTAGAGAAGGAGGAGTTTCAGACGAAAAGCCCAATGGAAGAGTTGAAAGACTTAGAAGAAGATCCAGTTGGTACTCCTCGTCCTAATGTTGATGATGATAGAGTTGTTGTTGTTACGGCGGCGCCGACAACAGTGTAAGTAGTTATCTGTTCTTATAATGTAATGCTAAGTTTGGGTGTTTGAAACCGCTAATTTTGAAAACTGATTGATTAGGACCTCCTGATAAACTAAATTTTATAACTTTTCTTAGGAGTAACACAATAAAATTCCAAAATATTCCGATTGGTAATACCTATTTAAGATTAGTGCGTGGACTTCAAAATTTACATTTATTAAAAAAAACAGGCCGAAAACTACCTTGATTCATAAAACTTAGTTACATACATACAAAACTTCACGCCTGTATCCCTCATGGGGTAGGCAGAACACCAGAGGCCATCAAACCATCTGATTTCACCTTTGACAATTTTCGAGGTATTATAATGATGGAGAGAGACTATTGCAGTGACAGGGAGTCAGCTTATCGCCCGCAAAAACGCCAATAAAACCTCTGGCCCTTAACTAAAAACACATTATTTTTTACAGCTCGCCGACCGATCAAGAGTTCGACCCGAATCTCAAGAGTATGGATGACGTAGTGCTGGCAGTGGCACGTGGCCGGCACATGGGCCTGGGCAGGCACCTGCCACGCCACTTCAGATCTAGGCTGCATCACGCGGTTAATAGGATCCAACGTGCGTATTATTTATACTAAAATACTTACTAAAGCTAGAGTTTGTTTTTTAACTGAGATAATCTTTGAAACTACAAGATGGATTAGAAAAAATATTTTTTCATACATAGCCAAAGGAAGGGTTAAATACAAACATACATACATAGCTAAGGAATGCGAATTCCTACGATCCAGACATACCTCTTCCGCTTCCTCCACAATCATTAATCGTTTCAAAAATCCGGAAAGGATCAACATTTCCGTGGGTAAATCCGCGAAAAGCTAATTTTTTATACCGTTCTCACGATTATGAGATATTCTAATGACGTATCTTCCATCGCCTATGTAGCTTGTGCAATAAATGCAAGTAATACAACTCAACACAATTGCAACTTTCCGAATCACAGGCAGTAATGCATTAATTTTCAATTTTGGGTTAACGAGGATCTGCAAAAGCCACGGCGGCCCTGGAAAATCGCGTCGTAAAAGATCCCTTGCAATAGTCCCTTTAGAATCATCCCGGCGACCATCCTAGACATAAAATGGTGGTAAAATATACTTTATCTCTTATTTATCTTAGCTAAATAATATTTTTTAAGAGTTCGGTTGTTCGTTTAAACGCCCTCATTTCTGAAACAGCCTCACAGTTTAAACGTGTTTTTTATTTGATAGCTTAACTCTTTAAGACGGTTAAATTTATTTAAAATATATAGTGGATCCAAGTTAAAACCGTTAGGCTGCTTGTATTTATTTCACAAAAAATAAATTAATAATGCACTAGACTATCGAACCAACTATCGAATCATGATCCACCATAAGCTCATTTTGACAAACCGTCTAAATGCTAGTAGGTCGAAATTCGCTTGAAGATAGGTTTCCTTGGTGACGAACTTATTATGATTTCATTCAACACTGACATTTACTCTGTACGATAGACCCTTAGAGTAATAATATTAGGTATAGAGCGTGCGTATTGCATTTTCCTCCTAATGCGTTGCGTAGGCAGATGAATATTATGACAGATAGGGTTGTGAATCTTATGCAAAAATGTTACTCATTTTACCGATAACGCTGCGAATGCATGGCCTTACTGTGTGTCATACAGAATAATTTTAAAAAGGGGTATTAGTTAGATACCAATTGCAAATAAAATATGTATTTCCTCATCAATTTACTTTTTTTAGTTTTTCACATCAAGTAGATAGTTTGAAAACATACGTTGATTTGGTGATGTTTTCGATTAACATTTTTATTTAACGCGAGGCAAAAATTAATGTCTTATTCAACAATAATACCTACTGACGGCACAATAAATAAGCTGCGTAGATGATACCGACTTTACGAAATCGTGCAATACATTATTATGCGACAGTAGTTTGATGTTATGGTATTTCAAAAAATACATCTCTTAAATACAACCGTGGCCCAAGTTTATTGACTATTTTGTACAACTCTGCCCAGTGGTAAAGCCTTACAGAGAGACAGACTGATAGACTATCGCATTTTAAAATACAAGTTTGGATATGTACTGTTTTTTAAAATGTGCGTTTTATGTATTTATTATTAAATGTAATTAATTATTTACTGTATCTTTGCGATTAGAGGTGTTATATTAGGATTGAATTTTCATATGCCTGTTAACTAATATAACGCTTTATCAATATCATGATGTTCTAATTGCTACTGGGTAACAGTCAAGTAACAGTGAGAGTTTCTGATCTAGTTCGTAAAATGTACTATATTCATTCTAATATATTGTAGCATAATGAATATCGCGTGTTTTCATATTATCTAATAATATAACTCTGTTTACGAGATTTAAGAAACACTCACTCTATATAAGCACTTATAATTTTGACGTGACGTATGCACAAAAAAAACCTTAATACGACTTAAGGATTACTTGCCGTTTAATGGGCGTTATACACCACATCACATTACACAAAAATAAAATTAAAACAAATATAACAGTGGAAGATAAGTTGAAATGTTGAGCCAGTCAAAAGGCTACGACTCATCATGTGTTACGACTTGCATCGTAACGATGCTTTTCTGTCGTCGCCCTAGGATAGACGCCCATTGTATAATATATTGTATGTATAATATACTCTATAAATTGGTAATAATTATTAACTTTAAGTTACTCTGAGAATAGACCTTACAAATTTTTTTTTTTTTTTTATAAGTGACTAAACCCGCGTTTGACCTCAATCTCACCTGATGGTAAGTGACGATGAGGTCGAAGATGAAAGCACACGGGTTTAGGAAGGAGCTGGCTCTTTATACAATATTGCCGGAACACATTACCGCCGGAGCGGTAACATTTGGCGGCAGACTTTATATAAAGGGTGGTCGCTAGCCAGGCGGACCCAGAAGGGATCCTACCACCAAGCAAAAAACAGTTTCACAAATTATCAGCGAAATAAGTCATGATTCAGTTGGTTCGATAGCCACTATCGCAAACTGCCACTTCCGCACGGAGGCCTTTTAACTTCTATCTAATACAGTATCTTCATCCCCAGCTGATGACTGCTTGCCATCCGAGTGGAGTGAGTGGTCCCCCTGCTCAGTGACCTGCGGGTTCGGGGAACAGTTCCGTCAGAGGAAAGTCCTGCGGGAGAAGAGGGGAGACGGCAGAGAGTGCCCTCCTCTGAGCGAGAGAAGGCATTGTGGGAACGTCAACTCTTGCGCACATATTGACTATTTTGAATGGTGATAATTGTCGAGTGATGAATTGTATTAAATGAATATTAAATCAGTCGCTTTTTGTTTTATTTGTTTTGTCGTGTGTTAGATATGGATAATTAGTAAAAAAATACAATAGCATAATTTCACCACGAGGAACCTATTTATTCGACGCTGGACTATATTAAAATTTACAGGGTTAATTTAAACTAACGCATAATATTGTTTTAAGTTTTCACGATTCATACTATTAAATAAAACACTTTTTAACCGGATTTATCGCGTATATTTACATTTTAAATTTTAAGTCGACGTTTCGGTTTGCACACCCCGTGGTCACGAGCGACGATCACAGTCTAGTTAAAATTTAAAATATAAATATACGCGATAAATCCGGTTAAAAAGTGTTTTATTTAAACTAACTCATCACCTCTTGCAGGATCTCTCTACATCGATCCCAAAAACATTTGTTCTAAGACTATTATATAAATCAATATATATAAAACTGTTCCGTTACTGACTGAGTGACTGAGGTACTGAGTGACTGAGTGACTGACAGACAACGTACAGCCGTAACTACTGGGCGTAGAGAGCTGAAATTTGGAATATACATTCTTTGTAGGGGTGCACTAAGGAAGGAATTCCCGAAATTCCCACGGGAACGGGAAATATAGGAATTTTTAGTTTGTATGAAAAATCTTATTCCTTGAGTGCACCGATGTGAAACTTGATGTAAAGGTTTTTCAATATGTTCTGTTCTGGTTGTACGTTAGCAAGCTTCCAGTCCTGGAAGCTTGCTAACGTACAACCAGTACCAAAGAAGGGAAGCCGTGCCGATCCTGTCAACTACCGACCAATTTCAATCACTTCCATACTTTGCAAAGTCATGGAACGTGTATTGAACAATCGACTCCTGGCATACCTCGAGGCCAACGAGCTCCTAAGCGATAGCCAATATGGTTTCCGCAACGGGCGCTCGACCGGCGATCTTCTCGTGTATGCCACTCACTTATGGAGCGAGGCCTTGGAGGGTCATGGTGAAGCAATAGCTGTATCCTTAGACATTTCCAAGGCCTTTGACAGGGTCTGGCATGATGGTCTCTTAAGTAAGCTTCCAGCTTATGGCATACCGATTGGGCTCTGCGACTGGATATCTGATTTTCTGAGGGAACGGTCAATTCGAGTAGTCTTAGATGGCTTCTCCTCCGACCAAATGGCAATTAATGCCGGGGTACCTCAGGGATCTGTTCTCTCTGCAACATTATTCTTGCTGCACATTAATGACCTTTTGACACCGGGCATTATTAGTTATGCTGATGACAGCACTGTTGTAGAGAGATACGTATCCAATGCGCGAGCGAGCCCCCGTGAAATCCAAAGTTTAAGAAAGTCAATGATTGAGCGCGTTGATTTGACCTTACGGAAAGTATCCGATTGGGGTGAGTCGAATTTGGTCAAATTCAACGCGTCCAAAACTCAGGCGTGTCTATTCTCCGCAAAAAAGAGCACCTTCACATTAACGCCCACTTTCCAAAATGTATCTGTCCTCATCACTGACCATCTAGGGCTTTTAGGCGTAACTATAACATCTAGTTTAAACTTCGGTCAACAAATTGTGTCCATGGCTCAAGTAGCTTCGAAAAAGTTGGGAATCATCTCGAAGGTACGGCGGTACTTCAGCCCTGTTTTTTTTTTTTTTTGTTTTTCCGCCACAGAAAATTTTGGGCACCCCCTAAAACAAGCTTTAACCAGTAAAGCAAGCTTTAGCGGGAGGAGGATGAATCCTATTACGGACGAATGGGCATTCTATAAGCTGTTAACCCCAGTGGCTAACGGCAAATAGAATGCCCAGACAGTGTGGAGACTCACTCAGTGAAGCCGAGCATACCCACTAAACATCCCCCTTTACTGACTCACCTTGATTGAGGCCATTAGTCTTCATCGGAGCGACAGCCAATTGGAGAGAGAGGCTGCGCAGTGAGCGGCATCCGGACGGCTGCCACCAAAAGGAACTGAAAGTGAGAAAAAAACAAAGCTAAGATTAGCAGAAATGACAAAGCTGAAACTAAGATATTATCTAGAGTGATCAGACTCACTCTGAGATAGGAATGCTGGAAAGAAGGACTACGTTTAGAAACGTTGAGCTTGCTGGAGTTTCCTGATAAGGGGAGCGAACTTGGTTAGGACCGGAAGAGCACCGTTGAAACCCTCTGGGCTGGCGTCGAGAGCGGCGCCGAAAGCCAGGATCTCGTCGATGGGAGCGAGCTGGATCCAGAACGCCATGCGGTCTTGAGAACCATTTGCATTCTGGCACTGGGAAGCCGCTTTGGCGGCCGGTTGCGATTGAGTCGCGACCCGGCTGCGCTGACCTGGAACGATAGAAGTAAAAGCCTTAGGGGCCTTTGAACTGACTGGAGGGGCGTCCGAGCTAGGCTGCGGTCGCTCTCTCCAGTTCTCGATGGGCTTCACGGTAGCCCTGGCAGCACGCGGTGCCTTGGGGCAGCCGCGAAAGTTTGCTGTGTGGCCTGACTGGCCGCACAAGACGCAGGACGGAGCGGTGGGCGATTCGGGAGTGCGAGAGCACTCCTTAGTCCCATGCGGTTCTAGGCACTTGACGCACCTAGGGGAAGCATGACAATTTGCCGCCGCATGACCATACAATTGGCAGCGGTGGCACTGACCTGGAAAACCACGCTTGTGTGGTACCTCGACGCGTATGTTGGAGAGACCGCACACGGTGAGCTTGCCTCTGAAAATGGACTGCCCTTGCGGGCTCCTCGCTAGGATTACTAGCGCTAGTGGGAACTGCTTGCCTCGGCGGCTGTGCATTTTGTGCACAGATTCGACGGGGAAGCCTTGAGAAGACAAGTCCTCTTGGATTTGCTCGTTCGAGAGCTCGAACGGCACGTTCCTGAGGACGGCACGAATCTTACGCTCCTCAGGGAGGGCGTAAGTGTGGTACTCGAGCTTTTGATCAGCAAGAAGCCGAGTGAGATTCCTGAAATCGGGAATGGAATTGACAACGACCTTAATAGAGTCACCCACGTTGGATGCCTTACTATACTGGATCTTGGGATTGTGTCTACCGCAGAGAGCTGAGACCTCGGTCCAGCGGCTCTTGTCCCGTAGAAAGACGGGGGGCGGAGACTTGACTTTCGGCGGAGCCGAATCTGATTGCGACGCAGGCTGTGACGCCGGGATCGCTGAAACAAAAGGCGCAGGAGCAGACGCCGGTGCGACATTTTGCGGAGCAGGAACAGCGGCTGAAGCAGCTGAAACTGATGGAGATAAGTTCGAAGAAGCGTCTTGCTTCTTCTTCTTCTTAGACTTGGACTTTGTGCGAACCTCGGTGAACGGAGCAGGAGATTCTGGAACTAAAGGAGCGGAGTCGGAATCACTACCCGGCGGGGTAATTTTCCGTTTGCATGCGGTGGAGTCTACCGACATGCGATCTGAAGGAGGCTCGACGCATTCAGGTGGATCTGGAGACGCCGGAGAGTCGGTTTGGAACCCTTGAGAAACGGAGGCGACTTGAGGACGAGCGGACAATTGCTTTTGCAAGGACTTGTATTTAGCGGAAAGGGCATTTCTGTCCTTTTTCAACTCTTTGAATTCTCCAACCAATTTATTGAACAATTCGATCCTGTCACTGTGTTCATTTTCTTCGGTTTCTAACTCCTCCTTAACTTGTTTAAGCTCAAGGTAGGCTTTATCCGAATATTCCTGAAAGTATTGTTTATCATGAAAGATCTGATCGCAATGATCGCATTCAAGCCCGGTACACCCAAGGTGACGAGGCATAATGCTGGGCTGAAAGAAAGTCTAACGAAAACAAACTGCGCTGAAAAAGAAAACGACCTAGTCCGGACCTATTGCCGGTGAACGGCGGACGATCAGGCTTCGTTGGCACGGTTACGTATCCACCTGACCAGCGATGCTTCGGCCGGCAGCAGTCGGGTCCGCCCTGAAAAGGGCAGATGAATTAGCCCCGACACCACACAGCCTCCACAAGAGAAAACTTTCCGAAAGAGCTTAACTTGGCACCTGACCCGCACGAGTGCGGGGGAGGGAACAAGGGCAGCGCAATACGAACACTCGGGAGCGGCCGCAGACACGACCGTTCGGGAGCGAACGCAAACGGGAAGTGAGTGTTCAGCTCAAGTGCGATCATGCGTGGAGTACTGCAGTCATCCTTGGGATGGTTCAGCCAAATATCAACTAGAAGCGCTGGACTCCGTTGACCGAAGAGCCCGTAAATTAATTAACAACGTCGACCTTACGACCAAAAAACTACAGACCCTAGAGCATCGTCGTAAGGTTGCCTGTTTAACCGTGTACTACAGGATACATTTTGGTGAGTGCGCGAGTGCTCTGTTTGAGCAAATTGAACCCTCACCCTTTTACCATCGGACTACTAGACGCAGACAGAACTTCCATCCGTATGTGGTTGATATTCCGAAAAGTCGAACTAAGCGCTTTGACAGTTCCTTTTTAATACGGGTCGCCAAGGTTTGGAATGAACTGCCTGCGTCTATTTTCCCTGACCAGTATAGTCCTAGTACTTTTAAGCGTCGAGTGAATAGGTTTCTCGTGGATGGACGTGTACCACCTTAGTCTTCATGTTCACTTAACATCAGGTGTCATGGAAGACAAACGTCCCATCCATATTTAATAAAAAAAAAAAAAATGTGTCTGGTTGTATTATGAAAGTAATTCCCGAAATTCTCACGGGAACGTGAAATATTTGATGTTTTAGTTTGTATGAAAAAATCCCATCCCTTGAGTGCACGGGTGTGATACTTGATATTAAGGTTCCTCAATAAGTGTCTGTTTGTATTTTGGAAGGAATTCCCGAAATTCCCACGGGAAGGGGTTGGACTTTTTAGTTTGTATGAAAAATCTTATTACTTGAGTGTACGGATGTGATACTTGGCATGAAGGTTCTTCAAAGAGTGACTGGTTGTTTTACGAAAAAAATTCCCAAAATTCCCACGGGCACGGGAAATATATGATTTTTAGTTTGTGTGAAAAAAACTTATTCCTTGAGCGCATGGGTTTGATACTTGGTATAAAGGTTCTTTGCAGTGGGTGTCTGGTTGTATAGTTTCTGAAATTTTGACGAGAAGGGTAGTTAAGCGCAAACGAAGTTGCGGGATAAAGCTAGTCTTGATATAAAACACTAAAATTAAAAACAAAAAAAATTTTGCTCCTTACTCTACCTTTTGTGGGAAGTACCTACCTATTATTACTATCCGTGCCTCCACATCGCCGTTACATTTTGTTGATCAACATTTTCAAGTGTTACTAAGCAACATTCCACAACAAATACTGCCGCACTCAGAAAGGTTCATTAAATAAGTCCTAATGACTACTTAACTAATTACCATTAAAACTGCTAATTAACGGTTCATCCCAGAAACAATATTTAAGGGTTCATTTGCTAATGACAGATTTAAGTAACCGTAGGGCGGATCAGTGTATCGATTACAAATTCGATAAAACATTGGTGTAGCCACGCTTAAAAAATATCGGTATTTAATAATGAAAAAGTACATTTAATAAATGTGAAATCATTATTTAAAGTAAAATGATTGATAATTAGTTCTTTTAGTGTTAGTTTTTACTGAAATGCATAGCGAAATAGCTATATAAATATAAATAAAATATAGCTGGTTGATATTTTTTTCTATGGGAACACTTACTGCTGTCAGATCAATGTCAATAATCAAGCAAGGTTTGTTTGTAAACGAAAGTCGACTATTGTTGTTGTTCTTACGTTTATAAAAGTGGCGAGAATATTTTGATATATATTAAATAAAACTTATAATCATGGTAAGTAGGCATTTATACTATGTTTTAAAACGTCACTATTCGGTAATTTTGTATAATAAACTTGCATTCACACATACTTATTCCTGACCTGTTCATCTTAGGAGAATATACAATCAAAAACGCCACGCAAAAGAATGTGCAATTTCACTGCCGATGAAAAGGCTCTACTATATACATACTTATTTACAGGGATATTTTACACTGAAGGATATATTTACAAAGGATCTTAAGGATTAATGGATCGTTATAGGAGAGTAGGGTCTTCATGCAGGTCGGTCTGGGAAGCTGAGGGGGCAGGATATCGTAGAGGGACACAGGGAGGAGGGGACAATTAAAAAATATGTGGTCGACTGAACCAGGCTCCAGGCCACAATTACACAATCACGGATTGCAATCCTGTACAAATGTACTGGAGTGCAACAGTGACCCAACCGAAGTCTGCTGATGATGGAAGTGACTTTTTTAGGCATCTTTTTGAGAATGCAAAACCACGGCTTAGTTGTAATTGTGGGCTGGATGTCCCCGTAATATTTGCCGACAGCACTGCGAGACTTCTCCCATTCTTTACTCCATTCTTCAAACATTCGTGGTTTCGCCAACAGGCAGAGATCTTGGGAAAAGCATCTGTAGTGTTCAAGGGAGCCGGATACAGTGGAGTCCTTAGCAAAGCGGTCAACAGTAGAGTTTCCCTCTATACCCGAATGACCGGGTATCCAAGCCAAAGTAACACTGATGCCCTGAAGGTTACAAAGGCGTAGGAGATGTTTGATTTGTAGGATAGGAGGGAACTTGGAGCCAAGACGGAAGGAATTACTTCTAAGTGCCTGAAGACAGCTAAGGGAGTCAGTTAGTACCAGCGAGTTGTTCAATCTGTGGTCTAGAACATATCTAACTGCCTCCAGGAGAGCTATAGACTCGCCAGTCTCAATTATTCACCGGTAAAACTAACAAAATAACCTCAAAACACAAATGTCAAAATCAATCATTAAATAGTTAAGTAAAGGTCTGGCTCTACTTAAATTTAATGATCATTAAGGGATGCTAATGCTCCGTTAACTGACTGTGAGAGTGAACTTTTTTAAATCTATACTAAGGAACGATTTAAGTAACCATTAAACGACTCTGAGTGCGGCAGTAAGTCCTTTATTGTTAATAAATGTTGCCGTGTTAGTATTTGTTGATCAGCTTTACCCTACACGTCCTTAACAGTCAACATTCTCTAACAACGTTATTTTAAAGTTTATCTATGTACATAAAGTAACTGCGATATGAATACTTGGTTTGTTCTATTTTGTTAAATTATGTCACTGGCGGTATGTATGCGTTGAGCAACATTCAACAAAGTGTCTCAAAAGTTAAAGAAAGTTACTTAATGTGATCGTGTTACATTCTGTTGCTTCATAAAAAGTAACTGCGGTGTCAATGCACGGTGAGAAGCGATATTTTAGTGCGCAAGGTGAATGGCATACCTACGCTCAGAGTAAATAGAGTTAATCCTCTTAACCGAGGCTATAAACATTTTTTTATGAGAAAACTAAATTTTTAAAGGCTACATACATACATAACTTCACTCCTGTATCCCTTATGGGGTAGACAGAACACCAGAGGTTATAAGACCATCTGATGTCACGTTTGACAAATGAGGTAGTGTAATAATGGAGAAAGGCTGTTGCAGTGACAGGTAGTCACCCTATCCCCGACAAAAATGCCAATAAAACCTCTGTCCCTTAACTGACTTTTAAAGTATGCCCGGGAAGAGAAGCAGCTGGTACGTTCTGTCTTTTTTTCGCTCCCAGTCCACCCTGTATAAGTTAATAACTTACAAATTCAGTACGTAGGCTGCTATCACAGTGATCGCACGCGTCGTCTTGTTTCGCGCGGTAATTTTAGCGAACTTAAAATCTACCTACGCGTTTCCGTGCGTTCGAAAATGAAAACAATAGCAGGTATATTTGCTAGTTTTTGATTTTTTCTATTTTTATCTATTTTGTTTCTGACTACGGAAACAAAATGAGTGTCCCAACGATGAATAATACCCTCAGTTATGCAACTGTTACCCAAAAAACACTGTTTCCAACAAAAGATCAAGCCATTATTATTGATGCAATTGACAACGCTCAAATAAAAGATTATGCCAAGGCATTGGGACAGATAATAGAACCATCCCAGATTCGTTTCTTATCAAGAATATCCAACAATAGAATATGTATATACTTAGCCTCCAAGACGCTCGCCGATGAACTAATAGATAAACAAAAATGTATAACTATCCAAAGTCAACTTTTAAGGATCCGCCCACTGATTAGCCGCAATAAACGCATCATTTTATCGAATGTTTGCCCGATCATCCCTCACGAAGATATAGAAAAGAAATTGGAAGAAATCAATATAAAACCAATGTCACCAATATCATTTCTCCGTGCTGGGCTCAATGAAGTAGGTTTCAACCACATTTTAAGCTTCAGGAGACAAGTATATATATCACCAGAAGACTACGACAGACTCCCAGATAAGATATCTATTGAGTACGACGGCACCAACTACTGGATTTACCTATCTTCGGACACGCTCACCTGTTTCTTATGTAAAAAAGTAGGCCATGTTGCCTCCAAATGTTTTGAAACACCGCAAGCCAACACTACAGCAAATAACGAAAGTGAAGAATTATTACAAACTTCACAACGACCAACGTCTTTGGGAGATCCTTTCAAAAGACCACATCCGCCAACTGAGTCGACGACTAGCCTGGAATTTGAAGTCGAATCTGTGAAGAACACAGATTATTGGGAAGTAACGGAAGACACACAAGTAGACTACTATAGCGACAACTTGTCACAAACAAGTACAGATGAAATTCATGAAACTAATTATCCGAAAAAACTGAAGAAATCACACAAAAACGACATGGATTTATTGGACCTGACCTTCATTAACGATTTTATTAATAGTTCTGATAAAATATATCCACTGACAGGGACCCAAGTAAAAGAATATTTAGATAAAACATATGGTGTCAAGGATATTGAAGAAATAACTCTCAGGTATACTAGTGACTATGCTTATTTAATTGAATTTTTCAAAGATATAGTACCGAATATCTCCCATAGAAGTATTAAAAATAGAATTACACGAATTATTGCTAAACTTAAGCTTATACATAACAGAATCAATAACTAATTTTTATTTCTACTTTTTTATATATTTTTAATAATATTATGAACACTGTAGATATAAAGTTTAATCTCAAAATTGTACAATGGAACTGCAAAAGCATTTTGCTTAGGTTAGACGATCTCATTACTTATATTAATCGAGAAAAAGTACATATATGTATTTTATCTGAAACATGGCTGTCTTATGATAAAAATGTGAACATCTCGGGTTACCATATTTTTCGTAAAGATAGAGATGACGGATTTGGGGGCCTGGCTATGTTAGTTCATCGATCTGTAGCTTGTAAACTAAAAACTATTCAGACTAATAGTAACAAAATTGAAACTTTATGTATTGAAATTTTTAACTGTCACAAAATTAACTATGTAATAGGTATTTATTCTCCACCAGATACACAAATACGAAAACAAGACTACGAAGACATTTTTAGCTTATTTACACAGAAAACTTTAATTGCAGGTGACTTTAACGCACATCATATTGCTTGGTCATACCTAACTGACACTCGTGGCAGATTGCTGTCTGAAGTTAGCACTGAACTTAATTATATATTTCTTAATAACGGTGATTTTACTCGATGCGCAAAACTCAATGATAGAATAATCTGTACGGCTCCCGATGTAACATTTTGCAGTCCTGATATTGCATTAGACTTTGAATGGTCTACTACAAATGAAACTTTCGGTAGCGATCATCTTCTCATTTCAATCAAAACATCAGACTCTCATTCAATAATTCATGATAAAAAAAGAAACATAAAAATGGCGGATTGGCGGAGTTACACTGAGGACATTCACTCATTGTGCTTGGGTCTAACTTTGGAAGAAGATGTGGCAAGTTGTTACAATGTATTAACTGATATTATTGAAAAGTCAGCGAATAAACATATTCCTTTCACAAAACCAATCAACGAATTTTCCAACTTTAAACCCAAGCCATGGTGGAATGCAAATATATCTAAAGCTATAGCAGAACGGAGACTTGCACTTAAGAACTTTAGAAAAGTACGTAGTATAGAAAATTATGAAACATTTAATAATAAAGTTAAAATTGCCCGAAAATTAATTGTCCAGGCAAAGAAACAGTCTTGGGTAACTTTTTGTAATGGTTTAGACTCAAACACATCCAGCACTGAGGTCTGGAAGAGTCTCAGATGGTTAAAGGGTTATCGTAGCTCCAAAGAATATTTGCAAGATGATACTGCTGCTACATTTTTAGCGGAGCTCACTCCTGATAGTGTGAATCATAAGCCTTTTAAATTCAATTTTAGCCCCAATGACACACGATCTCCTTTTACATTATCAGAGCTTAACTGTATTCTTAAAAGAACGGACACTTCTGCAGGACTTGATAAAATTACATACTCCATGATCTTTAATTTACCTAAGAATGCAAAAGAGATATTGTTAATTATTTACAACAAAATTTATAGTACAGGTAACATTCCCGAACAGTGGCGTAAAATTCAATTGATAGCTATTCCAAAAAGAGGTTGTGACAACTCATTAAAATACCGACCAATATCTTTAATAAACTGTTTGTGCAAAATATTCCATTTAATGATCACTAAGCGACTTGAATATTATTTTGAAAGTAATAAACTTTTCAATGCTTGCACTTTAGGTTTTCGTCGGGGGTACTCTTGCCAGGATAATTTATCTCGCTTTATTATTGACACAGAGACAGCATTTACAAACAAAGAATTCGTTTTAGGTGCCTTTTGTGATATTAACAGTGCATATAATAATGTAGATATTGATGCTTTAATAATTTGTTCAATTGAGTTTGGCGTAGATTTGTGTCTTTGTAGGTATATAAGAGAATTTTTAATAGAAAGATTTTTGGTTTACAAGCTTCAGAACGGAAAAGAACTCACCAGAGTTTGTAGGCGGGGTTTAGCTCAAGGCGATCCAATGTCACCAATTTTATTTAACGTAATAACTATAAATCTATGTACTAATCTTAAAAATATTGTTAAAATCTCACAATATGCAGATGATTTTGCATTGTATTGTGTTGGTAAACATTTAGATAAATGTGTAGAGTTAATTCAACACGGTCTCATTACTTTTAAGTCGATATTGGAAGGCATAGGTTTGGAAATTTCACTACCTAAAACAAAAATTTGTACGTTTTCCAGAAAGTACCGAGTTCCCCCTATACAAATTAAAATTGATAACACTATTATAGAACACGTTACATGTGTTAAATTTCTAGGTGTTTGGGTGGACAATCGTCTCAAATGGTCTAAACATGTTACAGAAATCGCCCAAAAATGTACTCTTTTCACAAATGTACTCAGTACTATCAGCGGTGGTAAATGGGGTGTTCATCCACTTCATATGAGACGACTGTATATAACTTTAGTTAGATCTAGACTAGATTATGGAAGTGTACTGTATGGTAATGCAAGCCCGAACCTACTTACTAAATTAGATATAGTTCAAAATCGATGTCTACGTTTGTGCGGGGGATTCATAAGAACTACCCCTATATATATAATGGAAAGCGAACTTTGTATCACACCCCTATATTTAAGAAGAATTTTTTTGAGCGATAAATACTTTTTGAAACTTTCAGCAAGGTCTTCTGACAGTCTATGGAATAAAATAAAAATATTAAATGACTCACTAAACATGAGGAACAACTATTGGCGTAAAAATCAACTACCGTTGCTTACTGAAAGTTTTAGAAGGTACGTCGAACTACCCATGTACCGATTTGAAATTTGGCCACAATTTGAGTTACCCTTTCACATTACAACGTTATATTGGGATTTAATAATATCTACAGAGATTAAAGCCATTCAAAAATGTAAAGATCGATTATCCATAGGTGAGCTCAAAAACGCTAGTGATCATATGATTAGTCAGCTATACTCAGAATTTAAAAGTATTTACACAGATGGATCAAAAACCTCAGATGTTTCAAGCTGTGCTTTCTTTGATTCAGACTCCGGAATTGTGGCCAAGTTTCAAATCAAAAACTCGCATATTCCAATTATGGGAATAGAACTTATTGCTTTACACGAGGCCCTAAAGTATCTAGAGTCAACCAACTATGCAAAAGTTGTAATATTTACGGACTCTAAAAGTTCTTTAATGCACCTTTTAAGCTGTGTTACGGGCAATCTGGGAAGAAAAGAAGCTTACCTCATTATTAAATGTATCTCCAGATTGATACGTAATGGGGTTGAAGTACGCATCCAATGGATACCTTCTCACGTTGGCATCTTTGGCAACGAAATGGCCGACCTACTAGCATCAGAGGCTCGGCGCAACGGAGCCACTATTAACGTAGACCCCTCTTTTTCAGATTACTTACCTTCTGTTAAAAGAAATATACATCTTAAATGGAAAACTTACTTTAACGAGAACTCACAAACCAAAGGCATATGGTATAAAACTCTAGTGAGTGAACCACCTCGCACACCTTGGTTTTCATCTTTGAAACTTAACAGGAGAGAGCTAGTGCTTTGTTTTAGGATGAGATCGTACCATATTCCACTTAATAAATTCTTCTACTTAATGCGCAAAACAGATAGCCCTAATTGCGTAGCCTGCCAACGTGAGGAGGATTTACTCCATTTAATTCTAGATTGCAAAATTAACGAACAAATAAGAATATCATTTATGGAGGATACTCAGTGCTCTATGAAGGACCTTCTTTTTATTGTCCATAATATACTTAGTTCCAACTTTACATATAAACACAGCGATAGACTACTGAGTTTCGTCATACAATCTTTAACTGTAAGATTGAATTTCATCCAAGTTCTTAACGATTGAAAGTTAACGAACATCTCTAATGTATTTTTTCTTTGAATGTAATTATTGTTGTTTACGTAGCTGCTAATGTGTAATTTCTAAGCCGGCTTAATCTTATGATTGTATGGCTTGTTAAAAATAAGAATAAAAAAAAAAAAAAAAAAAAAACTTACAAATTAATGGATCAGTGGAAATAAATATGATCATTGTTAATTAGAGGTTTTCTGACAGCTCATTAAAAAACAAAACGGTACAAAAGGCTTCGATAGATGGCGGTTTCAAAGGCGAAGTCTTGTCTGTCATAATATAGCCATTTATTCCACACTGCGTTTTTAAAAGTAAAATAAATTAATTGACGTCTGTATCAGAAATTGAACGTATAAATAACCATAGATGATAGATACCACTTACTTACATTATAGTACCTATACAGATTTAACGCCTTCGGCTTTTCAAAAGTACGATCTATAGAGGTTTTTTGAACTAATCTTAATGAGCTGTCAGAAAATTCCTCATTGTTGACAGCAAAAGAGGAGAGCTCAATCTCATAAATGTTTCTACATAAATATTTTTGTAAGCCCTGCGCTGTACGGTACAGCTACAGTCTACAGCTACTTCCAAACATTACTACTGAAATAAATAAGCTTTACGTTCACCTGATTCTATATTTCATTTAAGCGTTCATTCTATTTTCAGCAACCAATATATCACCTCTACAAAATAATATTAAACACATGAAGATAAGGTAAGAGTGAACCAAACACTAGCGGGAAAATACGTGTTAAGAATGGTTTGCTTCTCGAAATATTTTCAGCTTTCAGGGATCCGAAAATTTATAGTTGTGAATTCCGGCGAACCCAGCGCATTCCTTCCTACTCTTCGTTTCCTACCTACGTTGGAATATAACATATACGCATACATATAACATAAGCAAATATAGCATATGGAGGTCACAATGTTGAACTTTTCTTTGTGTTGTATACTTGCTGAGAATGCGCATATTTTTGTGTCGTATTGTCTTTAGTAGGTACCTGTAGAATATGTTTTAATCGGCTGTGACCACGTTGATTAATAGGTACTTACTCCGAAATATCGATTTAAAATAAAACTAAGAGAATAAAGAATAAAATAATAAATAATATGATAAAATTAAGAAGGTTTTAGTACAGCATTTATTTGAGATTTTCATATCTCTGCTTTTAAAGTTTTGCTTTTCAGACACGTGTTTACTTATGGTTTAAGACGGGACTTAGTGGCTCTAAATCATTAGTTTGTTCATTAATTTACTTTGACTTTTCCCTACCAAGTAGGACTTACTACTAAATCTTGACCACGACCGCTAAAATCTGAAAAGTCTAATTAAATAAAAAATAATGGAAGGTGATTAAATTCCGACTATTAATTAATTCATATTGATTAGTATTTATTAATTCATTTATAAAGGCATTAGTTCTAAAAGACACCAAGACCCTTTTTATTTACTACTTTCAAACTAATATAAATTTATTATTAGGTATATAGCCTCTTTAAACTTCAGTACTTCATTGACAAACGATAATTAATTAACGCATAAAAAATACGCCAGGATTTCAAATCAAGTATTAAAACGAAATGTTCCTTTACATGTTTGGGTTTGGTTGCCTTATTAAAATCTTGCCTTAGGACTACAAAGATATTAAGGCAGTAAGCCAGTAGGTTATTCAAAACACGGGTATTTAATATTAATAAGATATTTTCATTCAACTGAAAACATGGAAAGTATCTAAATTTATCCTCCAATCTTAAACACTGGACAAAGTAATCAAGAGAACAATAAACTGTATTTGTTTGTTAGCTTGTAACACCAAAGAGATAAGAACTTTACATAAAAGGAAATGCTATTCTAGTAAAAGAAGAAAAACAAACATTCGGAAACTTCTGGCAACACTAGAAAAACAAGCTATTGATATCGATAAGTTTTCTCGAGAAAAGCCACAAAGCTGTTTGATATGTAATTTTCATAATGCTATGGCGTGTTTGGGACATATTTTTCGATTACGCACTGTTGGGTAGGTAGTAAAATTTTACTGTGAATCGATCCGGAGGGACCGACGATTGTGTATTCGATTCATGTAGGATCAAAATCAAGGGGTATGTGATTTGATTTCCTTTGGTCTTGGAGTTGAAGGGGTTCTTAAGTCTACTGGACTTTTGAGTTACTAGATGGTTTAGCTTATTTTCAGAATAGCAAGAATGTTAAAGGATACTGCCGTAGTGAATCCTATATTTACCATTATCGCTATTGCTATGAATAACACAAAGCAAAAATTGCATAAAGAATAAGTATGAAGAAATAAATGGAAGTAAAATCACAGAAACAATTGGCTTCTTCTCTGGTGTTTGACATCACTATTAGTGTAGGTATTGTATATACCTAAAGCGAATAAAAACTTTTTTAATAGAGCTCAAAAAGTGACGTATCGCAGGGACGTATAGTGTTCGGGATGTGGGCTATTACACACTCGTGCTTTTTCTTTACCTTTTTCGATCTCGTTCTCTTTCCCAACTGTCAAAATAATGTCTATTAAAAATACAAAACTAACAGCGAAGTTTTAAATAAATAAAATTCATAGAAGTTTTTATGATTCATGCAAATATTTTTGAAAAGAAGCTACTAATTTGCTTCAATATCAGATTTAATGATTTGATCCAATGAGTTAGGTTAGGTTTCATTTCATTTTATCTCATTAAATTTCTTTATCATTTTATGTCAATACAAAAAATCTACTGAAGGTTTGGCTGTATGGGTATTGTTTCATTTGCCTAACCAGAATTGGTGACGAAAACAAAAAAAGCTCTGTTTATATTCTTCTATGGCTGGCGCTATTTTGTATATTTTATTTTATTTCTTATTTTTTTCGCAACAGTATTAAAAATAGTTAAATTCAGTACACGTGCGTAACCATCATTGCAACTTGTTCCGACTGTGAATTTATCGGAACTCTTTGCAATGACAAGCTTTCCGCACTCGTAATGAAATATACCTACTATTTTTTATTTATCTACAACATAAACCATAAACCTTAGTTCGGCAATGCATTCGCTTTCGCTTTTCATTCTTATTGATGCTTTCCTTGATCGCGGACCATCAAATAAATTCATTTTTCGCTGAAAAGATGTTTTGAGAATTGGTTTTAAATTGAAGGTTATTTTATGGAGATAATATAAGAGATCTTATAGGAATCGATTAATAATATCGCCACAATCATTCTTGCGAGCAGACAATACGGTTGTGGCGATCGTAGAAAACGGAGAGTGGTGTTAGCCGAACCTTGCAGCGTTTTTACGCTTTTTTTAACCATAATATACCAACTAATGTGTACATGTTGTAAAAAAATATTCACAAAAACTAACCATATAAACAACCGCTTTGTAAAGATAGAAACATGATTAATGAAAATTGCCTCGATAAAAAAAGGTCACAAACATAACACTAATTAACCAATTCAAACGGATATTGCTACAAATGCCATAATGCATTAAAAATACATAAAAACATAAAAGATACATAAAAAAATAAAGCGGACTTTTCTTAACCGATGGGTAAAGCTAAATTTTTAAACCGTAGTAATTTTTTAAAATAAACCATTTAAACGCAATTTTCTTGCTCACGTCAGCGAAATTATCTGGGCGGGAAAAGTGGAAGTAAGCACCGCGCTACAAGAGGCCCTTAAGGAATCCTACCATCAAGTGAAGGCTATAACAGACTCGTACAGGAACATCAGGTTTATTCTCAACCAACCCTATTCAGACTAAATTCAAAGTCAAAAGTCAAAATAATCTTTATTTCGTAAGTATCTAAATACATCTGAAATAAGTCAAACAATCTTCAAATTGAACTGAATCTAACACCACTTCGGAAAGTCGATCTGTTGAGAAGAAGTGGCAAGAAACTCAACAGCAATCATCTTTTACAACCAGGGAATCCCACCTTCTTGCATACGGATATCTTATAGTAAAACTTTTTTGAAATTTGACATAAAATGTGAATCGGATTGGTGTTCTAAGTATGTATTTGTGGTGGTTGTGGGCATCATACTATGAAATCCGTAACCAAATAGCCATGTGGAATACCATTTTTTTGTTTTTCTAAAAGGTATGATTTGAAATACTTTTTAAATGTTATTTTAGTAGTCAATTTTTGCATTGGCGGGGGATATTATTCCAGCATTTACCGGCTAGGTGACGGAAACTGCCCCTGAAAGCAACAGTTTTGTGCGGACGGTTTGCTCTGCTGCTATATATTTTGTGAAAATCTGAGCTTTTTAGTTTGTCGTATAGATACTGTGGTTTCTTATATTTTACAACATCAAACAATAGGGCTGTAAATGTCTTCTAGAGGACATATTAAGCATAGATGCTTTATTTATATATGGCGTTTACAGGGCTCAATTCTTGTCCTTTTACAATAAAGAAGAACCAGTCCCTTTTAAGCCCACGAATGCCTTTTCCCGCCTCGTCGTCACTTACTATTAGGTCGGCATAAAATAAGCCGACAATTATAGGGCGGATTGAGCAGTTCAGCCAATATTTTCAGAAAAAGGTATAGATAACCAAAAATGAAAACAAGAGTAACTCATAGAATTATAAGTCTAAAGACAAAAGGTCCGATTCATTTAGGCGTAAGTTTTATAAAAGCTTTATTCATACTATTTTATAACGACCATCAGATGCTTTGTCGACCACTTCTAGGCACTCTCTATCCCTAAACAAAACAAATCTTAAATAAAAGACGCCCTTGAGCGGATTTACTGTATTGATATTGACTGCGGCTGTAAACTTTTCTAAATTGGGAATCTGAATGAAATGTGTCATCCTGCAGCAGAGAACACATAATAAATTGACCATTCGTAGTATAGCACAGCTATTACTAGAACCATTTGGATTAATGATGTTATCTATATCCAGACAGACCTTGAAGTTTTCTGCAACCATGCAAACACTAGGTGAAATACTTACATTACGAAAAACATTTATACTTGTTGCAATAGTTTGATTACAAAAACCGTGGACAGTGAAAAATATCTTCAATTCACACAAACATTGGTCATACCGCAGTCAATTTTACGTTTGCCAATTTTACATAAGTATCATCAGAAACCGGGATTTCAAAATCTGCAAGCAACGAGGTTCTTCAAAGCAGAAATATATCGTCGCGTCGCGTCGTGTCGAGTCAACAATTTCGGCAAAAGGTCGCATGCTGGGGTTACGAGGCGTCCGATGTTTTACAGCATTGCCAACGGGCTGACACGGAATATTCCAAGATATTTCACTTTCTTATTGATATTCTTTATTGGAAAAACGTAGGGTTAGTAATGAAATACAGATGCTGAAGGAAGTTGTGTAAGGTTTTTTTTTATAAATCATGTGTTGAATATTTTGAAGACTTTTTTATGTATGGAAGCAATTAAGCGAATAATTGAAATTTATTGATTCCAAGTGCCTCAAAACGTACTAAAAGTGAATTAAAAGTGTTACAACATATGCGTACTTACGTAGAATGGAGTAATAAAATAGGATATTTACCATGTATTTGTGGCGCAATCGTCCTGATCATGGCGCTTATAACTGTACCAAAATAACGAAATCTCAAAATAAATAAAAACATGATCTCGAATGAAAGCATCTCGTTTTGAAAGACTAACGAAATGATAATGATAGTTGAAATATAATAATAAAAGACGTGTGGCACTCGGAGAATGCCGCGGTAAAGCTATTGCAAGCATTTTTTATCAACTTATGCAATTATAATTATTTATTTATTTTATTAATGCAGTAATGTTTGATCTAATATGACGTTCCACAAGTTCCTAGTAGATGGCACTGATCGTTTATTAAAGCCCGCATGTAAAGTCATGAAATCAAAGTATCACAGCTGTGCCGGTCGGAGTGGGGGGTGTTACCCGCCGCTGATAGTCGAGCACCTTACAAACTGGCAGACTCACATCCGCCAGTTGCGGGACGAGCTCGGTCATCCAGCCACCGTGCGCCCGTATGGTCGAGGCATGCGGTTCCTGCCTGCCGACGATGTGGAGTACCGCATCGTCCAACGGTACCTCGCGAAGCTGGAGGAGACTGAGAAAATCAGCTGGTTTTCTTACTCCCTTCCAGCTGAGCAAACCGTTAAGGTAGCGATCCGCGGCCTCCCTGCGGACACACCGCCCGAAGACATCCAGGAGGAGCTCCAGCGGCTCTTCTTCCAGGCGGAGTACGTGCGGCCCATCCGCGCTCGTTCAGGGTGCCCGGGCTGCATCTAGGCCCAGATTGCCCGTACTAAGGACTTCGCGCGGATCTACGCTGTGTCGGAGCTCTTCCTCATGCCGGGCATCAAGATTGAAGCCTGGCGTGGTAGGAAGGGCCCGCCACAGTGTCACCGCTGTCAGAAATTCCCGCACTCGTCCCACCACTGCCACAGGTCCCTTGATTGTGTGCGGTGCGGGGGCGGGCACCATGCCACAGACTGTCCGCGCCCGCAAGAAGAGCCCGCCACGTGTGCTAATTGCGGGGAGTCTCACCCTGCAAGTAGCACAATGTGCCGGGTATTCCAGCGGGAGGCAAGAAACAAGAAGGCGGGCACAGTTGCCCAAACCGAAGCAATCCCCGCCGCCCTGGGACAGGCCAGCCTCATGGCTCCCGCCACCCCAGCGGCGGCAACCACAGGAAGGAAGAGAAGGAGAAGGCGCCACCGACCAGCCTCCGCCCAGTGCGTCGAAGCGGTCACGGCCCCCATCATTGATGACCAGCGGCGCCGCGACTGTAACTCCACCCCCGGCGTAGAGTCAGTCGCGGCCCCAAATGAACCCGACCACCCAGGCGGCGCTGCCGTCAAAGACGCGCCGCATACAAGGCGCTGCGTGCCGGTCTCCACCCCGCCCGTGGTGACGGCCGCGGCCCCTACCTAACACGACAGCACAGCCGGCGCCGCCGTAAAGGCCGCGCTGGCCATACTATGGACTGCCTTACACGCTCTGGAGGTCTCAAGGGACCCGGAGCCTGCCCTGAGGAAGGGCCTATCCCAGCTGGAGGCAATGGCCGGCCAACTGACCCCCTAGCTCCCTACGCTGATCGCCCGACAGCCGCCTGTCTTATGACAGACCGCCGACGGGCTTGATTGCGAGGGGGGCTAGGCCACCATCTATGCCGCGCTCACGGCACCCCAACGACCGGTCCAACGCTTTGGGCCGCTTTGCTACCTCCTAAAGGGGCCATTGCCCCGAGCGGATCCCACCGTTCCCCCCTCGGGGGGTCGAGTGAAGACAACACGACGGGGGGTGTTAGGTTTTTTTCGTTACGGAATTTCTGGATTCGGTCCCCACGCTCAAGGCCCGCGATAGAAGCTATGCAATAGCTTAATAAAATAATAAAATCTTTATTTTTTTTTTTAAATCATGAAAATTAGTACACTGTAGGTTTTATTGTATACATAGAAGTTTCACAATATTCTACCGACAAGTGTCAGTGCGCAAATATTTAATTTAAGATATGTCGAGATACAAGATCAAGAAAGTCAAATGTTAAAAATAATTATTTATGTCACAATATATTTATCATTTAGAAATTCATTATTAGAGTAATATAATTTATATAGCAAGAATTCAAATAGACTAGTTTTAAATTTATTAAATGGCAAACTTTTTATTTTATCTAGTAGTTTATTAAAAATTTTAACTGCCATACACACAATGTTTTTTTGAAATAATGTTAACCTTTTGGGCATATAGTTTTTCTGCATGTCTGAAAAAAATATTTCTTTTAGAATGAATTTGAAGTTATTTTTTTTATCACGACAGGGCTCATTTTATTTCGATTGGTTATTAATTAAATGCTTAAACATTATTTTAAGTAGGTTCTTTATTCTTTGGATTATAGGACTTAGTTATTTTTATATTATCTTCTATAGACAGAAAAACATGAGTCCACAGTCTTGTAATGATTTATTATTTAAGCCTTAATGTTACCTTATGAAATGTTTTGTTTTCCTTGTATGAATCAAGTACCTAAATTATGTTAAAAAGATCCAATTTAACTCTGGGTATATAGTGTAACCTATATGAGTCTTTAACACAAAGGTGCATCAAAGTACACGCGATAAAAACGGATTCAAAAGTATTTATTCGATAAAAGAACAGTTTCTACAAAAGGAATTATAACTTTCATCCAAATTAAGAGCTTCATAGTTGAACTTTCAACAGAAGTATTAACTAGATTGCAGACTCATGTTAAACTTATTTTAAACTGTATTAATCAAAGAGCTTTACTTCAACGTTATTATTCGTAATTAGTAAAATTAATACCGAGAAGAAACTCCATTTGAAGATAAATAAATTATTGGAGTATTCAATTAATATTATGATAAGTAAAGTACCTACTTATCTGTATAAGGGTTAAGTAATAGGTTCCATGCTGGACTGGGAGCGAAAGAAAAACTTAGAATGTGCCATCTCCTTCTCTTCCCGAGCATACTGTAAAAGTCAGTTAAGGGACAGAGGTTTAATTGGCGTTTTTGTGGGCGATAGGTTGACACCCTGTTACTACAATAGCCTCTCTCTATCTTTATTGTGATGTATGTAGGTAGCTATTTTGTTACTGTAAGAGGGGTACATACAAAAAGAGTTTGTGAGCGCAGCAGTTGCGAATAAACTGTCAACGAATTGCCTGTGTTTCTCTTGCTATACCGAGTGTGTGCTATAATAAGTTCCCGTAGGAGCCTTAGGACTCATCAGTGGCGACGAGGCGGTACCTGAACTTACGAGTTGTGTGTTTTATTAAAAAAAAAAAACAAAATGTCGATTGGAAAAATTGCTGAATTCGACATACGTGCGGACAGTTGGAACTTATACGTAGAACGGTTGGAACAATATTTTATAGTTAATAAAATAAGTGATCAGTTCAAAGTGCCTACGTTGATTACCGTCACGGGGTCACAGTGCTATGAGTTATTAGTGGACTTATGCACGCCGGATAAACCATCGACAAAAACATTCGAACAGTTATCGAACATTCTAGAACGGCATTTACAACCGAAGCCGAGTATTCTCGCGGAACGTTATAATTTTAGACAAAGGAAACAAATGACAAGTGAATCAGTAGCAGAGTACGTGGCGGTGCTTAAAAAGTTATCGAAAAAGTGTGAATTTGGGTCTTGGCTGGAAGAAAGTTTACGGGATCAGTTTGTATGTGGCATCCATTGTGAATCGATCAGACAAAGACTATTCCAGGAAGATAGTCTGGATTTTTCAAAGGCATTTCGGTTGGCGAGTAGCGTGGAAGCAGCGGAAAGGAATGCAGCAGCTGTGGAGTGCCGGGCGGAGGGCCCGGTTAGCGCGACGGCGGCGTGTCAGGCGGTAGCGGTGACAGCGGCGGGGCGGCGGCATGCGGCGCGCTCGGGAGCGAGCGCCAGGCCGCGCATGGGCCGCGCCACGGGTGTCGCGGTGGTGCCACCGGGCGCCTTGCAGGGGGCCGCGTCGGGTGCGCGGTACAACGTGAGCAGCGGAGATACTGCGGCGGTTAAAAGACCGGCAAGACGGCGACCGGACGGTGCTCAGTGTCGCGCTTGTGGCGGCCAGCACAGCGAGCTGCAGTGCAGATTTGCGCGCTATGTGTGCCGAGCGTGCAGGCAGCAGGGTCACCTGCAACGGGTGTGCCCCACGGTGACGGGACACCACAACGTCGACGTGGTCGAGACGACCGCGGATAGTGAAGGAAGTGACGAGGTAATTGTGGTCGAAATTAACAGATTATCGTTAGAACAATGTAAACCTTTTGTGTTAAAAATGAATGTGCAAAATAAGTCTATTAGTATGGAATGTGACACGGGTAGTGCAGTGTCATGCATAAGTTACGAGTGCTATGAGAAATATTTAATTGAATTAAAATTAAATAGTTGTAATTTAATATTAAAATATTATACGGGAGAAACTGTGCGACCCGTAGGAGTAATCAGACCGTTAGTTCGATATAAGGGTCTTGAAAAATATTTAGAACTTTATGTAGTACGCGATGCTAAGACTGCTTTGTTGGGAAGACAATGGATACTGGAGTTAAATATAAGTCTTCCAAATTTTACCGTTGATAATTTGAATCATATAGAGAATTCTAATTTTAATTTGAAAAATTTCAGTTCCAAATACTCTGAAGTGTTTGCGGAGGGCCTGGGACGGTTCACCGGCGGCGCGGTGAGCATACACTTGCGGGAGGGTGCGCGGCCGGTGTTCATGCGCGCGCGGCCGCTCGCCTACGCGCTGCGGGCGCCGGTGGAGCGCGCGCTGGATCAAATGGTGCGCGACGGCATCCTCACACCCGTCGAGTGCTCCGACTGGGCCACACCGATTGTACCGGTGATGAAAAAAGATGGCAGTGTTCGGATTTGCGCAGATTACAAGTTGACATTAAATAAGGTAATCGAGATTGACCGTTACCCTCTACCTCGTACCGAAGATTTACTAGCACGGTTGCACGGGGGCCAAATGTTTAGTAAAATAGATCTTTCCCAGGCGTACGCCCAATTTGAATTAGATGACAGTAAAAAATACACGGTAATAAACACGCACAAAGGGCTTTTTAGGTTTAATCGTTTAGTATTCGGTCTGTCTTCGAGTCCAGGCATTTTTCAAAAGCGGCTAGAGCAGTTATTTGCCGATTTACCTTATGTAGGCGTATTTTTAGATGACGTGATAATAACAGGACGAAACGACCAAGAACACATTAATAATTTATATAGCGTTTTCGACCGTTTAAAAAATAATGGTCTCAGAGTTAAGAGAGATAAGTGCGAGTTTTTTAAAGAATCGATTAATTACCTTGGGCATATAATTAACAAACAGGGCATACAAACTTGCCCGGAAAAAGTAAAGGCTATACTGAACACAGTGGCGCCTACGTCTGTGTTGGAACTCAGATCGTTTATAGGCATGGTAATGTATTATGCTAAATTCATAAAAAACGTAAGTAGTATTTTAGCACCGTTATACAATTTACTTCGGAATAATGTGAAGTTTGTATGGAGCTCGGAATGTGAAAATGCCTTTAAAACTATTAAAGGTAAGTTAAGTTCAAGTGAAGTGTTAGTTCATTACTCGAATGACTTGCCGCTGATACTGACGGCCGACGCGAGCAGCGTGGGGGTGGGCGCCGTCATCTCGCAGCGCACCCCCGCGGGCGAGCGGCCGATAGCCTATGCGTCGCGTTCACTGACGGCGGCCGAACGCGCCTACTCGCAGATAGACAGGGAAGCGTTAGGTATAGTATATGGAATAAGGAAATTCCATCAATATCTTTATGGTCGACGGTTTACGTTAAGAACGGATCACAAACCTTTGACATATATATTCGGTGATAAGGCAGGTATTCCGATCATGGCTGCCTCGCGATTACAACGATGGGCTGTATTGTTATCGGGTTACAGTTATGAGATAGAATATGTAACTTCAAAGAAAAATTGTGCCGATGCGTTATCGCGGCTACCGCAAGCAAACACTAATGAGTGTAATATAATAAAAGAAAACACATATCTTAATTTCGTTGAGACGTTTTTACCGGTAACTCATGATGACGTACGAACGGCAACTAGTAGAGATAAATTACTGAGCAAGCTCATACTATACGTTCAATGGGGATGGCCGTTAGCTTGTCCGGAGGGTGACCAGTATAAACCTTATTACAATAAGCGTAATGAAATATATATAGATAGAGGTTGCTTAATGTGGGGTTACAGGGTCATCGTTCCGACTACGCTACGGGATGTTATTTTGCAACAGCTTCACGCGAGTCATATGGGCATAGTTAAGACTAAGTCGTTAGCGCGGAGCTACGTGTGGTGGCCAAACATCGACTCTGACGTCGAAGCGATGTGCCGGCAGTGCGTCACTTGCGCGGCGGAAGCACAGGCACCGCCGCGGGCTCCGCCGAGTCCGTGGACCTACGACCGGCGTCCCTGGAGTAGGATTCATATAGATTTCTTAGGCCCGATAGTTAATAAAACGTTTTTAGTATTAATAGACTCTAGTACAAAATGGCTGGAAGTATTTGACATGAAACGAACGAACGCGACGTCAGTAATCAAAACTTTAAGGTCAACGTTCGCACGGTTTGGTTTACCAACGGAGGTGGTTTCTGACCGAGGACCACCTTTTACAAGCGGTGAATTTAGAGATTTTTTGAGTAAAAACGGTATAGGGCAATGTTTTTCACCGGCATATCACCCGGCGTCAAATGGCGCGGCAGAAAACGCGGTAAAATTATGCAAACGAGCAATCAAGAAGGCCATTCGAGAGTCAGTGGACCTGGACGCGGCATTGCAAACGTTCCTTTTGTCTTATCGAAACAGCGTCCATAGTAGTACAGGAGAGAGCCCGGCGATGTTGTTACAGCGACGTGCGCTGCGGTCCCGCCTCGACCTGCTGCGCGGAGAGCGCGCGCGCGAGGACAGCGTGCGGCGCGCGCAGGCGCGGCAAGTGCAGCACGCCGGCGGCGTACCGCGGCACCTACTAAGTCAGTGCTAGGAATTACGGCCAGGGTAACGATAAATGGATAGAGGGCAAAGTTGTAGGTAAAGAAGGTTCTAGAAGGTACATAGTAGATAGAGGTGACGGTCAACTCATACATCGCCATATTGATCAAATAAGGCGCAAATCTCGACACTCACTAGCGATCTGCCCAGAGGGTGATGATGAGGTCGGCGCGCAACCGGATGAGGCAAGGTATGTCAGGATAAATACCGAGGGGGCTCAAGAAGGGATCAGTGGGGAGGATGAAGGTGTGCTTGATGGTCCCTCAAAGCTCATAACCGTTCCTGAAGGTGCGCGTGACTGTAGCACAAAGCTTACTCGCGCAGATGAAACCATATCTGAATTATCTTCTCCCCAGCCTCCGATGAACCGTCCCAAGCGTCACAAAAAGCCTATATTGCGGTATGGAATAGATACGTAATGATTTGTTTTGTTAATAGTAATAAATTAGATTTAAGTGAACTTGACATGTAAAAAGTGTATGTACCTATAATGTAATAAGGGGTGCCTATTTAAGTGGGGAGGTGTGATGTATGTAGGTAGCTATTTTGTTACTGTAAGAGGGGTACATACAAAAAGAGTTTGTGAGCGCAGCAGTTGCGAATAAACTGTCAACGAATTGCCTGTGTTTCTCTTCCTATCCTGAGTGTGTGCTATAATGAGTTCCCGTAGGAGCCTTAGGACTCATCATTTATAATACCTCCAAATTTGTCAAACGCGACAACAGATGGTCTTACAACCTCTGGTGTTCTGCCTACCCCATAAGGGATACAGGCGTGACGTTATGTATGTATGTATGTATGTAATAGGTTACGTAATAAGGTTAATTTTAATAAGCCTCTCCACATCAATCCCAAAAACATTGTTCTACGATATTTTTACAAATCTTGATCAATAACACAAAAAAAGAAAAGCAAACAAATTTTTTCTCCCTCTGTTATTTATTACTCTGTATTTTGAAAGTCACCCCGCATCCCCGCGCTTTGCTGCACATGGTGTGACGCAAGGTGCGTGGCATCAGCGTAAATAGAGTAATGCCATTTTAGAGACAATAAATATTTTTTGTATGGGAAAACTTAAATTTTTAAAGATATAGGTATATTTTAAAAAGTCGTAGAACAAATGTTGTTAGGATTGTAGTGGAGCTGCAAGATGTGATGCGCTTATTTAAATTAAACCTGTATATGATATTTGATAATTCGGATTTATTAATTCCATCGTTTTTTCTTTGGTGACTAAACCCGCGTTCAACCTCAATCACAGCCGATGGTAAGAGGAGATGAGGTCCGTAGGAGCGGTGATATGTGGCGGCAGATTTTGTATAAAGAGTGGTGGACTACCGCCAGGCGGATTTCCACCACTCCGATTAGTCTCGTTTCACGAACTGCTTATCCAGGAGTGATAGGGATATTCTAGGTCAACCCTACGTGGGCTAGGCTCTTCAAGCTCTATTATTTTTATTACTAGACAAATAGATAAAATAGATAATATTTTCTAAGTTTTAACGATTCATAATTTATATAAAACTTCTTTTTAACCGGATTAATCGCGTATAATTTATATTTTACTTTTTAACTCGACGTTTCGGTTTCTTTGCTAGTCAGTCGCTTGTGACCACGGATTCTGCAAAGCCACCGAAACGTCGAGTTAAAATGTAAAATATAAATTATATGCGATTAATCCGGTTAAAAAGAAGTTTTATTCAGATAAAATAGACTTTCAAATTAACTTGTTTAAACAAGATACAGTTCATATGAAACGATAAATTATAAAGAACTGCAAAACTAATAAAACATTTTTAGCTGGCGATTCTAGCAACAGGTGCCGCGGAATTTTGTTATTTGTAAAATATTCGAAATTTATATTCAAAGGTTTTGCGAGTGTATGAGCTCTATTCAAAACATTTTTGACGTAGGTACACATTCTTACACATTTTCGGGAACATACACTGGTGTCTACATAATTACATATTGATTTTTCATTGAAAGCGAATAAATATTCGAATTGAATTCGCCCATCCCAACCGGAATTTATAAATTTTATCATTTAAGTGTTTACATTGAATTTATAATGGAATTCAGATAAACGTACGATAATAACGGCTTCTTTATAACAAGAGTTTGTTTCATAAAAAAAAATACATTTCCATCGGATTGTACCACTAGATTTGTCTACGTATTATTTTGTTTTTCTTTAAACTCGACGGTTTGGTGCCTTTACAGACTCCATGGTAACGAGAGACACGCTTACAATTACACGGATTTCATCGTGAAAACCGAAGATATTTTTTTTTATACATGTCACAGGAAAATAACAAAATAAGAAAAATGTTTATAGATTTTCGGATCCGGTTATTTTCCCGTGACATATACCTACCTACTTAAAACACATAATCGTGGAAACAAATGTCTTCTTCAATTTGATTAAAATATTTATATCTTCCGCTTTATGATCATGCCTGGTGAGAAATCTTTTTTATTATTATTATTATACAACAATTTATGTACACATAAGTTTGGACACAATTTAAAGATACACGGATCAAAAATAAGTACAAAGGTACAGCTTATCTCTAATGAGATCTCTTCCAGTAGACCTAGGACTGGAGAGTTTGTTTAGGATGCAATGATAGTGTGCACAAATCTATGATATCGTATAAACTGCTTAAATACTTATGAATATAAATACTTATATAATATTATATAAACATAAATACATACAAGTACAATATTTCATAATAATATTGTTTAAATTCATAACTTACAGGTGAGAAAAGTAGTGATCTTTGACTTTCTTTTTAAAATTAGATATAGTTTTACACTCACGAATTACATGAGGTAGTGAATTCCACAACCTGGCTGCATGGACGGAGAAAGAGATGGAATAAAAATCGGTTTTATGAGAAGGCATAAGAAGAAAAGTACGCACGTGTGCTCTACATGGCGCATTTTGACAGTGTGAGTATGAAAACCTTTCACGCACATAAGGAGGAGTGAGTGGATTATTAAGGATATTGAAAAGGAGACAAAGGATTCTGGAATTTCGACGGTAGCGTATTGGAAGCCAACGAAGTTGCTTCCGATATTCAGAGATATGATCGAACTTTTTCAAGCCAAATATAAAGCGAATGCAAAGATTTTGCAGACGCTCCAATTTGTTGAGAAGTTCCTCCGTGGCATCCAAATAACACACATCAGCATAATCAAGGATGGGTAGAATAAGTGACTGAGCAAGAGAAATTTTCGTTTTGAAAGGCAAAAAACTATGTAAGGCTTTAAGAGAGTGCAAGGAAAAATTGATTTTACGACTGATTTCACTGACATTCGCGTTCCATGTAAGATTCGAATCGAAAACGACTCCTAAGTTCTTAGCTGTGTCAGTGAAAGGAATCGTAAAATTGTCCATGGTGATTGGAGGTATGTTAGAGAAATCAAGACATCCACGAACATAACGACTGCCTATGATCATAGCTTGAGATTTTTGAGGGTTAATAAGAAAACCGAAAGCCTCCTCATGTACCATGGTATGGAAGCACTAGAATTAAGCGAAACCTTGTTGTGTTCGCTTTCAGACTGAGATCTGGCCACATTCCTTTGAACGGATTTGGATTTTTGATGAAATTGTGATGTTCGTGGAACGCTAGAAGATGTTCATCACCTATTGATGGAGTGTGTCCGGTTTCAGTCTGAAAGGGAGGAGTTGATCGAAACTTTCACTTTGAATAAATATGATGTAGGAATGTTCCATAATATATTATGTGATCCTAACTCTGAAGCAGCGCTAGCTATGTTTAAAATTTTTAATGTAAGATTTATTTAAGAAAACATTGTAATAGGTTACGATGGGACTGACATATATGCCAACACAAAAGTCCCTTTAAATAAATAAAGATTAAAAAAAAAAAACCTTTGAAAAAAAAAAAAAAGAGACTTTGCCCAGTCACTTATTCGACACAGATCTGCATTGATTGCCCTTACAGCAGAATCTTTTAAAGGGTTAAACTTCAATCGATAAGTCTGGTAGCTTTAAACAATCAATGGATAGATAGCGTTCGACCGACCGTTGATTGACGCCGACTGGCCATCGTTCGACAGTCGATCGGCAGTCAGTCAACGTCAGTTTCTTTCGGTTTCTTTCAAAATGTATCCAGAAGAAAACGTGTTGCTGTTGGCTAGTACGATGTAGCTCGTGCCATTATTACGGAGATGTAAACACAAAAGAATGTAGGTGCGGCAGTTTTTTTAAACCAAGGATCACTTTTGTTATCCAAATGATATTTTAAGTAGTAGCAGTTTTTTGGATGCTTTTCGAATGATTAACAGTGATATTGAAAATTTGTTACATTTGGTGGCTCCTGCAATAGCAAATTTAGACACAAACTACAGACTATTTACCTAAGAATCTTTTACTTATAACACTCCGATTTCTAGCCAGTGGTTTTTCATATCAAAGTCTAGTGCTTACATTTAAAGTTTTGCAACAAATTATTTCTTGTATAATTCCAAAAGTATGCAGTGCCCTTAAATGTTCTCTGGAATTACATACATGTAAGTATTCTTGGACTATATTCGTACAGGTTTCAAGCATGGTTTCTAGTACATTCAAGACCTTTCTTAAAACGATGTCATGCTTGCATACAAGCAGAAGGAAGACATGAAAATAAAATGATTATTACTTATACTTACATCATACATGTATAAAATATCAAAGAAAAACTAATAATATAAATATTTCATCATATTTTTTTCAGTTTCAAGTAAAAATTAATTGTATCTAGTTTTTTGTGAACTGCACCTTGTTAGGATGAGAAATAAAGTTCTTTAAACCTAAAAGTGTGATTAATTTATTTAACTATCGCAGTTTAGGTAGCAGAAATTAAATTAAAAAAGAAATCAAAATAATACACATTAATTTGTACCGAATACAAGAAATACATTGAACTAAATGGTAATCCGAATTACACAAACGTCATTCAAGAAAAAATATTGCTCCAAAAAGGTTAATTTCCTTCTAAAAAGTTTCTAGGGGCGGCGGCGGCGCGTCTAATCAAACGCTCGATCAACGTCGACTGTTCCATTCGTCCGTCGATCAACGCCGTCGATCGATTGGTGTGGTGACAGTCAAAGCAATCAGGCCGTCAATAATTTCATCGTTTTAATTTTTAGTTGTCATACTTGTTATTTTTGATTTTTATGGCAGTCATCATCATCATCTACATACATAGCTTCACGCCTGTATCCCTAATGGGGTAGGCAGAATACTAGAGGCTATAAAACCATCTGATGTCACGTTTGACAAATTTGGAGGTATTATTATGATGGTATTATTACTATGGCAGTGACAGGAGGTCAGCCTGTCACTCGCAAAATCGCCAATAAATCCCCCGTCCCTTAACCGGCTTTTACAGTTTGCCCGGGAAGAGAAGCAGCTGGCACATTCTACGTTTTTCTTTTGCTCCCAGTCCAGCATGGAAGCATAGAAGAGAAGTATACTAGCATAGAAATATACTAAGAGTCCATTAAATGAATGATTACCTCTACATCATGTCGCAAAAGAGCTGATGACCTTCAAGTGGCTGTAGAGATTTAAATAAAAACATAGCTAAAAACACTCTCGATTAAGTCACCTTTCTAACAAAAAAAGTAATTATCAAAATCGGTTCACCCATTTAGGAGCTATGATGCCACAGACAGAGTAACACACGCACACACAGACACGTCAATTTTATAACACCCCTCTTTTTGCGTCTGGGTTAATAAATAAGTAATTGAGTTACTTATTTATTAACCCACGCCTGAAAGTTCACGCCTGAAGAATAAAACTTGCAATTTTTTCATGTTTGCAAGTAAGGATCACGATCATAACCGATTATTATTATAATTACTTATTATTATAATTTTTTTGAGATACATCTCGTTTTCCCCGAGCTGGGTGTTTTGAGCACTTACCTTTTCGTAATTATAAAGCTTTAGCCATGGAGACAAGGGTCTGATAGATAGTTTCGAATGTTGTCGTTGCGATGCACGCTGTTGCGATAAATTATTCAAGTAGTAACGGCTCTTGCGAAAAGGCGTTATATCCAGATATTTATATCATACCATAGAATCTTTACTTGAAAGTGAAGATTCAATAAAAAAATCTACTGTAAGTTTAACGTAAAACCTTCTTTTATAGCTTAATCAGCTTAAATAAAAAAAGAAAACATTTCAAATTCCGAATCGCTAGCGGCAAAGTCTATCCGCAGTCTATCCGCACTGCTTAAATAACAAGCTCCTAAAACAAACTTCTAAAGACCTTCAAATTGAATAAACTAAAAAGTACAATAAAACTCTTTTAAATCGCGCAGTCGGTTGAGAAATTTCCAATTTTCCGTAACATTACACTCAGTGTGGAGTTTACTAGGGAAACTACAGCCAGTGATTGATTCCATACAAGTGAACGAGTGATTGATACTCACTCGAGATTCGCTTTGTATTCGAGTTCTTTCATGATCTTGTTCAGTAATCGAATCATGTATGTAAGTATGGTTTAAAAAATCTTTAGCGGATTTGGATGGATCATCATCATCATCATCACCACAACTCTTTGTAATAACACTGCAGGGTGTGAGTCTTACCCCTGGGTGACTAGGAGGTATAGGCCATAATCCACCAAGCTGGCCCAGTGCTGGGTTTGGATGGATAATAAACAACAAATTATTAAAAAACTAACTTCACAAACTTCAGTAATTATGTAATTATATATATATTTTTTTTAATAACCACTATTTTAACTACATTTATATCGAATCATTACTAGGGTGTACACAAATGAAATGATCTATACATATAATAAAATGGTAGGAAAGTCAAAACTGTACATTGAATATTTTTTTAAAAGAATACTTGGGGTATGATCTACAATCGAAACAGAAACAAAAAATATAGTTTTTAGAATTTTTGTCTGTTTGTCTTTCCGGGATAAACTCAAAAAGTACTGCATGGATTTACTTCAAATTTGGCATGAAGATAGTTAAGAAGTCGGGTCAACATATAGGCTACATATTATCACGCTAGCAGTGTTATAATCGTAGGTGCGTTTGGTGCTGCATAGCGTTCACGCAGACGACGTCGCGGGCAGCAGCTAGTAATAAATAAAATGAATAGAGAAATAACAAAATAATCACATAATGAATAATAAATTGACAAAATATACAGTCGAATTGGAAAACTCCTCGTTTGAAATCGTTAAAAAACCGGGATGGAAATAAGGCTAGTGTTCATTTTATATAGCCTTAAATAAAAGCTAAAGCAGCCATGATACATTAAAGAGACCGTAATATATCATTCAAGACCTTTCGTAAATAATTAAGTGCTTCTGTAATGTTTTCGTTATTTATTTGTTGTATCACGCAACAAACAATCTAGGGTTCTTAAAACTAAAACCTAATCCGATAAAATATCCGTAAAAGAAATATGAAAGAAAAACCTTTGTTGATGCAATTTCAGTTTCAATTTTTATCCAAAAATATATATAAAAATTAAAGCTCATCTTCAAGGTTAGTTTTTGAATCATGGAGAGAAGATTCAATCTTTAGTATTGCCAAACTCCTAGGTTCAAGTCTCGAGAGGGGTGAATTGTGTCAACAGATACTAGGTACTCGAGCCATAGGAGCATATTCAATACAAATGTGCTTGTTTATTTCTTATCTTCATTTGGATTTACACGTATCTATAGCATACAAGACTTGATTTAGATATGGGAATGTGAGAATTATTCATGAAATTCTTTTTTAATTCACCTACTTTCAAAACAAATGCATGCAAACTCCAGCCCCAACTTGAGCACATTCAACAACCGACTCAAAGTAATATTTCATAACCACGACTGCCTCCACAAACAAAACGCATATTGCACTGTTACCTGCCAAAAAATATAACAAGTTACCGAGCACACCATATCTAGGCTTAGTGATCGAAAACAGGCTGTGCTAGGCAAAGCACATAGATAAAACCTGTTCCAGATTGCATGCTATCATGACAAAATTCTACATTATCAAAATCCGTATTCCATTTGACGTTAAGATAACCAAGTATAAAGCTCTGGTAGAAAGTATAATCTCATACGGCTTGAGTAGTTATGGACGAACTTTCAAAACTTATCTAAATCAAATGCATAAATTGCAACACAGAATGTTAAAATTGTATCTAAAAAAATAAAAATAAAATACAGAGAACATCCAGAAGAACTTTTTAAGTTCTGTGGTACAATACCCGTACATAAAAAGGTGAAATATAGCTGGCTACTGGAACAATATTATCGACATGAAATATTAATTCCAAAAAACCGTCACATTCACTGGAAATGTTGCAAATAAAGCCTTAACTTTACCTAAATTTTAGAACGTCTACGGACAAAGAACATCTCACTACATGATACCGAATCTTATAAACAAACTACCCAGTAAAACTAAAAATATCATATTTGCCAAAATTATTAAAACTACTATAAAAAAAATACTTCCTGAACAACTAAAATTGATGCACCCTCTACCGGCAGCGCTCGGTCATGGGTGGAAAGCGAGAGACATTGCTCACTCGGTCTCCGTTCAGCGACCTAAGCTACCTTTACCGGTAGCTATTGTACTCATCGCGCTTGTAGGTAAACTTAAAGCGAGCTAACTACGACATAACTCTTTCATAGCAGTATTATATTTCCTTTTCGTTAGTTTAATAAATTAATTCGTTATTTAATTTAAGTTCAAGTTCATTTAAGTTTAAAGTTGTTTCATTTGGGTATCTAGCTAATTAGTCTTTTAAGTTTGCATAAGTAGAATTTCGATTTTTTAACTTTATTATTATAGCTTCCATGCTGGACTGGGAGCGAAAGAAAAACATAGAATGTACCAGCTGCTTCTCTTCTCGGGCATACTGTAAAAGTCAGTTAAGGGACAGAGGTTTTATTGACGTTTTTGTGGTCGACAGGCTGACACCTGACACTGCAATAGTCTCTCTCCATAATTATAATTCCTCCAAATTTCGTGTCAAACGTGACATCAGATGGTTTTATAGCCTCTGGCGTTCTGCCTACCCCATAAGGGACTATCTAGATCATTAGCTTTTAAGATAGTAATAAGTCTACTGTAAAATTTGTGAAATGAAAAAAAAACAAATTATATCCACAAACAACATGAAATCACTTCTGTATTAAAAACGAATAAAGTTTACAAGTCGATCTGACACGAATAAATTATCCATTCGAATGCGTTATCGCTTATAATCCAATGTAAATTGTACTCGATGAAAGTTTATTCAAATCGGTTATTGGCAGGGCAAAGGGCCATTCCTTTTGAGGTCACCACAGTGGATTACAACATTCGAATTTAAGGATTTGTCGGAGTTCGTTCGAATATAAAAATGTGTTATCTTAGTAGGAACCGTGTAGGTAGACCCTTGTTATTAATGATAGATTTTGGTATTGATTCTGATCATTTTCGACATTTTCTAGTTTAATTATGTAAGTTCAGATTAATCTTTAAGTTAGTAACCACGCCAATCGATCGACGATTGGTCTGCTAACAGCCTAATACTACTTTTTACGGTTTTCAAGCTGATACTTACCTATTTCCATTTAATGAACTTACGGGCTCTTGGCTCTTATTTGATATAGTTCTACTTTTTTTAAATTCAAATCATAATAATATGTTAATAATCTCTGTTTTTAACATTAAATATACAGGTGGGTAACACACTTTATAAGAGCATACCATTTAATGGAGTTCAAGTAACTAAATCGTATTTTTTGGTTACACTCATAGGTGGAACCGCATCATTAAAGATATTTTATTGTTCATTCGAAAAACTAGGTGGTGACTTAAAATGAAAAGAAACAGAAAAAGTTTAAAAAATAATAAATTTTCTTTTTGATATAATTTTATTTATAAATGTAACATAAAATATCTCAATAATCATTCAGTTCCGCATATGAGTTCAAAAATGCTGCAAATGGTATAACGGGGACAAACCCTTAGATGATTATGTTCTATGTTCTAATACTTTATCAAAACCCCTGTATAATTTTGAAGTTGTTCTAATGTCTTAAAGATGTTTTTTTTTTCTAATTTACTGTAACACAATTTTCCTCTAAAAGTAAAAGCCTCCTAGTTGCAGAGTTACGTTCATACATGACAGGTTTTAAATTTGAATAGCCCTTTCACACAATTAATTTAGAACTATGAGAAATCCTTAAAAAAAGGTTTTATAATTTATTTATTATTCTAGTGAAAAGAATCTCTATACATTTTATTAAGAATTTTTATACATTATACAGGGCCATTTTTCAATGACCAGTCAATTTTTTTCACACAGTAGAAACCATTTTTGCAAAAAAAGGTATGATTTTTTTCACAAGGAAATTAATATATTCGCTAACTTATTAAGCAAAACATGGTCACTCTAAAATGAATGAATACCATTAAGAACAAAGACGACTACGCGCTACTACAAAAACATCTTTTAACACTACGTCGTAGTATTATCAAACGTTATCAATGAAATGCTACAGCGACTATTTGTGAAATAGTTTATAGTGCTAATTTTTTTTTCTATTAAACGATACTAAAATAATTATGAAGGAACGTTTATATTGTAACAAAGCACATAATATTTACAGGCCTGCGACAAAAAACTGGCCCTGTGCACCGCATATCCATTTTTTTTTAATAATCGTAGAAATAAAAAACAAGAGTAGGTAAAAATGATAAAATTTTAGACACAGCTATTTCACATTCAATTTCAAGGCTGAATTTGATTATTTAGCTCGCATTTAGATGTGTAAATAGAAAATATCTCTATCAAAAATATTCAGATAGAGACTCGACATTTTAATTAAATTGTATGCAACTGACATAACCAGTTTTTGATGTAAAAACTTTTGCAAAAGCAGAATACAACAGCCATTTTTCACAGTAACTTTTTACACTGAAGCGCCGAGTTAAAAGGAAAGACTTAATTAAACGCAAAAAAATCTAGTCAAAAGGGTCAAAATCACAAAAAAAGTGAATAACAACCGAAGGAATGGAGATAACAGTGGACCGCCGTCCTGTCGACGATGTGGCTTCACAGTGTCTTTTATATTTATTTTTTACGGTAATTTAAGATTAGCATTATGACGTTAAGTAATCTCATGTTTGACATCAACCTCACGTGATGGTAAGTGAAGTTGAGGTAAAATATGACTGCTTACGACTGAAGGAAGAAAAAACCTTAACGTCAAACATGCATACTTGTTTTCGACTTATACCCGTGCTTCCACCAGCCTCATCATGACTTTCTTTAAGAGTAGGTAAGAGTGACTTTGAGGTAAAGCATAGGCTTAGCGCCTTTACGCACTAGCAGTTGATCACAGGGGCGGCTAACCGCCCGGTTAACTGCTTTACCAGTTTAATATGCAACCGCCTGTAATTGTGTGCACTTAACCGCCACAAAAGTTGAACAGCTGCGGCCCGCTTCGCGTCGCCCAATCGTTAATACGCACTGGCGATTTGTTTGCGGCAAGCCGCCGGCGAGTTTGTACGTGACGTGAGTCACAGCCATTGAGTATTAATGTACTAACGTTCTAGAAAAGATATTGCCTATCTTTAGGAATTCAAGCACTCACCGAAACCACGGCTCACCTTGATAAAGGTGGGAAAGGGACAATATAGGTAATGCTGCTATCATCAAATCATTGACTTTAAAAGTAATTAATTTAAAACCAAACAATACTGTTTATGCTGTTTCATGATCAGATAAGGGTAAGTGTAATATTTTACTGGATATATTACTAATAATTAAGTCTAAGCAGGGTAATTTTCTCGTTGGTAATGTAATATGGTTTGATATTTTTTATTTATTAATATCTTGTTAAGTTCTTTAGATATTAGGTTAGTTTTTAATATATTAATATTCCATTCTCCACAAACGATTACATTTTGTCCTTTCTTTTAAGTTTTGTCAGTAGGATCTCCAAACTTTGAAAGAAAACTTAAAAATTTGAATCAGGCGTTCTGTACGTGCAGATAATATTTAACTGGTATTTTAACTGCGCAGTATTCAAAATGAGATACCACGAGTTTTATGAATTTAGCTAAGTCAGACGTAAACTCAATATCTTTATTTACAAATATACATGTGCCGCCTCGGCTTTGATTTTTTCTACAAAAGGAAGCTGCTAAAATGTAGTTTTATAATTGCATATTAGATTCACAACATTTACTTTCTTTTCAAGTTAGCCTTCTATATATATACAATAGAAAGAAAATAGATCGACGGAACCGGAGTAAGTGTCTGCCATTCAATATTTCTACAAAAAAACTAAAATGGCAGACTAGCTGCGAGCACCTTTTCAAAGTCAATATTTTTGACTTTTGACTTCTTGCCAGGCAAAAAGGAACCCCCGATGGGAATAGCGAACCCCCATTTCACCATCGGCAGGTGAAACAGTATACCTGGTATTAATATGGAGCTTGCTACTATGACGTAAGTTTGGTCCCCGAAGATGAAAATATTTTTACCTTGTTTTTGACATTTTTCCTGTATTAGAAATTTTATCTTCACATTTATGTAATCGTACCATATCTTTATAGAATAGCCGCCATGACTGTATAGGGTTATTTATTGAAACATCATCCAATGGTTTATGATTGTGGGTAATTATTTGACTAGGTATAAGATGTCGGTTTTCAAGCTACTCTCATATTAATCGTAGTCAATTGTTTTCTTATGGGTGTCATAGATTTTATTGATTTACTTGGAGTACCTACTTATAACCGTAGATGTCATTTTTATTAACAATGTTATAGTGTGATTTTTTTCTTTTAATTTCTGTTGCACATCACTTATTTCTATGTTTAAGTTTGCTATCTCCTTATGAGAACTATTAAGTTCAATGTGCAATTGTTCCACTTGTTCCTTTAAACTCAATATAAAATTATAATCAATGGATGTATCTATAGGCTGGCTACGAGTACTTAGTTAGATTTAACAGAGTCTAATTTACTATGCATTTTTGTAAATATTGTATATAATACATTTATATAATATAATTTGTTATTGTAAATAAAGGTTGCAAAACCCTTTGCTAAAAAAACTAAAAAATGCCTTGCTTTATATTAAAATAATACAATAATAGCTGTAATGATACTACCAAGCTCAAAAAATTAGTTTTCAAGGACTAAGTAATAAGATTTAATTATTTTATAATCAAATATTAATACTATCATTGTCGTCGCCATGTTAAATGGAGGTAAAATAATTTACCTAACATTATCAAGAAAAAGGAGTTCCATCTCATAAAACGTAGTGATTACTTGCTCAGTGCAAGAGACATCAAGCGGTTCAACCGCTTCACGCGGTTTAATATAACAGCTATGGCGGCCAACCGCGGATAAACCTCTCAAAAGAAACGCGTGGGCGGTCAACCGCTAGTGCGTAGGGCGCTTAACTAGGTGTAAAAAAACGTCAACCTACACGAACTCTTTTCAGATTTTTTCATATTCTCTCCGTTGTTTTATTTTTATCTTAATTGATTAAGATTAAGACCATACATCTTACGCCTGCTAGTTCAGATGCATTTGTGTCAACTATCAAAGCACATCCAGATATATTTGACAGTATTGAAGATTTAGACGTTATATTTAATAACATTGCCGAACAAGGCATTATCCAACAAATTATATGTTCAACCCAGGCTTCATCAAAAATTATAAGATTGCGAATCCACTATATCTGTAAATACACTGAAATGTCAAGTTAAAGTGAACACGATTACTTAACGTCTTACCCACTGAATAAGACATCCCATCCTATTACAGTAATGCACTATTTTAAAAATCAAATCCATTCCTTAATAGCGCTAACCCGCATCGTTAATAAATCAATTTCAGACTCACGTTCGCTTCAAAACCTGCGAAATCTTGAAGGAACATTCTTATTTATTCAGAACGCGCAGCCTTCGACTTTCTGTTGCTTCCCCGTTTTAAACGTAAAGTCAAGAACTAGTTTATCTGTCCGTATTCCCATTCACCGACCTTTTCCTTCGCTCTCCTTTCTCGTCCCATTTCGTTTTATGGCGAGTCCTCGACAGAATAATCTCGGTGATCGTGTTACGGTACAAAAATATGCCTAGTATTTTATATGGTAGGTACGTGTAGTTTTGTTTTATAGTAGCAGCTTGCATTATGTCTTATATTTATACAAGCAATATTATTATACAAGCAAGCGGACGAGAGTGACGCAACGTTTAGACGTAGACTGTAATAAAAATAACACATTACCCATAGAGTGCCAAGACAAAATTTACCTTATAATTAATGATTTAAATCTTAAATTCCGTGTAGGGTTGGCTTCAAATAGCCCTTTCACCCCTGGATAAGGGTGTTGTAAAATTCAACTAATACGAGGTACCCCCGCTTAGTGGTAGGACCCTTTCGAGATTCACCTGAAATTCGAAATAACACCGTTCCAGCGGTGACGTGTTTCGTCAATGTTTTGTCAATAGCCTGTTCTTCCTTAGCCCGTGTGCTGTCATCTTCAAATTCATCATTATTTAACATCAGGTGAGATTGAAGTTAAACGTGGCTTTAATAACCAATAGAAAAGCAATACACGCAACGTCTAGACGTAGACTGTACTCAAAATCCGCCGATGCGCTGCGGCCAGGCGCGTCGCAATGTGCTATGCAAGTATTTTGCGATCCGATGCAACGCGCTCCGACCCGCACAGCATGTGCGTACCTTTAATATCACTAATGCTATTTTTCTGTCTTTCAAATGAAAATGAAACGATTCAAGGCACTATGTCACCTGATGCTGTAGGACTTCTTCAGACGACCAACATTTAGATCATTGAATGTTTGGATTAAGAATGTAATTTTTAGTTTGTGTTGGAATAACAAACAATAAAAAGGAATGGAAGTCAAACGTAATTGATAATGGCCATGAAGGATTTCTTGTAAGAGTACGCCAATACCTAGGTACCTATTAAGCTCAAGAACAAATCACCTAGTTTAGTAGCTAGTCTAATTTTCATCCTACAAATGTTCAAATGAAGAAACTTACCTATAGTTAAAAAACAATAAGAAACTGCAACGTCTGATTGTTAAATTTACTCATTATATCTCCTATACTAAAACACTGTGTTTTATGTTAACTACGTTTTCTTTAATAAAAACCTCTTTATACTAACTGCAACATCTTCCAACTCCCTTAATCTTTGTCACGGGTATAGGTTTAGATCCCGTTCGCATTGCTGAGGTCGGATCTGGTGTTAAAACTTTTACAACCCATTTAAGTGTCCGCTCTAAGGGACTAGCAAATTGACTGAGCCAACTTCACAAAGAAATCAAATGTAAAAAAAAACTGTAACGCAGAGAAATCTTGATCGGTTTATACGACTCCGGGGATTTAATGTTTTATAGAGTAATTTGTTAAGCGCGGCACCTGCTACTCGAGTGCTTTACGGCCGTCATTAAATGTGAAAATTAAATTTGGAATTGTATAAGTCTTTACTCAAAAAAGGTATCATTCATTTTCACGTCATAAAATATAGTTTTTTACCATACATTAAAGCATTAAATATGATTAAATTTGTCTTTGTTTTTAGCCAATTTTAATTATTGAATTGATTTCTGTACTGTCTACTAGGTGAAAGAAGTTTCACTTGAAAAAGTTTAAGTTTAACCAAGTAACTACTTAAGAGGCATAAAAGGCTTCTTAATAGGATCCTTTTACCGGCAATGTATAAGAAATTTTGTTCTCTAACTTATTAATGGTACGGAGCTTACTAACCATTAATCTTTAGGTTCATCAGTGCGTATTAGGGCTCTAAGTTCCGTAATGTCTGTATTATTTAACGAACAATTGATAACAACAAACTCCAAAGCTAAACTTTAAACTTAAAAAAAAAAACAGTTTTAAAATATTCCAGAATATACAAAATAAGTGTCTATCCAAGAAGGTTTCTAAAAGGAAATCCCTTACAAACATATTCCCAAACTTGGCATGTTTGAAGGAATATTTCTGGCATGTGCACCAAAACTGGCTCGATAAAGAAACGATTTGTATTCAATAAGCCTAGTGAACCCGCGGGGAACACGCACAGTCGAAATACTCGCAACGTTGCTAAGCTTTCAAGAATTCTGGAAGAGACCGAACTAATCTAGCTATAGAGAAAAATTTGAGGTTAGGCCAACGCTACTAATTTATAACTCTACAAATTTATTCCCCCCCCCCCCTCGTATGCGATAGGAAGCCACACCTCACAGTTCAGATTTTGGCTTTAAAAAGTATTTGCCGCATGTTCCTCTAAAGGGTACTGACTGACCATAACGGTTCATACAGCCTGGTTGTAGTGTGTGTCACACCTCCTCACTACTTATGCTTTCTTTAACTCAATATACTATTAACTTCCATCATAACAAGTCGTGTCTTATTTGGCTCCCTCGTCCAACAGTACATGGCGACCCTGCCAGTGCTGCCTTATGGCAGCGCGGCGGAGCTGGCACCATTTAATATAAAATAAATATACAACTTTATAAAAATTAAAAATATTATTTACATATATAGAAAATATAAGAAGAAAAAAAAAGAAATTTGAAGAAAAAAAAATAGCAATGAAACCGATACAAGAATCTGTGCAGTAAAAATTTATACATACATGGCATACATACATGGCAGAGAACACGACAACGGAGTTTTTGTGTGTTTTGCCTTATGGATACGAAACACTGAAGATATCTCAAACATGATCATGAATGAAATGAAACAAGATATTAGCTTATCAGCGCGATCAGTATTATTATTACAGATTGATACCATTATTAAATTTTCGAATCAAACGTCAAATAAAAGTGTAGATACTATTCAAAAGCTCAAATAATTAAATAGGATGATTTAAATTCTTTGCCCATGTCCTTGTTCTTTTATTAATTCCCAACACTTTGGTGCCCATGTACCTTCGATACGAAAATGGGCTAGCTTGTATGAACAGAAATTACCTTCCTTTAGTAGTAAGGGCCATTTCATACATGATAACAAATTCTAGCCTTTATATTATACAACTGCGATCGATTTCAATTTACCACTTCATTGCGCAAGAAGGAACTATTGATAATTTTATAATTATTACAATTTTAAAATATAATATATTCTAGGCAAAAATACAATAACAAACATATATTAGCCAAAAAAGGTTTGCAAAGGATAACCCTTTCGTCCCTGCATAACCGTATCGTTAAAAAAGCGTCTCATCCGAGTGACACCCGCGTCACTTTTAAACCTCAAATCTACTGTAGTGACCACCATTTACCTAAAGTTTGCAGTCAAATATCATCGATCCCTCAAATTATTTATGTGAATTTATTTCCTTGTGCCCGTGTGCTTTCATAACTTATTCAGAAAAGATTGATGTCAAAAGCGGGTGTAATCACCGGTAAAACAAACATTTATATTATTTCCATTTCTTTTACATCCATGAGCTTACAGCACTCTCTACCGATTTTTAGATACAATCCATTGTCAAAAACTAAATTGAATAAGGCAAAGGCGGGTATGAAAAGGGTACTGCAAGGGTCAAACGATGCCTTTCGTCTACATAAGACATTTTGTATGGACACATCTTGCAATATTCAACTCCCACAGGCGACACCTCGTAAAATAATAATTTGAAAAAAGTATAAAGTCATTTTTAATGTACTAATATACCTCTGATCAGTATACCATTGGTCTGAAGACCTTGTCCTTTAAACGGCTGAGGGTCTTGCTAGAAAATAACTTATATCTTTGCAGCAATTAAGATGGAAAGGTTGTCTGGTAGAGATCGCTCTAGAGCGATAAGACCGCCTTTTGTACCTATTGTTACATGTTGTGTATTTCCCATTTTTAATAATGTACAATAAAATGTAAATAAATAAATAAGATACAATTTTTTTATTTATACTTTTTGGAAGGTACTAAATACTACGGACGTTAAACTGTAGCTGTGGATCGAATTTTAAACAGGGTCTTGCTGCGTATACGCATCTAAGGTTGAGGTCAAACGCAGGTTTAATCACAATTGAAAAAACCGAATAAAACATTCTCAAATCTTTAATTTTATATAACAATATTGCAAAATTTTTCATATTTTTTTGTTAAACTCGGCAACACAATCATATACAATTTCGTTACAAACATGGCATTACTCATTTTCAAGCTCATTTTCATTCAGCAAGCGTACATTAGAAGGAAAACATTTTTTTGTTACTTTATACATTAGACTATTTTTAATATGATTTCAAACAAAACCTATTCAGTTTCTTAAAAATGTCGGCAACAGTGGCGGTAAATCTTCAATATGTTTCCAGAAGAGTTCGTTCATCATATCTTTACTTCTTCCTTGTGTGCCAATACTTTTTGATCCCATCACCTCCTTATCGCATAAGCTTGATATATCTACAAAGTCATTGGACACAATCTCGTGTTTATTTTCCCACTGAAAATCTTGACCGCTAGTCATACATAACCATTGTTCAAAAGCACGTACCGAACATTCGCAATTTGCATGGTGGTTACAAGGTTTCGTTTTTGTTCCATTGTTTGTAGTATTATTTTTCATAGGATTACTTAGCTTTTTAACAGGTTGCTTATTTTTTATAGAAGCAGTTTTATAATCAAGTACACAACAATTTTCATGAAGCTCTTTGAGTAATTCTTTACAGTGACACATATTCGCATCGCAACCGTCGTGTTCACAATTTGCATTGCAAAATGTCCCAACCGACACTTCTACATTTTCTACACTTTCAGATTTTGAAGGTGTCTCTACTTTTGTTTTAGATTCATCTTTCTCAACAGTCAATCCTTCGACTGTTTGATCATTGACTAACAAGTAAATATTTCCTGAAGGCGTTACGCGCAAATGTTCTATATCTTTTGTTGTATCTTTTTGATTAAATGTGATTTTTATCTCACCTGTATCCTCTCTTGTAATTGGTACAAAGCCTTGTGAATTTTTCACAATGATTTTTATATCTTCGATAAATTTTTGTTTAGAATTTTGATCTAAAACGAGATTGTACACTCCAGATTCTGATTTTTTTATTTGTTTACTTGATGCTAACAGGAACCCTGCATTTTCTTTTGTTTTATTAGTTTTGTTGTCAAGAGAACAGCCATCACAAACATCACAGGCAATGGCAACATGGTTTGTCAATTTTGAAATTCCTACAGGCTCAACATTGCTATAGAACATTTTACAAAGAATTGTTTCAAAAGCTTCGTTAATTTTGTTCTTTCCTACAACTTTGTAGTCATTTTTTGGTTCTTTCGAAAGTGTCAAATCTTCTTTATTAGACAGCAATATTTTCAAATTTCCAGACGACGTTTTTGTAAGCATGCCCCTGCACATATACGATTCATTTTGATTATCAAGGTCTATGTTAATATAATGACCTGATTTTGTTACCGAAATTTTCAAATCATTGTTTGGTTCATTTTCCGAAATAGATCTTCGACAAATCTTGTCAAACTCCTTATCCATAACGATTACATAGTTACCTGATAATGTTCGACGTAAAACAGCAGGTGGCTCAAATAACTCATTAGGAAATATACCTTTCACTCTTATTTTATGAAGTTCCCCACTGGGATCATGATTGGGTTCTTCCACCTTCAAGTTTAGTTCGTGTTCAATTTTATTTGACATATTACTGGGGATTGTTCTTTTTTTACTTGTATTTTCATGAACTGAATCTTCATCGATATGGATATGACTATGACTATGATGACTGCCCATAAGACCTAATTCTTGTTCAATTTTTTTGCAAACCTTTCCTAAGAATGACTTTGAGCCTATTTGATCAGCTTTTGCATATTTTTCTGTGACGGAATGTAAGCTTAAAGCACTTTGTATGTAATCGCTGACGTAGCTTAGCTCGAATGCGATTTCCTTAGAAATTTTTGTTAGATATTCATCCCTATGAAATTCACTAGAGTAAGAAGCACTAGTCTGTGACTTTTGAGAGTTGTTTCCAATAAGCTTCAAATTTTGAGTTAATTTACTATTTATTGCTGAATCAGTTACGTGTGCGATTTTATCATCCGACCGTTGTCCTAAATAACCTAGTTCTCTTGAAATTCTTTGGGAAATTTTTTCCAGTTTAGATTCTCTTTCTACATTTGCAAAATTAGCAGAATCAACATCAGGTTTCATAAGATTGCTCGAAAAATCAATTCTGATATCTTGATTATCAACATGAGGTTCGACAGCGATGGAAGTGATATCTAGTTTATGTGTTCCTGAATCGGTAACAACTTCTACTATTGGTATTTTTGTATTAAAGAATTCTTTAAGATATGTAGCATTTTGCAAATCAATATGAATTTTTCCTGAGGGAGACCTAGTTATCATTCCTTCAATACATGTTGTTTCACCATCTTCAGTTTTAACACAAAGTTTTACTGCTTCTCTTTCACCGTCTTGTAGGACAGAATCATTTGAAATATTTTTTTCCTTTTTGTCTACCGTAGCTATTATTTTTTTCGATGCATCCATTACTAAATTACCTGAAGGGGTTCTTCTTACCTTTGCTACTTCACAGTTATCATTGTTATCACTATTGAATTCCAAAATAAAGCGATCATTCTCAAGTTTTCTTATTTGCACTTGCATATCTGGACTTTCATTTAGTTTTAGGTTAATTTTTTTAATCATATTTTCATCAAATGCCATAGCTGGATTTCCTGAAGGAGTACGAGTTAGTTCTATCACATCTTCATTTTCTTTTATTTCAGAAGTTTTTGACTTTTTCTTTTGTCTCTTTTTTTGCTTTCTAGACAAACGCTTTTTAAATTGCCCTATTGACGACTTATCGGGTTGGATTATAGTATGTTCACTTGAAAGTGCAGTCTTGTGTTTTCTATTATACTTTGCTGTAGCATCGGAATCATTTAAATCACTAGAACTGTTACTCGTGTCCTTTTGATTCTTTGTTTTGGAGTAACGTACTTTTTGTTGATGCTCTCCGGTAGAAGCTGAAATACAATTTGATTTTGATATCAAACAAAATTCTTAGTATCTATCACATAATTTTAACTTACTTCATCAGGTATATTTTGTGCATAAATATTTTGTGGGTGATACCCGTATATTAGTTATCAAATAAGAAAGATTTTCATGACAAAAGGAGAGCTACAATAACCACGCTTTCTGAACAGGTTAGTAATCGTAGTAAGGTGAGAGGATCTACGACTCCACATGGTATCATAAAACTCAATCATGTACCGTAAAGAAAACGTTTGTATTGATTATGCTAAATGTATTTAAAGTTGTAACTTATACATACAGCTTTTGTACATATTTAGCATTGGAAAATATATTTTTCTCTCTTTTTTGTTGTAGGTACTAATCAGATAATTATTAGTTAAAAATTACATTTCTGTGATTACCTTTATGAATATCTTGTTTTAACTCATTGCTGACACTCTGGTCCTGAAAGTATAAATTCGTAAAATATTTGCCTGGAAACTTTGTTACATAAAATAATGAATGTCTGTTGTCTTGCAACTACCGTAAATGAAAACGAAAACGTTCTGGAACTATTTATGAAAAATTTATTTATTTTTCGCACAAACCTTGACAATTTATACCAAAAAGAAAGTATAATTTTTTTCATATTTGTGTAGGTGTACTTATGTAATAAGGCAGACGAGCTTGCTTGTTTGTCTTAATGAAACTAATCGATGTTTTAAACTATTCAATTGATATTTTATTAAGTCATTCATCAATGCTAAAACAAAATTTATTAAGTTGCTGATAGTCTACAAAATTGAACTTTTTTCCACAACCCGTTACTTTCGTAGTAGGAGCAAAGATGCTTGTTAAAAAGATCAATGTCATGCTCTCGCTTCACGACGATATTCAAGAATTAAGGGTTATAAAAGAGAGTAACATTATTTTAAATCCAAATAACTGCCAATCAAATTCAAACTTTATTCAATAGCGTTTCAATCGAAGTATAAGAAAAAAAATGCAACATACAACATATAGGTAATAATATTCTACTTCAAAATATATTATTCATAAGCCATTCCATGTCAAAACTGCAATCAATTTGTTATATCGTATTCAGTTTACACGTTTCAAAATCGTACAAGCTTTTATACAGGGTTAATTTTAATTAGCACATCATTTGCAGGCAGCCTCTCCACATCAATTTCAATAAGATTTTTTGACGACCACTTTGGCGATGGTGTAAACCTGTTTGCCTCAGACGCTAGTGGTTGCGGGTTCGATTCCCGCACGGAACAAGAAAAAAAAATGTTCCGTGTCTGGGTGTTTATCTATTTATGTATTCATATTCTAGGTTCCCCCCTAGTTCGCTACATGGTATTCCATAACACAAGCTATGCTTACTTTGGGCCCCATGTAGTTGGTGTGATTGTCTGGGGATTTTTTTTTTTTTTATTTATTTGTTCTACAACTTTTTACAAACTTTGATAAATACACAAAAAAAGCGTTTTCTCCTAACTCAACATTTTGTAAGAAGTGCCTACTATTATTTTCCAGCGATATTTTACTACGCAAGGTGCGGGCATACCTACGCTCAGAGTTAATAGAGTTACACCTCTAACTGAGGTTATAACATACATACATACATACATAACGTCACGCCTGTATCCCTTATGGGGTAGGCAGAACACCAGAGGTTACAAGACCATCTGATGTCACGTTTGACAAATTCGGAGGTATTATAAAGATGGGAAGAGACTATTGTAGTGACAGGGGGTCAGCCTATCGCCCACAAAAACGCCTTTAAAACCTCAGTCCCTTAACTGACTTTTACAGTAGGTATGCACGGGAAGAGAAGCAGCTGGCACATTCTAAGTTTTTCTTTCGCTCCCAGTCCAGCATGGACGCATGAGGTTATAAATATTTTCAATATGGGAAAACTAAAACAATTAAAACTATTTGAGTAAGTTGTAGAACAAATGTTGTTGGGATTGATGTGTAGAGGCTGCCTGCAAGAGGTGATGCGCTAATTGAAATTCACCCTGTATAAGCTTATGTTATGATAACCGCACAGCAAAACTAGGGGGAATCCTGGTTTACACCCAAACCCGAGCCATTTTAGGAAAATTAGTTTCTTAATCTGGCCCGGCTGGGTTTCAAAGCAGGTCCTCTCACGCCGATGGCAAGCACTCAACTTCTGCGCCACAGAGGCCATCGCAGAATTTGGTATTTCCAGCTTCTGTTTCACCTATCTCTTCCATTCCTAATTCTAGCAACAGTAGAGAAAATCTATACTGATTTGTTGGATATCCTTAAAGTAGTAGAAAAAGTCTTTCTGACTTTACGAGAATTAAAACACATAGGTACAGAATTCAATCACATGTATATACTTCACTTTTCATACCTATTCTGCGCGGTCGCGCCAGCGTAACTTCGACTTGTGCGCAAAAAACTATTATGGTAATAACAATAATGAACTACAATTATTACCTACTATTATAAAATAAATCAATAAACATTCTATTACGACATAAAACATTTTCAGAACAAGAAAATGAAAAAATATAGATTTGACAATTTTTTAATGTAAAATATCCCGAATGCTTTTCGAAGCTTCCAAAGATTCCTCCTTTTGTACAATTGCTTTTTCCCTATTAGTTTTCGATTAAAAATGATAAAACATCCGCACAAACGAAATAGAACGTTTTCAACTTACGTAATATTTGTTGGCGTGATGCGTGTATCAAGCGGATGACAGTCACTTTAGCATTGGTTCCAACCGGTCTGAGATATCGTGTCAATGGGCGTTGTCTATGCCTGCGTTGCTCGAGGGCTCTTTGCATGTAGATTGACTTCTGTACCTACCTGTTTTATGGCTGAGACGTGTCCCTACTAATCAATTTAAAATGTAAATGAAATACTATTCAATACCTGATAACGATGTTTATTATTATTCAAAGTGAAGTCAAATAAAGAATATACCTGGCTAGGTGACTCTTTCTGTTTTCTTGATGGAATCGGTTTTGAGGGATCTTGGGTTTTCCATCCGCCGGAGCATACTCCATCTGGTTAAAAATAGAACCATTGCAGAAATGAGGTGATGATCAAATTAAAAAACTTTTAACCGTTACGTCAGCTCTAGCGAAGAATTTTATACCCTGGGTATAATGCCGTCAACTTAAGCTATATCTTCGGGAATCGATTTACAAACTGCATAATTGGATTTTTTTCCAATTAATGGATAATTTGCATTTTTTTTCGGGAACTGATATAATTTATGCCCTAGTCCAAAATCTGCTTAACGTTCTTGACTCTGGATAACTCTGGATAAGTTCTTGACTGATCTGCTTATAGACAACGATTATACAGGAAGTCTAGAAAAATGGTATACCGTTGCAAGGTTCAGGTCGCCAGTCAGCCATGAGGTCAATTTCATCGCGCGTGGCAGAAGGATCGCGCGTGGAAGGAGGAGCTGAGGGAATCTTCGTCTTCTTGACCTATGGACATACAAATATATCGCTTAGGATCCACCTGAGTAGCTTGATACTGAAGCTCAAATTTTTTTGGTAAATAATCTATCCAAAACTGACACACCGTCAAAGAACACTTATATTCGCTTGTTGCACAGCAGAACTTAGGAGTGTGTCAGTGAAAACATTCAATGATTTTAATCATCATCACGACTCTTTGTAAAGAGCCCACTGCAGGGCTATGAGTCTCTCCCCTGGGTGACGAGGAGGTATAGGCCATAATCCACCAAGCTGGCCTAGTGCTGGGTGGTAGATGTCAGAATTTTCAGGGCGCCGAAAGTGGCTTCTGACAAACTCTAACGAATACTGCATACAAGTATACAGCGCCTGGGACCGACAGCTTAACGTGCCCTCCGAAGCACGGAAGTCGCCGTGAGAAATGAATGGTCGGCGGTCACCCATCCAAGAACCGACCGCGCCGTGCTTGATCTGTGATATCGTTTGATACACACAGTAACCACGGCGCCACGACGACTTCTAATGGTTTTAAAGGTTTGACAAAATGCAGAAGGTATTTTCATTTGTCATGCTTCAAGGTTTAATTCTTGGTCCTTTTTATATTTAGTACCTATACGTAAATGGTTAACCGTTTCTGGAAAAAGCTATTTGAGTGGTCATATTATTTAAACAAGTAAAATAAATAAAACAATGTAAACATATTGACAGCTCGGTTAAAAGATCTTCATGCTGTACAGCTGTATAAAGTGTGAAGCAGCCAAGATCAGCAAATACAAAGAATTGCCCGAAATTAGTCACAAAAATGAAAATATTTTTGCTTGTTTTTATTTTAACAGTGTTTATGTTTATGAATAACTTAAAGGCTTCTTAGTATTTGGTGATCTTGGCTGCTACGCTCTTAATGCAGCTGAGTGTATCCTAACTTAAGTATTTTCAAAGGTTGATGACAATGTTTTCACATACGAAGGATAAGAAGTTTGTTCATCATGTAACCTGGCGGAAAGTGAATATGAGAAATGATGCATTTACTATTGTTTCTTTGCAGACATACATAAGTTGACAGTAAACTCGGTTCAAAAGTATCGCTTAGACAAAAATAATATTACGTGGTCTAATTTAATTGCACACAGCTTCTAAAAGTGAATTCTTTACTGGTTTTTTTTCTCTAGTAGGCTGATTAATGTTTTGAGAATAATATTTCTGTTAATAAATCAGTCATGCTTCGATATCACACACTTTTTTCACAGATTATAAATATAATGAGATTACATAAATTACTGTGATCAATCAATATATATAAAACTGTTCCGTTACTGCTGTCAGACACCGCACAGCCGTAACTACTGGGCGTAGAGAGCTCAAATTTAGAACATACATTTTTTAGGGGATGTAGGGGTGCACTAAGGAAGAAATTACCGAAATTCCCACGGAAACGGGAATTATTGGACTTTTTAGTTTGTATGAAAAATATTATTCCTTGAGTGCACGGATATGATACTTGGCATAAAGGTTCTCCAAAAAATGACTGGTTGTGTTATGAAAGCAATTCCCAAAATTCCCACGGGAACGGGAAATATATAATGTTTTAGTTTGTATGAAAAAATCTTATTCCTTGACTGCATGGATGTGATACTTTGTATAAAGGTTCTTCAATAAGTGTCTTTTTGTATTATGGAAGAAATTCCCGAAATTCCCACGGGAAGTGGTTGGACTTTTTAGTTTTTATGAAAAATCTAATTCCTTAAGGTCACGGATGTGATACGTGGCATAAAGGTTCTTCAAAGAGTGACTGGTTGTGTTATGAAAGGAATTCCCGAAATTCCCACGCGAACGGGAAATATATGATTTTTTTAGTTTGTATATGAAAACTTATTCCTTGAGTGCATGGATGTGATATTTGGTATAAAGGTTCTTCAATAAGTGTATGTTTGTATTAAGGAAGGAATTCCCGAAATTCCCATGGGAAGGGGTTGAACTTTATAGTTTGTAGAAAAATCTAACTCCTTGAGTGCCCGGATACTTGGCATAAAGGTAGGTACTAGAATGGGTGACTGGTTGTGTTAAATTTATACAATGTTTATGCGCTTACGAAGTCGCGGGCAAAAGCTAGTTATTAATATAAAAGTTTGGATGTTTGTTACTCAATTACAGCAGAAAGGCTCAACGGCTTTGAATGAAATTTGGCATAGTGATAGTGTACAGCTTGGAGTAGCATTCTAGCAGGATAAAATATGCGCGTGTAATATCAAGTGATTATAATTTCATTAAGTGCGCGTATGTCACACTGCACTGGCAAGATAAGGTAGTCGCTTATAGTCGAAACAAGTCGATAGTCGAAGCAAGATAGTCACTCGTCTGGAGCGTTACTTTCGTTTTATGAGTTTGTAACTTTTTTTTCCATAGCAACCATATATTAAACGGAGTTTTATTCCTCGCGTTAAATTTTTAGTGTAAGATTAGAATAATTTGAATTTACCGAGCTCAAGCTTACCATCAATCACATTATAGAATAGTCATTGTCGACTGTCAAAATATGTGTCAATGTCTGAATTAAGAGGGAAACGAAGAGAGAAAAGGAAGATTGGATACACGTGTGTTTTAAGTTAAATTTTTGTAAAAAATATTGAAAGTATAGAACTCCATGTCAATGGACATATGTGTCGTTTCTCTAATTTACAGGTGGGACCTATTTTATGTTTATATTATTTGTATTAGTTTAACTTCAAACCTGTTATAACGGAATAAATCTCTAATTTACAGAGCAACGCCGTATTTCCATTAACCTCCATACTATAAAACGACACTTCGCTTACAATGACAATGGAGAAATTACAATTTGAATTTACGTTATTACCTAGAACTGATGAAAAGACAAATGTATTGGCGGTCACGACCATATTTACAGAAGGCGACAAGACATACATCATACCACCAGAAATGCAAGCGGCTAGTCGTCATACGGAATTAGTTAATACATCAGCATATATCAAAGTAAAAAGAAGCATAAAGAAGAGATACCAAACTAGAAGAGTATGGATTTCACTGAATAAAGATCTGAGAAAAGTTTTTTTAGATGAAGATGATGACCTACAATTTCAAGACGAGTTTTTAGAAGAGAAAACCCAAGAAACTGCTACTATTACTCCGGAGAAGGAAACTAGTACTTTAGAGAAGTTATTGGAGAAGTTGATGTCTAATCCCCAGCCAAATAAACAACAAAACTTGAGTCAAATAGCTGAGAAGTTTGCCATTGAAAAATTTACAAGTAAAAACCCAAATGCAAAGCAGTGGATTGAGATGTTTGAGAAGGAATGTATACGCTTTGATATAAACACAGATGAAAAGAAAATAGAGATACTGCGATTTTTTATGGACAATAGTTGTTTAAATTGGTACAGTTCCATGCTTATCAAGTTATCCATGAATTCAGAATGGTCAATATGGAAGAATAAGTTCTGTGAATCATTCGCAAATAAAGGGTGGAACCCGGTAACATATGCAATACTATCTAAATATCAAGGTGGTTCATTGTTAGATTATGCTATGAGAAAAGAGAAACTTTTATTGGATATGCGAGGAACAATGGACACGGGCACCTTAATTGATCTTATTGTTGCTGGCTTACCAGATTTTGTGATTAATAAACTAGATAGAGAAGAATTAACAGATGTGGTTGATTTGTTTAATGAAGTTAGTAAATACGAACATATGGTAAATAAGAAAAATATATTTTTTATAAAGAGAACTTATAGAAATACAGCAAGTAATAGCAAAAATGAAGAAGTGCACCCATGCACAATATGTAAAAATTTAAATAAAGGTAACCGATACCACTCTGAAGCTACTTGTTGGTTTAAAATAAGAGAAGATGAGAAACCGAATAAATATACTACTAAGCATGTCAATAATTCGGTAATTGAAGCAAAATTAAATGAAACTGACCAAAAAATCGAATAACTACACCATTAATATATGTCAAACTGCTACTAAATGATAAATTAGAAATAAAGGGAGTTTATGACTCCGGTTCAAATATTTCTTTAATAAACTCACAGTTACTGAATATACGAGGAACTGGAAATAATTTAAATGAAGCAGATTTAGTAAAAATTAATGGTGTTAAAAAAACAAGTGGTTTTTTTTAACACCATTAATTAACAATCTTGAAAATTAAAATATTAGATAAGGAGAGAAATGTGGATGTTTACATAATTGATGAAAAGAGTTTTAGATATGACTTTCTGATCGGACTCGACTTAATAAAAGAATTTAAATTAATCCAAAATTCAGATTTAAAAATTACACAAAAACAAGAAGAAAATAAAATAATTGGAAAGACAACAAATACATCTCTCAGTCATGTATTAAAAAACTCAGACACTAACAGAATTACAACAGAATATCCACTAAACTTTAATGAACACTTAAAGGAAGAGGATTTTAAAGTAAGCATAAAACATTGGGATCAGAAGCAACAATCAGTTATAAACACAATAATAGAAAAGTATAAGACAGTCTTCGCAAAAGATAAGTATGATGTTGGGACGGTTCAAAGGTATGAAGCTAGGATAGATCTTATAGAAGATAAATATTGCTGCAAAAGACCTTATAGATGTACTGTAGAAGATAAAAAAGAAATTGAAGAACAAATAGCAAAATTGTTAGATAATAACCTGTCACATTGGCTTTTAAAAAAGAAGATAACAAGAAGTCCAGATTATGCATAGACTTCAGGGAGTTGAATAAAATTGTAGTACCACAGGTCCAACCATTTCCTCTGATTGAAGATTTAGTAGAAAAGACTAGAAACTGCAAATACTTTTCTACGTTAGACATTAATTCTGCATTTTGGTCAATCCCACTGCGAACTGAAGACAGAAAGAAAACAGGGTTTGTAACACAAGAAGGACACTACCAATGGACATGCCTACCATTCGGATTAAAAACATCACCATCTATGTTTCAACGGATACTCAGTAATATCCTCAGAAAGTACAAATTAACAGATTTCACAGTAAACTTCATTGATGATATTTTAATTTACTCTCAGACTTTTGAAGAACATATAGATCACTTGACAAAACTACTGGAAGCCATCAAAGCAGAGGTTTTCAGGCTAAAATTCACCAAATGCACATTTGCAGATGATTCAGTCAAATATCTAGGCCATATAATTGGAAACAACTGTATTAAACCTCTAAAAGACAACTTAATTTCAATAAGAAATTTTCCTACTCCGAAGACACAGAAAAATGTAAGTTTCTGGGAAAAATAAATTTTTACCATGAATATATACCAAGAAGTGCTATAATACTTGAGCCGTTACACAATCTCCTAAGGAAGAACCAAAAGTTTCACTGGGATCAAGAATGTCAAAAAGCATTCGATTTTGTAAAAAAAATATTATGTGCCGAACCAGTGTTGGAAATATTTGATAAGGATTTACCAAATAATATTTATACTGATGCATCTATAGAAGGTGTTGGAGCCATCTTGAAACAGATAACACCAGACGGACACGAAAAACCAGTGGCATATTTTTCAAAAAAACTAAATGCAGCTCAAAAGAAGAAGAAAGCTATATACCTAGAATGTTTAGCAATCAAAGAAGCCGTGAGATACTGGCAATACTGGTTAATAGGTAAATCATTTACAGTTTATACCGACCACAAGCCTCTGGAGAACATGAACTTAAAAGCAAGAACAGATGAAGAACTTGGAGATTTAACATATTACTTATCACAATACGATTTTAATATACAATACTGCCCAGGAAAAAATAATTTGGAAGCAGATTTTCTTAGTAGAAATCCAGTGCTAGAGATAAATGAGAACACAGACGAACAGCTGAAGATTGTCAATTTTATAGATCTGGAAGATATTTTAAGAGACCAACAAAACATCGAGGATTTACAGAGAAATAATAGTAAATTTATAAAAAAGATGACCTATACTTAAGAAGAGTAAAAAAAAAGAAAAAATCATAATATCTGAACCTTTTAGTATTAAACTTTTAAAGAAGATACTTGAAGAATTTGGCCATATTGGAATAGGACAAATGCAAAAGACTGTAAGTCAACACTTCTCAGCAAAAAAAAAATAGAAAACATAAAGAAAATATGCAGAAATTGTGAAATTTATATCAGAAATAAAACCAGAGGACAAGATAAATATGGGTTTATGCCTCATCTTGGTTCAGCAAAAAAACCATTCGAGATATCTTTAGACACTATTGGAGGATTCGGGGGATCAAGATTAACAAAAAAGTATTTACCCCTATTAGTAGATCATTTCACTAGATATGCATATATTCTCACTTCAAAAACACAGAATGCAAATGACTTCATGAAACTAATTAGCAATGTTACAGAAACGAACAATATTGAAACTCTGCTCACAGATCAATACCCAGGAATTAATTCAAAAGAATTCAAAGAATTCTTGGAGAAAAAGCAAATACGAATGATATTTACAGCAGTGAATGCACCATTATCTAACGGATTAAATGAGAGATTGAATCAAACATTTGTGAATAAAATGAGGTGTAAAATGAATGAAAAACAGAAGAATAAAGCTTGGACCACAATAGCTCACAAATGCGTGGAGATCTACAATAAAACAAATCATACAGTCACAGGATTTTCACCATGTTATCTTCTAAACGGTACTGATATTAATATTTTACCAAACGAATTATTTGAGGGAAAGTCGAGAAATGACTGGATTAGAGACAGAGAAATTGCTCTAAGGAACACTATTAGATCACATGATAGTAACAAGAAACGCTTTGATAGAAATAGAAAATACTATGAATTTAATGAAGGAGATATGGTATATGTGGAAAATGGTACTTAATAGAAAGAAACTAGATGAGATAAGAATTGGACCTTTTAAAATATTGGAGAAAATATCTAAATCAATTTACAGAATTGACACCGGTCACAGGAAGACGGAGTCAAATCTTTTTCATATAACAAAACTAATTCCAGTCGTAGGAGACTTAGAAGAGGAAGGTGTTGAAGAATAGAAAATTCATGAAAAATTTTCTTCTCCAAGGGGGGAGATGTAAAGAAACCATTAATTAGTTTCGAGCTCAAGCTTACCATCAATCACATTATAGAAACGTCAATGTCGACTGTCAAAATATGTGTCAATGTCTGAATTAAGAGGGAAACGTTAAATTTTTGTAAAAAATATTAAAAGTATAGAACTCCATGTCAATGGACATATGTGTCGTTTCTCTAATTTACAGGTGGGACCTATTTTATGTTTATATTATTTGTATTAGTTTAACTTCAAACCTGTTATCTATATCTATCTATACTTATAATAAATCTGTAGAGAGGTCAATTCTGTACATGAAATATTTTTTCAAAATAACTATCAGGGGGTGATTAGTGATCGATACTGATGCCAAAAATGCAATCAGTAAAATTTTTGTCTGTCTGTCTGTCTGTATGTTCCTTATAGAAACAAAAACTACTCGACGGATTTTGACGAAACTTGGTAAAATTATTCTTCATACTCCTGGGCAGGTTATAGAATACTTATTATCACGCTACAATCAATAAGAGAAGAGCAGTGAAGGGAAATGTTGAAAAAACGGGAGAAGTTACTTCATTTTTTAAGCTTCCGTCGCGTGTGCAGCCTTAATGGTTAAAGCTACATAGAAATCATGTATGACAGAAATATTTTTCATAAAATTATATAAAAAATATCCCACAACAGTATATATCTATATTTTATGGTTGACTCACAATAACACGTGTAAATCCCGATAGCTTAGCAGTTCGGAGCTTTCTGATTATATTTGTTTACTCTTACGTTTATAATACTCTCACTCATCCCTAATTAAAAAAAATTAACATTATTACCTATTGAATAAAAAAAGAATCATAGAAATCGGTATAGAAATACAAAACTTATACATTAAATAGGTACGCTAATAACCCATCGCGCGTGAATACCAGGCCTGCAGGGCTAGCATGCAACCATCGATAAATAGTCGAATCGACAAGATAAATATTAATTTGTTATTTTATCCTATTATGTAAGCTAATATGCGCACCATAATAGATAGAATTACTCAATTTGATATCATGATTAAGACCACAGAACCAAATATGTCATAATCTTAATAAATTACATACACTAAATACCATATTCTAAGAAAATATCGATAAAACGCCCGATTTATCGTTGTCGACGGTAGCATGCTAGCCCCGCTGGCTCACTCCGCGCGGTACATCCGTTATTTACCTACAGCGAAGCGCTCCACCGGCGCATTTCGAATGGGTCGTGTGTCACGCGCGCTCCCGTCGCGTCGGGACGTTGTAGATAGCTACCTACCTAATAGCATTTACAGTAATTCTATGATCGAGGTCGCAAATAGTATTAAAAATGGACATAAAAAGAAACAAATATTCAATTAGGTTATATTTAGATTTGATTATGTTCAATTTAGCAAACAAAACATAGTTAGTATTACTAACTATTCGTCGTAACTTTTTTTTCATTTTGTACTTTAGGTAAGTTGAAACAATATTTTTTACAAAGGTAGAATAACAGTAATATCTACATCGGTAGATAGTACTTAATTACAAATAAGGAGATTAATTATTCTTCACTAGGCAGCAACCCTAACAGCGTAAGAAAAGATAAGAGGCATGCGATAGAAAGAGACAAAACTTCTAGGTATATAAATTTGCAGGTACGTAATGCTGTGCGAGCTGAATTCCACCGTATCGCGTCGTAGCAAGACTCGAATTTATTTAGATCTTCTTGCGGAGTAATTCTTCTGTACCAACTATTACTTATTCTGTGCTATTACTTATTCTGTGGTGAATACTGAATGATATAGGGATTATTTTTGCGTAACGGTTGCCGCGCTCGACGCGGTTCGCGGCGGTAGGGTATAAAAAGGAACAAGCGTTACATTACCTGTCAAATTTCCCCAACCAATTTTAACTTATTATCGAGGGCATAGAGTTCAAATTCAAGTAAAAAATTTTGACAGATTTGTAACGCTTGATGTACTGCCATCTGTACATACAGAGATAAAATGGAAATCAAGGTTTTGTTCATTTCATGATCGTTTCTGCCTCTTGGAAGTCAGAACCGTAGATTTCTTCGGAATAAAAAGTAACGTATTGTTAACTACTATACCAAATTACATTAATATTGGCTTAGCCGTTTGGCAGTGAAAAGCAGCCATACATAACTATAGGTAGTATTGTATGTACAGTAATAATGGCTGAATGGATGGATTTTGCTATTCTTTCACGCAAAAACTACTTAGCTTTACCTAGAATAACAATAAGCTAAGTATAATTAATGAAGATATTGCATGAATTAAGTAAAATTGAAGGCATTAAATAAAACACTTTTTAACCGGATTAATGGCGTATAATTTATATTTTACATTTTAACTCGACGTTTCGTGTCTTTGCAGACCCCGTGGTCACGAGCGACTTAAAATTTAAAATGTAAATATACGCGGTAAATCCGGTTAAAAAGTGTTTTATTTAATAGTCATACATAATAGTTATCGCGAAAACTTAAGACAATATTAAAATTTAAGGCACTTCGGCACCCGATTTGTTTATAACGCTATGTGCCTTTGTAATGTACCTAATAGATAGTTACCTACCTATGTTTGTGGTAAGGAGTTATACATATTATATAGGCGAAGATTCTTCATTTTTATTTTTGTTATTAAAGATAGTTAGGACCTTGGAAAAGAAAATAACCTACTCGAAATACTAATTCAATACAGACGAAGTCGTGGGCATCATCTATGTAATACCTACCTACCTACCTGTACATTTTCACAAAACCTAGGTGAAACTGCGGATCACTGCTTTGTTGTAAGTTGCATGTGCGGATCACAGTTTTTGAAGTAATTCTGTCTGTTTACCTATCAGTAACGCTTTCACAGCTAAACTACTGAGTCAATTTTGACGAAATTTAGAATAAGGTAAGTTTTAACTTCAAAGAGGATATAATAATAGTATTTATCCAACTCTAATAAACGGTATCCACGCGGGCGAAGTCGCGGGTCACAGCTAGTAACGGAATAAATCTCTAATTTACAGAGCAACGCCGTATTTCCATTAACCTCCATACTATACAATGTGTTAGGGTTCCGACTTTTGATACTTTACCTACGTGATATACATCAAATTTCATCGACAAAAGTCACCTTAGGGGGGGGCGCACCCCTCACCCCTCGTGATGGGGGTGATTTAAAAATTTCGTTTCTCTGGTTTGCTTTAAGTTCGTAAAACCATTTTTTTTTTCATATTTATTGTGTGTATCTTGTTGAATTACATCTCATTTTAAAGCTTATTAAATTTACCAACTTTTGATACCACATTCACTAAAAAGTCATAAGAAGAAAAGAATTAATTTTAATGACTTAGAAAAAAAATCTTACTTTTTTGTAGTATTTTTTTAGTTTTTTGTCATTAAAAAAAAAAACGAAGCCCTTAACAATGCATTTTTTTCTTTTTAACTAGTACTATTTGAGTTTATCTTTCTAACGATGCCAAAATTTAGGCCCGGTTCAGTAATTAGTTAAAAGGAAACACGAAATTAAAATATCAAAAGTTTATTTTACTAAGGTAATACGTCCTAGTTACAAAATTTAAGTACTATCAAGACTCGCGAGTTAGAGCGCGCGCGCAATGCGGTAGCAGGTTGCTTCAGGTTTTCGCCTGACTGCCTCTGCGCTCGCTGCGTTGGCGAGGGATGATCAGGGCGAGGCCCGTGCCGAAAGGCTAGAGCGCACCAATCACGTCGCCCCGCGCATCGTACGAGTCGAAACATGAATCTCTTTCAGTGTAATAGTGAATGAGATAACAATACTAAGGTACTGGTTAGGATTTCTACTTGCTAATCAGTTGTCCTTCGTTTCTCGTTGCGATTGCTACAAAGTTTTACTTTCGAATTTAGCTAAGTACTTGCGTGATTGGTGCGCTCTAGCCTTTCGGCACGGGCCTCGCCCTGATCATCCCTCGCCAACGCAGCGAGCGCAGAGGCAGTCAGGCGAAAACCTGAAGCAACCTGCTACCGCATTGCGCGCGCGCTCTAACTCGCGAGTCTTGATAGTACTTAAATTTTGTAACTAGGACGTATTACCTTAGTAAAATAAACTTTTGATATTTTAATTTCGTGTTTCCTTTTAACTAATTACTGAACCGGGCCTAAATTTTGGCATCGTTAGAAAGATAAACTCAAATAGTACTAGTTAAGAAGAAAAAAATGCATTGTTAAGGGCTTCGTTTTTTTTTTAATGACAAAAAACTAAAAAAATACTACAAAAAAGTAAGATTTTTTTTCTAAGTCATTAAAATTAATTCTTTTCTTCTTATGACTTTTTAGTGAATGTGGTATCAAAAGTTGTTAAATTTAATAAGCTTTAAAATGAGATGTAATTCAACAAGATACACACAATAAATATGAAAAAAAAAATGGTTTTACGAACTTAAAGCAAACCAGAGAAACGAAATTTTTAAATCACCCCCATCACGAGGGGTGAGGGGTGCGCCCCCCCTAAGGTGACTTTTGTCGATGAAATTTGATGTATATCACGTAGGTAAAGTATCAAAAGTCGGAACCCTAACACATTGTATATAAACACAAAAATTTACATAGCTCTTACTTAGGTTTCAAAGCGATAACTGACGTACTAGATATATCCAATTTTGTTGAAAAAATTTTTCAGTTATTCAAGCCTTTGAAGGCCTTATTCTCACCTGATGTTAAGTGTAGGTGATGTCAAAGTTGAAAAATGTCCAGAGTAAGGAAGGATCTGGAACATCTTTGTTGGAATACGAATTAAAAATTAAAACAATCCGTCATCCTTGCATGATTGGGCACTCGGCTAATGCTGGGAGCACGACCTGCCAAAGCTCGTGGGTAATGCCACTAGTGGTACTGTGGCCTCCACCAATGGCTTACGAGGTACATCGCAGGGTATGTACTCAGTAAGAACCTAGTAACCTTGGTTACCCGGTTGCTCTGGGTTTTTCCATGTTTCCGTGGGATTTTCGCCCATTGAGATATTACTACTACGTATAGAGAGGACATCCCAAACAACTTTTTTCAGCCTCGAGTTAGGGCTTTCTGCATTTTTTGCCATTAAATGTCATATTTTGAATTTGGTGCGCTTTTTTATCATTATTATTTATTTCTTACATGCAGATTAAGATGTTCTATGATCTTAGTAACCAAAATTTTACTGTTTACTTTTCTTTGAAGAATATAAAAAAAAAACATTATGAACGATGTTCGGCAGAAGTGCTTCAAAATATCTACGTTTTGTCAGCTACCCAAAAAAGTATAATAATCTAGGTTTTTATTTGAATTCGTTGAAAAAATCTTGGTTTCGTAGGCGATACTGAACGTAAAAATAATTAGGCTGATTGAGCTTTTACTGGAAAGTAAGATATACCAAAAGGTAAGTTTGTACAAAATAAAATTTACCATCGTTGCATATTAAAATTTACGCTCAACATGTCCACCTTTGCTTTGGACACATTTTGGCATTACTTACTGAAACCCAGTTTTTACTACATCATTGGTCAAATTACAATTCGCATTTTCGTTTGCCGCGTTGGTTATTCTGAGTTTCTATCCATCAACAGATAGATTGGATTGGGCTCGCCGTATACGGGGCTCCTCATGTGCCTCCACACAAAAAATCCATGGGGTTTAGGTCCGGACTTTTGGACGGCTGTGGTGTAACTCCTCCTCGTCCTATTTCGTTCCCTCACCGTCCTTCAAAAATGTGCGTGGCAGCCATCATGTTGAAACCATATGTCAATAATAAGGGTCAGTGACAAAACTTCCATCAAGGATTTACTCCTCTCAGGAAGTTTTCATAGTGCTCCCCATTTAAATTATCGGGTATAAAATAGGGTCTAATCAAATGATTGGAAATGTCTATCCACACGTTTACACTAAATATTCGTTGGGGCCTTCGTTTATTTTACTTTCCAGGGCAAAAAAAAATGGATTATGCTCAATGAGCGAAATGATTTTTACGTCCACTATCGCCTATGAAAGTAAGATTTTTTCTACGAATTTACAAAAAAGCCTAGATTTTTATACCTTGTTGGGTACCTGACAAAACGAAGATGTTTTAAAGCACTTCTGCCGAAAATCTTCCATAATAACCTTTTTAGATATTTCTAAAAGAAAAGTTACAAGTAAAAAAGATTTTTGATTAATTCAACTTTCAATCGCTCAGAACTGTGTTTTTAGTTATCTAACGTAAAATTTTGGTTACATAGAACATCTTAATTGGCGTGTAAGAAATAAAAAATAATGATAAAAAAGCGCACCAATTTCAAAATATGACATTTCATGGCAAAGAATCGGCAATTTTTATAAAAAAAATTGAAAGTTGATTATCTCGAAAACAGTTAGGTTTGGGGTAGTGTTTCATAGTAAAATAAATTAGAAAATATTGGTACTATACCCTCTTAACGGATCTAGGTTGACTTAACCAGTAACCCTGTATATACAGAACTTCATGAATATTAAAAGAATCAATTTCATTTTATATGCCTTCAAATAAAATAGGTAAAAAATCTGTTTGTCTACAATACTAATCTATGACATAGTTTTATCATGACATTACCGACTTTTGACGTTTTGGCAGATAAAAAATTGTTCTTTTAAAGCGATCTAGCGCTGGCTTTTAAATAGTTTGATTTGACGTCATCGCTAGATTTAGCGCTGCAGCCGCTGTAGGGCCGAATTCAGTCCATGCCGTGCATGCTCCATGCTCTTGTCATAAAAATGCAACACATTTTTTGTTCGAGATATGTAGCTTCTCTATACTATTAATAATATCTCAATGTTTCCGCCATGAGAAAAAAAAGTATGTTTGGGAGGTCTTACTTCATCACGATCAGTGTGGGTGACGGGATACACAGCACAGCCTCTTGCTGATCCCACCCTCCTTGGGAAAGGTGCTTTCTGTACACATACACACTCTTTCGGTCCTCTCGGACAGTTACATTCAGCTCCATCTTTCCAACGCTTACAGGGACGCTGTCAATAAACATATAAGTTATAAACTAAACTACTAAAAGAGACATCATTCATAATGAGTTGTAGAAATAACAAATCAAATGATACAATTAAGTATATGTTTTTCATGTCTTAAAACATCGTAAAAAGAAAATATTATATATTACCTGTTTAAAAGTAGATTTGTCTTCCGTTGCGACTTGTTCTATTTTAGCATTATGTACACACATCATAAGCCTGTCATAGGTATCGAAGTCCATCTGTAGAACAATAAAAGCTGTATTATTAAGATAGATGTCAATTTTTTGGGATCAAGATGTCTCGGGTGGTACAATTGTTCACAAGAATCCGATTCACTAAAAGCTTAATAGTACCACAGGATGGATAGGAAGACAAACAGACGCAGGCTTTTTATTCCACACTTTGATGATTCGAACCACAAAGGAACTGTCAAAGCACTTAATTCGACTTAGTGTTTGGAAGATCCACAAATTATTTATGTTTTGTCTCTTAGTTACCTCACAGCGTGTTTTCATAGCACCTCCAACGATTGTCACATTCAAATGTTTCCTAACTGTAGTCAATATGAAGTCTTGCAATATTTTTTTCGTGGCGGCATCAAGCTTTCCATTTTGGGAACGTTCCAAACATTTCAGGACGACTTCACCCACCGCTGTCCCAGCTCCTTCTTCAACTAGCTTCTGAAGATTGGCGCTCATATTTTCTATAACATTTAGTATAAACTTCTGTTTAATAGGTGTACAAACGCATTCTGTAACTGGATTTCGACTGCATGTGGTTCCATCCAACAAACATTCTCTTTGTTTTAGGCAGATTGGGCAATCTGTACAGAATTTAGCGAGTTCATTCGTGTCGATTATTCGGTCACACCTGGTACACTTGATTTTGAAGTTATTGATTTCACTTTCGATTCTGCTAAGTTCCTCTAAAATCTTGTCTTTTTTCTCAGTACACCTTTCCTTGCAGTCATTATGCGTAGTTTTTAATATCATAACATCTTTTTGAAGGTTTTCTTTCTAAAATAAAAATTTACACAAATTTATTCATATTTTCCACCTTTCTTATATTATTTTTGATATTCTAATTGAGTAGTATAATAATATCGGTATCGTTTTTAATAATATTTTTTTATGAAAGGTCTTTTTAATAAAGTGAGTATCAAATAAAATTAACTGTGATAAAACGTGTTTGACTTTAATCACCCCTGATGCCTGATGTTAAAGTCTGGTACGATGATAAAGGATAAGCTCTTCATGAAATATGTCCACAACACATCATCGCTGCGCCGTAGCTGTAGTGGTAGTATTTAGCGGCCTTTATGTGTGGGGTGGTCGCTAGCCAAGCGAACCCAAGAAGGGTCCTACCACTAAGTGGGGGTCATTCAGGTTAGCCGTCTTTTACTATTTGTTTATTCAAGGGCGATGTTATTATTAGCCGTTTCACGTGGCATAACTAAGAAATAACTTTTTGCGGTAAAACAGGACCAAAAAGTTATGTCTCCTATGGCTGTGAAGCTTTTTTGTCTCTGAGACGACCACTATGATAAAAAGGAACACCTTTGCTTAAGTCTTTGGCTGCTAAGAGTGTCACTGCAACACTTCACTCCATAATTCTCCGAAACAAACGAAATGTAACGAAAAACAAGCATGATAATTATTAACAATTAATGATGTCACCTCAGCACGCAAATCTTCATTTTTAAATTTTGTGCTCAGCAGCAGTTTCCAAATTTTTTGCAAGTCCTCTCTCGCATCGTCCATGTACTTTTGACCTTCTTTCTCCTTTTCAGCTTTAATTTTAGTTTCTTCGTTGACACAAGCACTAAGTTTGCTGATTTGCGCCGAAATTTGGTCAGCGACAGTCTGTAATTTTTAATCAATTATATAAATACAAAGAAAGACTGAGAAAACAAATTTGACAATCCTAAGACCCTTATAATAAATAGACTATTAAAGATTTATTATGAATATAAAGAATCTTAGATTGAAAGATAACATTAAAAATACAAACTCAAGCTAAAAAAGACGTGTGGCACTCGGAGACTGCCGCGGTAAAGCTATTGCATAGCATTTTTTATCAACTTATGCAATTATAATTATTTATTTATTTTATTAATGCAGTATGTTTGATCTAATATGAAGTTCCACAAGTTCCTAGTAGATGGCGCTGATTGTTTATTAAAGCCCGCATGTAAAGTTATGAAATCAAAGTATCACCGCTGTGCCGGTCGGAGTGGGGGGTGTTAGGTTTTTTTTTCGTTACGGAATTTCTGGATTCGGTCCCCACGCTCAAGGCCCGCGATAGAAACTATGCAATAGCTTAAAAATTAGACTACCGATGAATTAATTCAATTCAATTCTTTGGTTATAATGGCAACCAGCCGTCGTTACTAGGCGACGTACTGTTACTGCCAGTATTACGTGATGACCGATGTATTAAGCTACATTGACGGTCATTTCAAATACATACATACATACCTTCACGCCTGTATCCCTTATGACTTAGGCAGATTACCAGAGACCATAAAAACAACTGATCTCACATGTGACAAATTTGGAGATACTATATGATGGTGACTATTACGGTGACAGAGAGTCAGCCTATCACCAGCAAAAACGTCAATTAAAACTTCTGTCCCTTAACTGACTTTTACAGCATGCCCGGGCAGAGAAGCAGCTGGCACATTCTACGTTTTTCTTTCGGTAGAGTACAATCAGAGGACCCGGGTCCAGGTCTGGCGAATTAATTTTCTTTAATTTTCTGAACTTTAATAATTGAGCAATATAAAATGCAAAAAAAAAAAAAACAAAAATATCACTGGGCAAAAACAAATATCGACGTTAATGAAATCGTGGGCAAAAGGCTAGTTATTATACTTGTAGTAATAAAACATTTAGTAGTAACACATACATCAGCATGACTTTGCTTCGTTATAAAGGATCTTTCCGCAGCTTCAACTTGTTTTTGATTTGTTTCTATTTTATTTTCTGCATTAGTTATTTCATTTTCAATGGCTCTTAATTTCTTTTTCTTATTTTTTTGTTCTTCAATAAGAGCTTCTTTAATTTTAACTATATTTGTAACTTCGAAATCCAAGTCTTTTTTTGTTGTTTTCCATTTTCTTGTATTTTCTTCTAAGACTGTAAGCTGTAATCAAATATGGAGACTGTATAACACTTTAACAACTTGATCTATATCTATCTATACTTATAATAAATCTGTAGAGAGGTCAATTCTGTACATGAAATATTTTTTCAAAATAACTATCAGGGGGTGATTAGTGATCGATACTGATGCCAAAAATGCAATCAGTAAAATTTTTGTCTGTCTGTCTGTCTGTATGTTCCTTATAGAAACAAAAACTACTCGACGGATTTTGACGAAACTTGGTAAAATTATTCTTCATACTCCTGGGCAGGTTATAGAATACTTATTATCACGCTACAATCAATAAGAGAAGAGCAGTGAAGGGAAATGTTGAAAAAACGGGAGAAGTTACTTCATTTTTTAAGCTTCCGTCGCGTGTGCAGCCTTAATGGTTAAAGCTACATAGAAATCATGTATGACAGAAATATTTTTCATAAAATTATATAAAAAATATCCCACAACAGTATATATCTATATTTTATGGTTGACTCACAATAACACGTGTAAATCCCGATAGCTTAGCAGTTCGGAGCTTTCTGATTATATTTGTTTACTCTTACGTTTATAATACTCTCACTCATCCCTAATTAAAAAAAATTAACATTATTACCTATTGAATAAAAAAAGAATCATAGAAATCGGTATAGAAATACAAAACTTATACATTAAATAGGTACGCTAATAACCCATCGCGCGTGAATACCAGGCCTGCAGGGCTAGCATGCAACCATCGATAAATAGTCGAATCGACAAGATAAATATTAATTTGTTATTTTATCCTATTATGTAAGCTAATATGCGCACCATAATAGATAGAATTACTCAATTTGATATCATGATTAAGACCACAGAACCAAATATGTCATAATCTTAATAAATTACATACACTAAATACCATATTCTAAGAAAATATCGATAAAACGCCCGATTTATCGTTGTCGACGGTAGCATGCTAGCCCCGCTGGCTCACTCCGCGCGGTACATCCGTTATTTACCTACAGCGAAGCGCTCCACCGGCGCATTTCGAATGGGTCGTGTGTCACGCGCGCTCCCGTCGCGTCGGGACGTTGTAGATAGCTACCTACCTAATAGCATTTACAGTAATTCTATGATCGAGGTCGCAAATAGTATTAAAAATGGACATAAAAAGAAACAAATATTCAATTAGGTTATATTTAGATTTGATTATGTTCAATTTAGCAAACAAAACATAGTTAGTATTACTAACTATTCGTCGTAACTTTTTTTTCATTTTGTACTTTAGGTAAGTTGAAACAATATTTTTTACAAAGGTAGAATAACAGTAATATCTACATCGGTAGATAGTACTTAATTACAAATAAGGAGATTAATTATTCTTCACTAGGCAGCAACCCTAACAGCGTAAGAAAAGATAAGAGGCATGCGATAGAAAGAGACAAAACTTCTAGGTATATAAATTTGCAGGTACGTAATGCTGTGCGAGCTGAATTCCACCGTATCGCGTCGTAGCAAGACTCGAATTTATTTAGATCTTCTTGCGGAGTAATTCTTCTGTACCAACTATTACTTATTCTGTGCTATTACTTATTCTGTGGTGAATACTGAATGATATAGGGATTATTTTTGCGTAACGGTTGCCGCGCTCGACGCGGTTCGCGGCGGTAGGGTATAAAAAGGAACAAGCGTTACATTACCTGTCAAATTTCCCCAACCAATTTTAACTTATTATCGAGGGCATAGAGTTCAAATTCAAGTAAAAAATTTTGACAGATTTGTAACGCTTGATGTACTGCCATCTGTACATACAGAGATAAAATGGAAATCAAGGTTTTGTTCATTTCATGATCGTTTCTGCCTCTTGGAAGTCAGAACCGTAGATTTCTTCGGAATAAAAAGTAACGTATTGTTAACTACTATACCAAATTACATTAATATTGGCTTAGCCGTTTGGCAGTGAAAAGCAGCCATACATAACTATAGGTAGTATTGTATGTACAGTAATAATGGCTGAATGGATGGATTTTGCTATTCTTTCACGCAAAAACTACTTAGCTTTACCTAGAATAACAATAAGCTAAGTATAATTAATGAAGATATTGCATGAATTAAGTAAAATTGAAGGCATTAAATAAAACACTTTTTAACCGGATTAATGGCGTATAATTTATATTTTACATTTTAACTCGACGTTTCGTGTCTTTGCAGACCCCGTGGTCACGAGCGACTTAAAATTTAAAATGTAAATATACGCGGTAAATCCGGTTAAAAAGTGTTTTATTTAATAGTCATACATAATAGTTATCGCGAAAACTTAAGACAATATTAAAATTTAAGGCACTTCGGCACCCGATTTGTTTATAACGCTATGTGCCTTTGTAATGTACCTAATAGATAGTTACCTACCTATGTTTGTGGTAAGGAGTTATACATATTATATAGGCGAAGATTCTTCATTTTTATTTTTGTTATTAAAGATAGTTAGGACCTTGGAAAAGAAAATAACCTACTCGAAATACTAATTCAATACAGACGAAGTCGTGGGCATCATCTATGTAATACCTACCTACCTACCTGTACATTTTCACAAAACCTAGGTGAAACTGCGGATCACTGCTTTGTTGTAAGTTGCATGTGCGGATCACAGTTTTTGAAGTAATTCTGTCTGTTTACCTATCAGTAACGCTTTCACAGCTAAACTACTGAGTCAATTTTGACGAAATTTAGAATAAGGTAAGTTTTAACTTCAAAGAGGATATAATAATAGTATTTATCCAACTCTAATAAACGGTATCCACGCGGGCGAAGTCGCGGGTCACAGCTAGTATAATATATAACACTTGTTTCATCATCAGCAGCCTGGTTGCATATTAATTAAGTGTATTTTTTCTAAAACAAAAGATTATAATTTTCCCGGAGTATTTAAAACAAATATTAAAAGGGAATAAATATCCGGTAAAAAATTAATAAAAATTTAAAAAGACAGTAACCTATATCGTTATTCATTTTAACACTGAAATCATTTAGAAAATATGCAACAAACATACACAACATATTTTTCGTTTACGCGAAATCTAGCACTAAGATTCGGTATACACAAAATGATTAAATTTTCTTACAAACCCGGCAAGTTTCAAGACTCTTGTGGTGCCGTGGTTTTTTCGCGCGAGTGAGGACACCCAGCTGGAAGCGCTCGCTCGCTACCGCTTTATGCGACGTAGGTACTATCGAACCAACTGAAAAATGCATGACCCATTTTGCTTATAATTTGTTTGAAACTGTTAAACTTGTAAGTTCTATCTACTGTAGAATTCGTACAGTATCTTAAGACATTTAAGATACTGTACGAATTCTGTACTCAGTAAATGTCAGTATCGAATGAAATGATAACAAGTTCGTCACCAAGGAAACCTATCTTCAAGCGAATTTCGATCGACTAGCATTTAGAGAGTTTGCCAAAATGAGCTTATGATGGGTCATTATTCAATTGGTTCGATAGTTCCTACTTGCACCCTGGGATCCTGGTGAAGCGACATCTAGAATCGCTTCATAGTAACAACGACGATGACGACGCAACAGATCGTACAACGCGCTATCAACCAATTTTATAGCAGCATATATATACGACAGCCAACCGTGGGCCGTGGGTCACGGCAATTCAGTCTCTTCAGGAGTGTAGGAACAAACAACCATTCCTACAGTGGTGACCCCTAGCTGAACTACCTTCGCAGCCTTTGAAGAAGAGGACCAAAATCTCCGTCGTCGTCAACGTTTCCATCACTCTCCACCCATCAGCAACGAGTATCACATGCCAGCCACCAGCACACACCGGTTTACCTTGGTGGACCATCCCTAGCTTGAAGCGCTGCAAGCCTGGTCTACCTCCTCCAGCCTCCACCTGCAACTCGGCCGGCACTCCTGGACGTACTGCGGCACTCCGACTTAATGAAGCTTTTCCAGACTTACTGGGACCATTCTCCGACATCGTCCAGGACAGCACCGCATGCAGTTCCGAATCACCACGAACCATGCGGTATTCTCATCCGGTTCCGACTCACTGGAAACCCACTGGCACACTGGCAAGCACCTCAAGTCGCAAGACCGTTGACGGACCATAACCAAATCGACCTCCGGTCTCAGAGGGGAGTGATGTAGGGACATCTAGTATCACTTCATAATAACTACGACGATGACACACAACGGATCCTACAACGCGCTATCAACTAATTTAATAGCAGCGAGTATATACACGACATCCCGACATCGACCGTCGGGCCGTGGGCCGCGGCCTGCCATCCCTTTTCTGGTGTTTGGGAACTAACACCTTGTTCCCAAACTGGGATCGTATCGTGGTTCGCGAATGAGTCTATGTCAAAATGACGTTGTTACATATGAACGCAATTATAAAATTGGTGCTCAGCGAAGGTTTTGTCCTGAATGAGCAACTGGTAGCAGCAATATGACGTAGATAATGCGACCCATACTTCATATACAACAGCCATGTGATAATTTCATATCGGGTCGCGTTGTCACGTGTGTCGTTCACCTTGGACAACGGTACCGCAGTTTAGAATAATGTTCACGCCTGTTTCCTTTATGGGGTAAGTATAACACGGCTATAAAAATATCTGAAGTCACGTTTGACAAATTTGGAGGTATTATCATGATGCAGAGAGATTGTTGCATCGACAGCGGATCAGCTGCTCGCCCACAAATCATCAATATATATAAGACTGTTCCGTTACTGACTGAGTGACTGAGGTACTGAGTGACTGACAGACAACGTACAGCCGTAACTACTGGGCGTAGAGAGCTGAAATTTGAAACACACATTTTTTAGTAGATGTAGGGCTGCACTAAGGAAGGAATTCCAGAAATTCTTACGGGAACGGGAAATATAGGACTTTTTAGTTTGTATGAAAAATCTTATTCCTTGAGTGCACCGATGTGAAACTTGGCGTAAAAGTTTTTCAATGTGTATCTGGTTGTGTTATGAAAGGAATTCCTGAAATTCCCACGGGAACGGGAAATATATGATGTTTTAGTTTGTATGAAAAAATCCCATCCCTTGAGTGCACGGATGTGATACTTGATATAAAGGTTCCTTAATAAGTGTCTGTTTGTATTATGGAAGGAATTCCCGAAGTTCCCACGGGAAGTGGGTTGACTTTTTAGTTTGTATGAAAAATCTTATTCCTTGAGTGTACGGATGTGATACTTGGCATGAAGGTTCTTCAAAGAGTGACTGGTTGTGCTACGAAAAAAAATCCCAAAATTTCGCACGGGCACGGGAAATATATGATTTTTAGTTTGTATGAAAAAAACTTATTCTTCAAAGGTTCTTTAAGTGGGTGTCTGGTTGTATAGTTTCTGAAATTTCCACGAGAAGGGTAGTTAAGCGCATACGAAGTTGCGCGATAAAGCTAGTATGCCAATAAAACCTCTGTCCCTCAACTGACTTATACAGTATGCCCGGGAAAAGAAGCAGTGGGTACATTCTATTTATTTTTTACTGCCCCAGTCCAGCATGGAATAAAGTTTATTAAAATATATCTTACATGTTGTGTGATTTCCAGTTGATTATCCTTTGTTCTTTGTATCCTATCTTTATAAGCGTTTTCCATTCGTGTCCACATTGCGTCAGCTTCCTGTAACATCTTGAATCCCTCTTTTTCTCGCTTCTCTATGTCATTGATTTGATCTAATATTCTGTTTTGGTGAAGCACTAGATGTTCTATTTTCAATTCGCAATTCCGATCAAATGATTGTGACTTGAAGTAAAAAAAGTATATTAGTATTCGATACAGTATTTAGATCTTAAGCAGGTCACAGACTTAGCCGAAACGATAATATTTTATCTGCGTATAAAAACTTATCTTACTTAAAAGTACCACACACTTAACAGCGGTGCGAGCACAGAACTTTATCGACTCGTATGTTTACAAATGTTCGTATAGTATGGAGTCGGTTGCAAGTTTTAAGTAACATTGTAATTTTTTATTTTGTCAGTTATATAAGAGTACAAAATGTTGACAAATATTCAAAATTAACAAGGCACACATTTATTGAAGCTAGCCGTGCGGCAATGGATAGATTTCAATTATTGCTTACAAACCGTCTCCATACTTTAAAACGATATGTTTTAATTAAGCGACTTATTCAAATGATAATCTATGATAATGACAATAGCTGTTACTGTTAATATTTTGCAGAACTATGATACAAATATAAAGCAGACTGACCTTTCTTACACTTTCTTGTTGGTTATAAACATGATATATTTTTTTGGTTCCTCCAAATGATTGGGAAGTAATGCGTTGAGTTGTGTCAGCCAGTATAGATGATCCGGAAAGTCTCACCGATTCTGAACGATTGTCTGTTTTGGAAAGTCTCCTGCATCTATTGCGAGATTAAAGAGTGAGATTGCTCAAAGCAAAATTTTGGCAAGGATTTTATTAAGTATCCTACAAAGTGTTAACTTGCGTTATATTGCGTTATAACATATGAATAAAAGCCACTTTTCAACATTGGAAAACCGCTATATTTTTAGATAACAAATATTTTTGGCTGATTAGTTGGTATTATTTCGATTTTATAGATTGAACTCCAATATTTCTTCCCTATAAATAATTTTTTGCGTAAATTTCATTCATTATTCGTTTCTAAATAATTTTCCCAAAAACCATAAGTTCTAACACATCGTCAAACCCGGAAAACCGAAAAAAAAAATCAAAAACTTTTATTCATTATAGTTTTACAAAACAAACACTTGATGAAAGTCAAACGGTAGATGAGGGCTGCGCGACGGAGAATCCTGAGGAGGCCTCTTTCCAGCAGATATATAAAGCAAAAAAATTTCATCCTTATAGATGGCCTTATAGACGCCGAGTTTATGATATGAGTACTCTGCCTTTGCAACATTAAGCGCGTATGTGTTGCCCTAACCCTTAATCGGGAATAGCATAGTCGATATACGATTTGATTTTGGCCTCTATTCTAAATGAATATGTTTCAAAATTTGGTGGGACTATGGGTTTTCTTAATTTTTGTTTAACGTCCATTTTTAAGCGACAATATATGACTCGTGTGTAAACAAAATTTAACGTTGCATACGTAGATAAACAACCATACGCGGAACATGTTTTCTTGCGTCGTCATTATCATTTGTGTCGTGAATATAAAAATAAAGGAACTTTAATCTTAATTAAATTACCAAGAATAACCTTTTGCAAGAGTATCGCCACCGAATCCCGCTATAATTTAGCGCGTTCTAAGAAAATAACTTTTTTAATGGATGAATTGGAATATAATGGAAAAATTAATGTATGTTTGTATAGCAACTTATGGAAAAAATAATGTATGTATAGCAACTTATGGAAAAATTAATGTATGTATAGCAACTTACGGTGGACGTTTTTGAGGTTGTGGGGTCTCACTTTGACCACTATTGCTTTTTATGTTTGTTTCAACAGTATTACATGGTGTGGTCAAAACGTTAATGCATGGCTGAAATTAAAACCAATATAAACTAATGCTACTAAATAAACAATTTAAAATTTTATTTAATAATGTAAACTTACTTTTATTGTATGCCTTTAAGTAAGTATACTAAGAACTGCGTAACTTATTCAATACATTATGTAATAATGACTGTGGAAATATGATAAGCTAATATGTATTGAATAATTCTTTAACCATTTAAAAAGTAAATTAACAGGAGTCGGATGACGACCGGCTGGTGTAGCGGTAAAATACATTGCCTTCTATGCCAGAGGTCCTGGGTTCGAATCCCGGCGGCGGCGGATATTTGTGTGATGAACACAGATATTAGCCGTCAAGTCATGGACGTTTATATTTTTATTTAAGTTTATCCTAATAAAAAATATGTATTTATTCAATATGTATGTTTATATATTTCTTAAGTATATCCGTTATCTAGTATCCATAACACAAGTTCTTTAAGAAACTTAATTTGGGCTAGATAATGTTGTGTAAGTGTCAGAAATATTTATTATTTATTTATTATTATTAGTAGTATAATCTACGATTTACTGAAAATCTTCTATAAAATCAAGAGTAACACCGCTATCCACTAGAATCGACTAATATACTAAACAAAATAAAATGAATGAAAAAAAAACTAGGATATTTACCTCTTTCTGATTTACCTCCTTAGGATTTACCTCCTTAGGATTTACCTCCTTAGGATTTACCTTTTTAGGATTTACCTCCTTAGAATTTACCTTCTTTGGATTTACCTCCTTAGGATTTACCTCTTTATGAGGGCAGCCCTCGCAAGGAGGGTCCTGAGTGATCATATTCCACAAAGTACAGACCAACTTCCGAGGGGCGTCATCCTGGTCAGAATTTTTGTCGATGGCAACATCTTTGTCTGACATATAGTTGGTCAGGTCCTTAAGGATTTCATCGAGTAACTCGTGGCGGCGGCTGAGGCATTTTGGTACCTCATACATTCTTTTGACTCTCTACAAAACCTGTGATAGTGACGGTGTCGTAAGGAAAAATGTATAAAATTAAGCAATGCTGAAATATTTAGCCAATTATGTCGTAGGATTTTAATCAAAACCCTTTATGGCCCTCAAGGCCATAATTGTCTTCTAATAACTGAAAAAATGTTTTAAATAAAAATTATCTCTTTCGACCAGGACTCGAACCTGGGACCTCTCGTTTGGCGGACGAGTGCTCTTCCACTGAGCTACCGGGGCCTGGCGGTACACCTCGAAATTATATACCACATTCTTGTTTTTACGTTATATTGCTATTTTTATTTATCACACTTTTTCAGTTATTTAAGAATAATTGAGCATTATAAATGCAAAAACTTAAAAAACATTAGTGTCTTCTCTAGTCGAACAGTTTAAAGCCATAAAAGGCCAACTTGGCCTAGTGTTGGTTTGTGGCTACAGGTACACATCACCAAAGCACTTATTGTTCAGCGGTCTACCATCATTACATAGAGATTCATCCACGACATTTTAAATCGATCTCTGCAGTAGTAGTTAGATAGGTAGTAGTATAATACATACATTTGCATATATGTTCAGTAGAACTAAACTACTGTTCAAAATGCAAACTAGGTGATCTTAAAGACCGAACTTACTAGCAGTAGGATAAAACCGCCTTGTAAGCTTGTCTGTATGTTAGGTACACCCTTCTATTTACTCAGCTGGGCAGCGTTCGGGAAGCTCCATAAAATCTTTTCATCCAAAATAACGCAGTGACTAAGGACAAAAGTGTTTGACTAACATGTGTTGCTAGCGATGACGTATGGACGTGGGCGCTAACTGTGGGCATTATAAACAAGCTCAAAATCGCTCAGCGAGTAAAGGAAAGTGCTATGCTTGGAGATTCCTTGCGGGATAGCATCAAAAATAAGGAGATTCGCAGGCGAACTAAAGTTATAGTGGCAATGGATAGGGCACATAGCTCACAGAACGGATGACTTTTGGGGCAGTAAGGTCCTCCAGTGACGACAGCGTACTGGGAGACGTAGCGTAGGTAGGCCTCACCGCTAGGTGGACCGATGATCTGGTCAAAGTCGCCGGTAAACGCTGCGATGATCGAGCGCAGGAATGATCTATGTGGAAAACTTTGGGGGAGTCCTATGTCCAGCATTGGACATCTTGTGGCTGTATTATGGTTATGATCCTGTTTCTACTGACAACTCTTGGCTTTGTTCCGGAAAGAAGCGCTAAATAGCGACGTAATTACTGGAAATAAGACTTATTATTTAACGCTCCAGAGTCGACAACGCACCGGCAGTTCCCGTGGAGTTGTAGGTGTCCATGGACGGTGATGATATCTCTACATGAGGTAACGACCACTTTTGACGACCACTTCTGCGATGGGGTAAACCTATCTGCCTCAGACACCAGTGGGGTTCGATTTCCGCACGGAACAAGAAAAAAAAATATTCCGTGTCTGGGTGTTTATCTATTTATGTATTATTATTCTAGAAAGCCCCCTAGTTCGCTACATGGTATCCTATAATACAAGCTATGCTTACTTTGGGGCCATGTGATTGGTGTGATTGTCTGGGGATTTAAAAAAAAACTTAGCCTACTAATATAACATTAAAAAAATCAAAATGTTGCGTAATTTTATAAAAGTTAACTTAATTTCTAGAATTGTTGGTAAGAGAAAAAAAATTAATTTGTACCAACAACCTTTCACAAAAGAGTTAAGTATGTAAAATTATCAACCCAAAAGTTCTTCTTATTAACGCATTTGCTAAATTAGTCATCCCTGTTGCGCCATTAAATGTTGTATAACATGTTAAGGTCCAAGGGAAATGGCTCAATGTTAGCCTATAAATCAATTAATAAATGAAGAGATTTGAAAGCGAAACCACGTCACGGGCCAAAGGACAGCAAACATGAAGATGCAGTGAACTGGACACAACGCTAAAAGAGCTGATGGCCGTTGGAGCATTAAGGTTCTGGATTCGCAATAAGTACTGCAAAATTAAGCATTGGTAAGGCTCCATCAACTTTCTAACTAACGCCGTCTGGGGACATTGAATGAAATCCGAGTGGTGTAGTCTTAATGTTCTTGATGGACATTTTGTCTACCATTAATGATAATTAGACAAAGCACGAAATTTTGTCTCTACGTACGTTAACCGAACTTGGTACTATCCATACTTGGTAATACTATGGCAAGTGACCATCCAACATTTATTTATCACAAACACTTCCGAGTTCATTTCACTATTTTTCTGAACTATGTACCTATCTCAACAGGCCATAAGGCAACTAGATGTACACTCACCTCATCCAGCGATGCTGTACCGAGCTCATCAAAAAGTTCCTTGAGTATTTTTTCTATTTACAGCTTCATAAGTTGTCTTATTTTGTATACCTACGTATTGAACCATTAATTTCTTCTTTTAATTTTTTTTAAATTCAAATAATACATATTAATTTTATATTTTGAGTTTAATAAACAATGACTGACATTTAGTTATCTGAAAAAGAAATCTTATTAGGTCATTTTTTAAATGGCCACAATAAGGTTCACCGTACGTTGTAGAACATTAACCAAATATAAGGGTACGCGCACACTATGTTGGGTCAAAGCGCGCCGCATCTATTTTCGTAGTGTGGATAGTGTTTGTAAGAATGAAGGTAAGCGAAGAAGAAAAAGTCGCTATTGCTTGTTTTTTAGCAGAAGAGGAAGAAAATGCAAAGAAGAGGAAGAAAATGAAGAAATGGGTGGGTCAGGCAGTGGAATAGACCATGGTTTTGAAATTATATTTTATTTTATTCTTAGAGAAAACTTACAGCTAAATTCAGCTAGATAAATACAAAAATGATTACATATGAGCTACTGACAAGTTTTCACATTTGTGTAGTAACATGATTTATGATTATCAATCTAATGATAATCATGATTATCATAATATAATATATCATGATTATCATATTAACAGATCGCAAAATGCTCGTTATCGAGAAAAATAAATATCAATACTAATTTGGAATTTATAAATAATTTTATACGTTAAGATAGGTATTTCAAATTTAAAAAGAGAAGCTAATTTATTAAGTTATACTTGATACATACCAAACAATTTGCAAGCAAATGCTCGTCTCAAAGATGCGATGCTGTCTGAAAACAAGTCCTTTTCGAAATCATCGCGTAATGAATTATACAAATGACAAGTAACTATTTTGTCGATAGTTTGTAAGAACAAGTGGAATATGCAACTTCGTCTTCTTAGTACGTGTATTAGATAGTACCGCGCGGCACAGCAAATCCGACAGGCTCTAGTAGTTCAGCCGAGTCTACATTACAGTTCAAAATACCAACTTATCTGTTCAGGTGGCGGCGTCGCTGTGGTCGTATCAAGTGTTGCCATTTATATATATTTTGCAATGATTTGGTGCAGTTTAATCACAATTATGAGTTAAACATTTACTTTGTACTTACTTAAACAAATGGAACAAATGGAACAAAAAATAATAAAAAAATCATAAAATGGGTCAACAAATTTATTTATATTTTTAAATAAAACACTTTTTAACCGGTTTCGTTGTCTTTGCAGACCCCGTGGTCACGAGCGACTGAGGTATCAAGCGTCGGATTGATAGATTGAAAAAGTTATACATCATCATCTCCATCTGTTTCTCAGTCTTCGAGCGTAGCGTTCTGGATTGACACAAAACGAGCTGACAGTATCTTGAGTTTCAGGTCGTGCAGCTTGCTGGATGTTAGATTTAATATTTTTCAGGATAGGGTCCCATGTCGGTGATAGTTTCCAACCATCTTCTCTATTGAAATTAGGGTGTTTTTTAATTTCAATCGCTTCTCTGATCATTCTAGGAATGTAATGCTTCTCTCTAGATAAAATTTTCACAGAGTCAAACCTTAAGTAGTGGTTGGGCTTGTCCATGGAATGCTCATAAACTGCAGACTTTGAAGCTCTTCGATTTTTAATATCAGCTATGTGTTCTTTTACGCGGGTTGATACGTTTCTTTTGGTTTGACCAATGTAGGAAAGCCCACAGCTATTATATTTTATTCTATATTATTTATATTTTATTCTATATTATTTATATTTTATAACAGTATGTATGATCGTCATGACACACTGTCAGTGGACGAACCCCAGGGATACTGCTACTTATTGGATCACACTGCATATCGTCTTCAGAGTCGCTGCTCTCGCTTTCACTATCACTAAGCAATGTAATGATAAACGGCTCATCCAAGTGTGCATCTTTCTTTCTGTACTCTTCATGAAGATTTTTCACATGATGGCAGTATTTCATCCATTCAGCTGCTGAGATCTTTCCGCACGCATCCGAAATTAAATCAGGCATGTTAGCACTTGACTTTGAAATATTTGTTTCTGCCACTTTTCGTTTCATTGAACTCCATACCATTTCTATGGCGTTCAAGTCACAGTGATACGGTGGGAGACGTAGCATTTGATGCCCATTTTCTTTTATTATTTTGTCAATCTCGTACTCTGGCACGGGCTTGTTATTTTTAATTAATTCATATAACTGAGGCTTTGTCATTTGTGCTGAAAATTCCATGCCCCTTTCTAAAAGCCACTTTTGCATATCAGCCTTATTGTAATTTGAGTTGGGGCTTTGGTTAATGCATATGCTATGATACGGCGCGTTGTCCATTACGATCAAAGACGGATGCTGCAAATTTGGCAATAACTTTTCGGTTAACCATTTCTTGAAATTCGTGCTATTCATTTCGTCGTGGTAGTCGCCACTTTTAGTATTGGATTTAAATACCAAAAGGGCATCCTTTACAAAGCCTTCTTCGCCACCTGCATGTACAATGATCCATCTCTGACCTTTTGCAACTGGCTCTAAATCACCATCTTCTTCAGGGCCTTGCCAGCATTTTCCAGTCGAGTGTGATGAATTTATATAAGTTTCATCTAAATAAATTACAGGTTTAGTATTTTCACGCTCGTTATCTTTAATTTTCTGTAAATATGATGCTCTCCAAGCACATATATCATTCCGTTTGCAAAGAACTTTTCTGTTTGTTTGCGTTCTTCTAAATCTAAATCCATTTTTTTTTAACAATTTGCGAAGCGTTTCACTACTGCCCTTAAAATTTATCTCTTCACGTAGTACGTTCAATAATTTTGGAATAGTTGGTATTTCTTTTTTTATAGAGTAAAATTCATGAATTTTTCTTCTAATAACACCTATATCGAAGTCGTCCATTTCAATTTTACCTGAAGTCCTGTATCTCTTTTTGCCTGGTGTTTCAATTTTAGTGCCACATTCTTGAGCCAATTTTTGTTCATTAACTAACTTGTGTACGAATCGCTCAGAAACACCTGAAATAAATGAGATAACTAAATATAAAAATCATTAAGAATTATCATTTTTTAAAGTTATTGGAATTAAAATGTCGAATTTGACGAGATTAGAAATACGGCTTAAATGTCAAATATCGCAAATTGTTTATTAAGGTAGTCATAATAACATAAATATTTTAATTGAAGCTTTAATGTTCCCATAATTTGTTTTTAATCCTCTTAGGAAATTGATTTTCTTGTATCTAGCAACACTGACCTGTCGCTGCAGCAACGCGTTCATACAGCTTTTCGAATGGTATTATTGGCTGCTGTGCACGTTTTTCATCCTTCATAAAAGCTAATACTTTTAGTATAATTATTCGTGCATCACTTTTTACAGCCTTAGGCATTTTAGAAACACTTATTACCACAAAAGTAAAAAATAAATCACAAAGAGCACTCACACTAATCGAAACTGACAGCGGAATGACATTTAAAAATGGCGTCGCTAGTTCTTCATTTGGCCACCTGAACAGATAAGTTGGTGGCACTGTACATAGATATGTCAGATCTGCTACGCCTCTGCGTACTTCAAGAGGAAGGAGATGGAGAAGTGCTGTCACGAACTGTAGTTTTGAATGGATTCCACGTGGTTGATATATACAGAGTATCGCGTATTCCAGACCTGCGAGTTAAACTCCAAAATAGACCTCACAAGTAAACAATATAAATGTTGATTGGTTTTACAGTTTCAAAAGGGTGCACAGGTCCTAATCAAGAATCTCAATGCTCTGGACGACAATATGCTGTATATGCTTATCATCGAGCAATTTGGAATCTTTAGCCTTGACTTTATGGTTGGTTTCGAATTTCAGACTAATAATTAACGATTTATCGTGGAGATCTTCAGGTAATAACGGATCATAGGCCTATAAGTCAAGGTTACCGTTAGAAAATACTAAATCGAGTATGCGTTTGTTAATATTTAAACAGCCATGAAATTGCTTAAGATTAAATAGGTCTATAATATCAAAAAAAATAACTTCAGCTTCCCCTTGTATGTTCGAAGGGCTTCAGTAATTTTCGTGTGTCATGACTTGCCAGTTTATATAATGAGGTTGAAATCTCCCAATATAATAATTTTGTCATTAGGGTACTGACTGTACATTTCAAAATATTTGTTGGTAAAGTTACTAAGTTGTGTATTAAAACCAAAACCATAATTCTCTGGTCATAAATAAATTATACCTAAATGAAAACTAGTCACATTGCGCATGTTCGAAGTGGACCGCCAGTCGAGCAGCTCATGTATGGTAAGGTGTCGCCGCGCGGGTATGAGCACACCGCCACCCTTTATTTGTTTACATTTATCGTAATCTCTGTCACGATGTCATACGACATAGTCATCGGTAAATAATTCGTGAGTTCGTGACCATATATACTGTCTAATAACCAGGTCTCTGTAATACAAACGACATCGTAATTGTATAGCATAAATAATAAATGTAAGGTACATTAATGTGATTAATGCCCGAGGTTGAATTTCCAGAATGTATGTACTTCTCTAACTTTGCTTTGCCTGCCTTATATATTGCTCTAAGTACTTTAACGCGCTGTAACTCCGAATTGTAAAAATAAATTATGAATACGTTTAAATAAACTATAGTTCAAATAAAAAATAATAATCACGGCTAAGTTATTTATTTCAAACAGTCCAATACGCAATTTTGGTATATTGTATAAAATATTAGACATTGGTATCGATTTTTTTTTTAAAACAATACTTATAATTATTGGAATACAGTGTGGAGAAATATTGTGAACTAACTTCAATATAATAATAAAGACTTCCGGTTGAAACAAATAATCATCACAACACGAAATTATATTAACAATTAACAAAAGAATTATAAAAAATGAGAGTGGAAACAAAAAAGCATCAAACTTCCAATATAATGAAATACTTTTAACCATTTCAGATAAAACATTGAGAACTGTGGGTAACGTACCTACTTACAATTTATGGGAATGTAACTTAATTCGTAAGGTTGAATATAGAATCCATAATTTTTGCCACTGGTATTGAACACACGGACACAAAGTAGCTGGCATAAAGTGAGACGGCAACATAAGCACTCATGGTCAAGCAAAAGATTTTGCCGCTTTGATGAGTTAAATATTCATTTAAGACAATAGTTTGTTTTGAGAAATATGTACAGTCACTTAATTTTTAGGCCTGATTCGTTGTTGATAATAAATATGGGCGATGAGGGTGATTTCCGTCCTAGAATTTTCGAATTTTGAACCCAAATGTACTAGATATCTGTTTGTTTTTTTAATTTTTTAGCTCTGGGAAGTAGATTTTTGTAGTATGAAGTGGTCGTTGATAAAAACTTTGCCATCACCCTGGAAGCCAAAATAACGCACTGTGATATCTTTATGTTTACGGACGGCGACCATGAAATCTTCTTTTTGGTACTTATAAAAGAAACAACGATAGGTTTGGCAGTATCTTTCTGTCGGGAAGGAACCCTGGTAATAAAGTTTATTTTAAGTTAAGTCATACAAATTTTCATTTTGCTTGAGAGGAATCCCTTTTATCTCGATGTTATTAGTACGTAGCCACTGTTCTTGTTGCCGCATATCCAACTGTATTATATTTATTTCTGCTCGTAACTTTGGAATTTCTGTAATTTGAGTCTCAATTTTCTTGACATTTTTTTCTGGATTATTCGCTTTATCAGTGAAACCTTTCATTGAATTATGCGCCAATTAAACTGAGCCTTTTAAATTTTGTAATTCAGACTTAATTAGGTAGACATCCGCAAACAAAGAATCCAGCACTAAAAGCTGCCTTGATTTTTTGTTTGTTCTTTGTCTACTACGCGGCTCGATGGGTTTTCCTCCGCCGGCGAGGCGACGAACAACTTTTACACCCAGGACAACGTCATGTAGGTTTTTTTTCATTAGGTATTGTTTTTGTTTTTTTTAAGGCTTACGAGCTTAGTAATTTTCTGAAACTCCTGCGCATGCAAAACAAATTGACGATGACAAGCACTGCACAAAGCTCCATCAGAGATACCTACTAGCGTTGCAACTTTCACACTTAATCATAATTTTAAGTATTTAACAAGTGGATAATGCATAATCCGGACCGCGACCCAGGCACTTGAGCAGCAGGCGTAGCACGGCTTGTCAAGACAAGACTTGTGTCACAGATTATATCACAATTTGAGCGACATAATTGCTTAGTCTTATACAGCAGCACGGGGCTAGTTTAATTTATCTAGAATGCGTGACAAACACATCTTGATAAATGTTTAAGACTTCTTCCAAGTTCTATCTCTTATTTAATAGCATGGCGGCATCGTTTTGTTTATTTTTGTCACAATTTGACACATCGCCAAACATTTTTTATCACTGCGGTTCAGAGGTTGTGAGATTATTTTTTCATAATAATAATTATGAAGTCGTCGTGGCGCCATGGTTAATGTGTGTATCATACGATATCACATGTTAAGCAACGTTCGGCGCGGTCGGTACTTGGATGAGTGACCGCCAACCATTCATTTCTCTCGACGACTTCCGTGCTTCGGAGGGCACGTTAAGCAGTCGGTCCCGGGTGCTGTATACTCGTATACAGTAATCGTTAGGGTTTGTCAGAAGCCATTTCGGCGCCCTGAAAATTCTGGCATCCACCACCCAGCACTGGGCCAGCTTGGTGGATTATGGCCTATAACCTCCTCGCCACCCAGGGGAGAGCCTCATGCCCTGCAGTGGGCTCATTACAAAGAGTCGTGATGATGATGATGATGAATAATAATTATGTCTATCAATTATTATAATCAGATTCTTTTAAGACTTCAGCGGTAAAGGTACTTACTGCTTTTTAGCACTTGACATGGTCACAAAACTTAAAAATAATATTAAAACTAAAAATTCACCAACTAAAAAATTATATTTGGAGGTTTAAAGTTCTTCTTCTTCTTCTTCTTATTATATGGCAATCAGCCGTTGTTACGAGTCAACAGACTATTTTTGCCAGTATCGCGTGAAGGGGCGTAGACTATCTTTGACAGCCACCAGCCCTTACTGCTTCTTAAAATTGCTGTATAATAACAGTAGCCGGGGGATTTGAGCTAGCATTATAACCTTATATTGAATTGATGGATGTATTTCAAAAGGCATTTAAGAATAATAGGATCTGGGATTGAGAGTAGAGACCACATATTGATTGGTCTAGGGACCTGTCGGGGAAGAAAGGAATACAGGGAGGAGGGTGAGAGGGGGCAGTTAAAAAAGATGTGGTCAGCTGTACCAGGTTCCAGTCCGCAATCGCACAATGGAGAATTACGAACGCCGATTTTGTTTAGGAAAACAGGGGAGCAGTAATGGCCCAGCCTCAGTCTACAGACAACTGAGGTGGACCGTTTATCTGCAGATTTAATTTTAAAAAACCAGGGCTTAGTAGGTATGTTTGATTGAATCTCACCATAATGTTTGGCTTTTAGTTTGCGAGATCGGTCCCATGAGGAGCTCCAGGCAACATGTAGCCGTTCACTGGCTAAGAGGTGGAGATCCTGGGCATAGCATATAAAGTGATCCAAGGAACCAATTTGGATAGAGTCTTTAGCGAAGGAGTCGGCAGCTGTGTTACCGGCAATGCCTGAATGTCCAGGAATCCAAGCCAGGGCAACATTTATCGAGTTACTACTGCAAGAGATGATGGATTTCCTGATTTGGAGGAGGATAGGGAATTTTGAGCCTAGCTTGAACGGGTTGGCCTTCAAAGCAAGGAGACAACTAAGGCAGTCTGAAAGTATAAGGGCATTAGTGATATTATTGTCGACTACATATTTTAGCGCTTCAAGTATAGCAATAGATTCACCAGTAAAGACCGAGGCTTGCGGGGGGATTTTATACGATAGGAGCACGGAATATTTTGGTATCCAGACGGCCGAGCCAACAGCGCCTGATGGGGATAGTTTAGAGGCGTCTGTGTATATTTGGGTCCAGTTCGGCCACCTAGCTTCCACTGCTCTGAGGAAAAGAGAGTATGCTTCGGGACTCTTTTTAGGTATTCCGAGGTCTGTCACAATGGGAGGAGAAAATATTAAGGACTCATATGGGAATGAATAGAGATGATGGGAGGAGGTTTGAAAGACCGGGGTGGGGGACACGTTAAGGTTTATGAAGCTAGAAACTAGACGTGGAGGAGTCTTGTGTGTCCAGTATGAATTTGAGAGGCAAGATTTAAGGGAGTTAAGTTTAGAGTGGATTGGGTGGGATGAAAGCTGGAGAGTTCTAGCTAGAAATCTGTCTGCAAGAAACTGACGCCGGAGATGCAGTGAAGGTTCTACACATTCAACCTGCATTGCATCCACTGACGTTGACCTCATGGCTCCTAGAATTATGCGGAGTGCCTTGCTCTGGATCCTTGCGACTGCATCGAGAGCCGATTTGTTGCAAGGCTCCAGAAAGAAGGAACCATAATCCAAGACACTTCTCACCAAAGCATTGTAGAGCAGCTTTTGGGTGTAAGGGTGAGAACCCCACCAAACGCCTGAGAGAGCACGCAGTACATTAATGTTGAGTTCGCATTTTTTTGTAATATAGTCTAGATGAGCCGCGCCTGATAGCTTGGAGTCAAAGGTGATACCAAGAAATTTTACTTTAGAGGAAACAGGTATAGGTTGGTTTAGGAAGCTTATAGAGATGGGAGGACACACTCTTTTCCTAGTGAAGACAATGGCTTTACTTTTGGAAGGTGAGAGGGAGAGGCCATGCAGCCTAAGCCATTCTCCTAGGAACGAGAGGGCAGAGTTAATACGATGGGGGGCATATTCTATCAAACTTACCCGAAGGTACAAAGCAATATCATCTGCATATTGTAAAATATTGCAGAAGCTATTAACCGACCTGTCTAGGTCGGAAGTGTATAAGTTATATAGAATGGGGCTAAGGACTGAACCCTGGGGGAGGCCCTGCCACACCATTCTGGGAGGTAGAACGGAATGTACGTGTCTAATTTTGACAGTTCTTGCCACAAAGAGATTGAAGATGAAGGAAGTTATCCTAACTGGGATATTTAAACGGAGCATTTTCTGTCTGAGTATAGATAGTTGAACATTATCATAGGCGGAAGACACATCTAAGAACACCCCTACCACTGACTCATTTTCAGAAAAGGCTAGTCTCAAATCAGTGGCAAAGATTCCAATGCTGTCCATAGTGCCCAGACCTTTTCTGAAGCCGAATTGGGTAGGGCTGAGGAGGTTTTGACTTTCAACAAACCAGTCAAGGCGGTTTTTAACTAAGTGCTCAGTGATTTTAGAGAGCGTAGAGGACAAGGCCACTGGCCGGAAGGAGTTTGGGTCTGTCGGGTCTTTACCACTCTTGAGGATTGGAATAACGAGATGAAGTTTCCAGGAATCAGGGATATGGCCAGTTTCAAATATACAATTAATGACAGCCAAAAACCGCTCTTTGAAGGCAGCGCCAGCTTTAACAAGGAAGGAATAAGGGATGCCATCATGACCAGGGGAGGTATCCTTCAGGCCGTTAAGAACTAGGTTGAGTTCCTGTAGTGAAAAATGATTATCTAGAGGGCTAGTGGAATTTAATTCAGCATAGGGGGTAGGGATAAGATTTGAGGATGGAGCAAATGGAGGAGCAATTTTGTCTAAGAACGGGTCTAACCAGAGGGATGGATTGTATGTCGTAGGTGGAGGTGGAAAGCTGAAAGAGCCTCTGAAACGTTTCAGTGACTTCCAAACAAAAGAAGAGGGGGATCGAGGAGACAGGCCTTCACAAAACCTCCGCCAACCCGTCCGCTTCTTCTCCTTGAAAAGCCTGCGAGCTTGGGCTCTGATCTTTTTCAGTTCAGTATAGTTTGGGAGTGACATTTCAATCCGATATGCAGCTTCAGTGGCTTTGCGACGCTTAATCATATCAGAACACTCGGAATCCCACCAAGGGGGGGAAGATCTATGTTTTAAATTTTGTAATTCAGACTTAATTAGGTTGACATCCGCAAACAAAGAATCCAGCACTAAAAGCTGCCTTGATTTTTTCATGCACTGACATTTGTTCTTTGTCTACTACGCGGCTCGATGGGTTTTCCTCCGCCGGCGAGGCGACGAAGAACTTTTACACCCAGGACAACGTCATGTAGGTTTTTTTTCATTAGGTATTGTTTTTGTTTTTTTTATGGCTTACGAGCTTAATAATTTTCTGAAACTCCTGCGCATGCAAAACAAATTGACGATGACAAGCACTGCACAAAGCTCCATCAGAGATACTAGCGTTGCAACTTTCACACTTAATCATAATTTTAAGTATTTAACAAGTGGATAATGCATAATCCGGACCGCGACCCAGGGACTTGAGCAGCAGGCGTAGCACGGCTTGTCAAGACAAGACTTGTGTCACAGATTATATCACAATTTGAGCGACATAATTGCTTAGTCTTATACAGCAGCACGGGGCTAGTTTAATTTATCTAGAATGCGTGACAAACACATCTTGATAAATGTTTAAGACTTCTTCCAAGTTCTATCTCTTATTTAATAGCATGGCGGCATCGTTTTGTTTATTTTTGTCACAATTTGACACATCGCCAAACATTTTTTATCACTGCGGTTCAGAGGTTGTGAGATTATTTTTTCATAATAATAATTATGAAGTCGTCGTGGCGCCATGGTTAATGTGTGTATCATACGATATCACATGTTAAGCAACGTTCGGCGCGGTCGGTACTTGGATGAGTGACCGCCAACCATTCATTTCTCTCGACGACTTCCGTGCTTCGGAGGGCACGTTAAGCAGTCGGTCCCGGGTGCTGTATACTCGTATACAGTAATCGTTAGGGTTTGTCAGAAGCCATTTCGGCGCCCTGAAAATTCTGGTATCCACCACCCAGCACTGGGCCAGCTTGGTGGATTATGGCCTATAACCTCCTCGCCACCCAGGGGAGAGACTCATGCCCTGCAGTGGGCTCATTACAAAGAGTCGTGATGATGATGATGATGAATAATAATTATGTCTATCAATTATTATAATCAGATTCTTTTAAGACTTCAGCGGTAAAGGTACTTACTGCTTTTTAGCACTTGACATGGTCACAAAACTTAAAAATAATATTAAAACTAAAAATTCACCAACTAAAAAATTATATTTGGAGGTTTAAAGTTGTTAAACTCGTTCTTTGTATAAACGTCAAGACAAAGATATGTCACGGCAAGCATTTTTGTCACGTCGTGTGCTCGTGCTGTCATATAAGACAAATTACCGGACTGTGACAAGATTATGTCTTGTCGTGTGACTTATCTCTTATGAAAACCGTGCTACGCCTGCAGATGTGCTTTTTAAGTTGCGAATAAATGCTTTAACGGTAACGTGCATTCCGCAGCGATCTCGGATCCGAACTCCGAACTGAAATTGACCCATTATATGGGGTATTTTTGAGTATCTTCGGTATTTTCGGGTATGTAATTGTGCAAAGGACTGCTCCTAAAGACCCATTACTATTTGCGGAGACACACCGTATACTTGAAACGATACTTTTTAGAAAAACATGCATAACCTTTTAAGTGCAACAGGTTTTTCTTCAATGACGTTGTTTTTTTCTTCTATTCGGTACAATAGGGAAACTCCCTCAATTTTAAGATAAAAAAGAACTTGTTCACATTAGTTGGCGCTCTACATCAAAATAATATGTTGAAAATTTGAAAATATGACAAAAATTACAGGATAATGATTGTTCGTTCGGTCAGACACAGCCTCAAAATCAGATTCATATCTATCTATACATATAATAAAATGGTAGGAAAGTCAAAACTGTACATTGAATATTTTTTTAAAAGAATACTTGGGGTATGATCTACAATCGAAACAGAAACAAAAAATATAGTCTTTAGAATTTTTGTCTGTTTGTCTGTTTGTCTTTCCGGGATAAACTCAAAAAGTACTGCATGGATTTACTTCAAATTTGGCATGAAGATAGTTAAGAAGTCGAGTCAACATATAGGCTACATATTATCACGCTAGCAGTGTTATAATCGTAGGTGCGTTTGGTGCTGCATAGCGTTCACGCAGACGACGTCGCGGGCAGCAGCTAGTATTCACTAAACTTGACTTTAACATAATCCTTGAGTACAATACAACGCCAACTACGCTACGCCTTCGAAGTATTTATTTGTGTTGCCGTCAAAAAATAATCTGGGTATCTAGGAATCTGAACATTATTCATGCCAAAGACGTCATTGTTTTGAGATTCTGGGTGTCGTGTGTCGTGTTGGAAAGAAGAGTCGAGGTATATTTATTTGTTTATGCTTTCCGAAAAGGCTCTAGCACAAAAGCAGAAAAGAACATATAGATAGCGACAATAGGCGGCATTGTCGCAGTAAAGCGATCTCTTCCTGACAACCTTGTATTTGTGTAACTTTATTTATTATATTACGTAAACTACAGGGTTCATTTGACAATATCTACCAAATTTTTTATACGTAATAAGTATCATTTATAGAAACCATTTCTGCAAAAAAAAGTAAGTAGTTACTTTTTTACACGGAAATTCATATTATTCACTAAATTGTTAAGCACAACATGGTCATACTTTACGAATGAATACTATAAAGACTACGCGCAGTGGTACAACTTGTTTAACCGAATGAATTACATCACAGACGTCTAAATTTTCAAAAAACAATCGTATCCTCTTGACAGTAAGTGCCATTACATCGACCAGGTAAGATACCGACATGTTCGCACGTGAACGAAACCGGCCGGTGGCGCCGTCGCAAACCCGGAAACACTTGTCTGTTGCCATGACCTTCAGTCGCTCGCGCATCCTCGGCGGAAGTGCACACGCAGTGTGCGTAACGCAGCTGCGTTCGCGAGAGCCCGCGAAACCTGCGCCGCATGTGTTTATTAGACAGTGAGTCATTGCTAACTATCGATAATGTTTACAAATAGGGAATCGTTTATCAGAACGAAGCTCGAAACCTTTCTGATTTAAAAAACCAAATAGTGTGTGAATTTGTCAAACTGCAGTGCTAAATAAAGCCCATGAAAATGTGTTAAAACGTGCTAAACTCTGCCTGGAGAAACATGGTATGCATTTTGATCACTTATTACACAGGTTGGAGCTTTAATTAATGTACATAAGTTTATTCAATCTTTTTAAATACGCCGAATTGCAAAATGCTTCTTCTTTCTATCTATTTTGCATTCACTTAAAAGTATGATGTTAAATTTTCTCACATTAAATCCCTCAAACCTTTTGCAATTTTCCGGTTCTAAGCCTGTAAAAGTATGAAGAAAAGATTGTACGTAACTTATGTAGGTAACTTTTTTTATTGCCTGTAGGTATGCATAACTACTGAACTCAAAGTGTGACCTTGCAACCTCATATCGTTAACATGTTTTGTCGCGCGACAAAACATCTTGTAGTACTACGTCTTCGTAGTATTATTAAACGTAATCAATAAAATGCCGCGTCATAGTGTCGTATTGTGTGTAGGGCGTTCATCAATAACGACTATTCGTGAAACAAATCAAGGTGCCATATCTTCACTTTTTTCTACTGAGCGATACTAAAATAAAAATGCAGGTTATTCGTATTATATCAAAGTACGTAATATTTAAATTTGGCAAGGGCCTACAAAACAACCCTGTATAGACACATCAGTAGGTCATAAAGTACAAGTTTCAAAGTTCATTTAAGAATAAACATAGTACAAATAAAAATAAGGGACACTGACGCCTTATTAGCATTTTTGCGGGCGATAGGCTGACCCCATGTCAGTGCATTTGTCTCTCACCATCATTATGATTCCTCCAAATTTGTCAAACGTGACATCAGATGATTTTAACAGCCTTTGCCATGAAGGATACAGGCGTGAAGTTATGAAGAAGAAGTTATTATGCTAATAAAAACAATATAATATATATCCTAAATACCTATGTTTAAATACGAATATTGATCATACACGCCAATAATAGTACCGTGTAAATACAAAACACTGTAACTTGAGATACAGTGTTTTGATTTAACAACTCCCATTCGCTTTAGTTTAGTCTATTCTACCATATGACATTCACAGATTTTATAGTTTGTATGAAAAATTCAGAAATACGACAATGTGAAATACACTGTATTTACTTTAAATACAGTTCTATTTTATCTAAACACTGCAACTTGAGATACCGTGTTCTGCCTAAACAATCTTCGCGCGAAGACAGATACAGTGTTTGGTCAAAAATTCACGAGCTGCCAATCAGGAGCAAGAACCGGCGTCGGTCTGCGACCGTGATTGGTTGTTAGTGTCCGAGAACGAATCAGCTCGACCGGCAGCGAGTATTACAATGTATTTAAATATTTGAGCGACTCGCACAGTTTATTTTTGGCCGAACAGATCATAATGAAATTTTGCACAGAAGTAGCTAAGATTCTGAAATAACACATAGCCTAGATTAAAAAACAATAAAGAGAGACAGAGGTAGATAATCATTCGGAACTGATATTATTATTATTATCCCAAGTAAGTAAGTAAGGCCTTGCATTACAAAAATAGATTTTTCTAAAATTTGTTTTGAAAAAGGGGCTAATATAACCCTATTTCGAAAAGGGCATTAATTAAGCATATTTTTTTAAGATTATGTGCACTTTTAATACCGTGCCTTTTTATTCACAATATCCAGTTAAACTTTAGTAGAGTTTTTCGGAATATAATAAATTTACCTCTTTTTTTTGCATATTATGGCCCTAGAAACTTACAAAATTATAACTGGATTTTCTCAAATGACTAATAAAGATGGACTGAGTAAAAATGAAACGTGCGTTAACAAATATTTATTGCAGCTGTAGGCAAAAAGGGACCAAAAAGTGGAAATTTCTCAAAAAATCAAAAAAGTAGTACTATCTCGAAAATCAGAGAACTTTTACTAAACCTAAACATGTTATCTGATAGGCCTTAGGTCCATCTACCTCCAGTGTCACTGAATCATGTCGTTTCTGGGACACCCGGTATGATAGTTCATAAGGTTTTTATTTTACTTTATCTGTTATATCATCAGGACTGATTGATACTCATAATTTTAATTATTTTATTCGCTCAGAAGTTTTTAATAAATATATTTTAAGTTCCTGCACAATACTGTAAGACTGATAGAGTTGCCATGTTTAAATATTTTAAAATATGTAATTGCTTACTTACTTTTTTATTTTTAATATATCCTACTAGGAATGAGGAATGAGAGTGTGTGTGTGTGTTTGTAACCTCTGTCACGCAAAAACTACGGTACTGATTTTAGGGAAATCAAGCTCAAGGAGAGATAGGGATAGAAAGATAGTCTGGAATAACATAATATTAATTTTATTAATCCCGAAATTCCCTCGGGTACGAGTGCAGCGGGTAACACCGCGGGGCGCTAGTAATATAATAAATATATATGAGTTTAATTTCCTATAAGATAATTAAAAGCCATGTTTTATCAAGCTAATACACGGTAACTCTAAGATACAGTGTATTTCTGTAACAATATCGTCATTCGCCGTTCACAATTATGGAAGCAATACAAGTTTTTGAAGATATTTCACTTTATTAATAATATTTTTATGAAAAATATGTCGGGCTAGATGACATATTAAATTACCTTGAAATTGATACCAAGCAATAAATACTTTCCTAAGTAAATTTTAGAGTAATCGGCAAAAAACTGATAAAAACTTGTTTGATCAATTTCTCAAATTTAAGAATATGAAGTTACAGTGTTTTGTATCTACACGGTACAATAATACATTATATGATGGGAAAAGGAGTTAAAAATTAAGGGAATCAAAAATCAAATTCTCTGGTGACAGCACAAGAACATTGTTTTAACGTTTTTAAAGCAACTGATGAAGTTAAATACAAAGGACGGCAGGGTTGTATCATCAAAGCTGAGCCCGAACTTTCGAGGAAAGTTGAGTAGTTATACACAACACGGGCACCTGTTTATGACATAGCAAAAGAACCTACATGGCAGTCTGTACGAGAATATTAGGGCCCTTAAACAGCTTCAAAACATTAAGGTGCCAGGAGAAGCTGAAATCACAGCCGAGCTTCTAAAAGCTGGTGGTTTACCAGTGCTTAAGATCCTTCAGAAGTTGTTCAATTACGTCATCCTCGAGGGCAAGACCCCCAAGCATGGCTCCAAGGCATAGTGGTCTTGTTCCATAAAAAAAGGTGACAAAACCCTCTTGAAGAACTCCTGAACCATTACTTTGTGAGACCATGTGTACAAGTTGTTTTTAAAAGTCATTATGAACTGTCTCGCGCGCTGGTTTGACGACTTCCAGCCTCCCAAACAAGCTGGTTTCTGAATAGGCTTTAGCACCATAGACCTCACCCATACGTTGCCGCAGGTTATAGAAAAAATGGAAGAGTATAACCAGCCACTTTGCTTGGTGTTTGTGTAATATGAAAAACCCTTCGATTCGATAGAGACCTGGGCTGTACTCCATTCTTCGCAACGATGCTAAATTGACTATGCAATGTTATATCGCCATAGCTGTATACCGCGGCGTCAAAAGATAAGTTCAAGTTTCTGTACTGGGATGAGCTCAGCATCAACATAAACGGTGAGTACATAACTTACCTTCGATTTGGATGATATCGTAGTTCATGGCTAAGACCCTGCAGGACCTGAATAAAATGCGCGATGACATCAGTGGAGCCTCGCAGCGAGTATCAAATGAAAGAGATGTGTTAGAATATAAAAAAAATCTTGACGGTTTCGTGTGGGATATCAAATAAAAGAACTTTGTTAGCACATTTTAAATATGTAAACACTTTTACTCCAAAACGTATGAAAAAAAAATTGTTCAAAAACTAAAACCCGACTACTAATAACACTATCTAAAAAGTAGGAAACAAGTTATAGTCTCCGCTGAAATATTGATGTATTACGTGATATTGATAGAGTTATGTTTAAAGGATAGCCGTGGTCATAAGCCATCTTTTATAGCAAAACAAATTCATTTCAATAATAAGATAAAATCAAAATGGCATACGATCACAGCTACCCTTTAAACATATCTCTATCAATATGACGTAATACATAAATATTTCAGCAGAGATTATTACTTGTTTTCTACTTTTTAGATTTTTTAGTAGTCGGGTTTTTTGAATCAAAACATACAGGGTGGGTCGATACTTTTGCACGCAAGTATAGTAGTTATCTTGATGAGTTATCGCTTGAATATTAACCATGTCGAGGCTGTGGTGACTGACGTAGCACTCTATACCCTATGGCGCTGCGCCAGCCGCTGCCGCGGGGGCGCCGGTCGCTACGTTCGCTCGGCTCGTGCACATATTGTGTCCTATAATATGCAACCTAACTGCTCCTCTTAGCTACGCTTTTCGTCGCACTTAAAGGTACCGACTACGTCTTCTGGTGACGGAGCTGTTTGAAAAATAGGGGTAATGTAACTTTGATATTTAAAATATCTAAACAAGAAAATTATTGTTAACAAAACAGTTGAGAAAAGAAAAAAAGTTTTTGATAATTTGCTATTAATTTTTCTAGAACATATAACATATGTAAAGTAATCTGGGACTGAAAACTTCTGCGTTTCGAAAGTCAGATAGTATACCGTAAACTACACATTCTTATACTTTTTAGCTCCATATTTCTTTTTTGTCACAGTATATCATCAAAAGTTGACACTATGAAAAAAGTTGAAAGTAAATGTCTTAAAACGACAATTTTGACAATTCACGTTAAAAATACCTCGAATTATATTAAAAGAAAATAAAAGAAGTTTTCAGCGATACCATTCAGTAAAAAATACATTAAAAAAAAACTTTAAAAAAATACCATTTTCTTATGGTTGAGTATCCTGGCAAGAAGATACGTTTTTTTTATAGTCTTACAACCGGACCAACTCCAGTTAAGGGGTTATCCATTCATCACTACAGACCCTGTATATTTATGCGATGTGATAAGATTATTATGGTATTTATTTATGTTGTATATAGGTATATATGTTAACATTTATGCAATAATTTAGTATGTCTATTTAACTATTTGTATATAGTTTATTATATTTGCCCTACAGGCCACGTGAATATCCACCAATGCCTGCGTAAACATGTATAAGTTCCTACAATAAAGAGTTGTATTATTATTATTCGACGTCATCGTTTTTCTGCTCCATTATTATCATTATTGTTTGTTTATATTTTTTTATCTCCTTTTCAAGTGGTTTTCAAGTCTTTATCATACGAGTTCATTTAATTTATAGGTAGAACGAAGCCGTTCAATTTATAAGTATTGAACAAAAATTTAAAGAAATATATAAAAAAGCATAAAATTGTTTAATGCATTACAACACATGAAAATTACAATTTCATTTTGAGCTGAAACGTTTCTTTGTCAAAAAAAAATATTTTAAACAATAATTTAACAACTCCTAAATAGTATTTTAAATTAACATAAGTTGGACTGAAAAACAATTTCAATTTCCCTTTTTAAATAACCTAAAACAAATTATACAAATACATTTTCGTCAACTTTTTAACATCACAGGTACTTGAGGCGGCAAGCTTCCAAACACTTTCAATAATACTCCATAACTCCACTTTCTTTAAAATTAATTGTTGAATGTAATACTTTAATTTCCTTGTCAAGTCTGCTTAAATTGCGTTGTAACGCATAAGAAGCAGAGTTACATTCATTTTCGTAATAAAAACAAGGATCAACTGAAGTAAACCATTCCTGATATTCTTGTGCACCAATACCACAAGACTTATTTTCTTGATGACACGATATGTTATCATTAAGATGGGTATTGGGATATAATTGGTCAAGTAAATATGAACTACATTTTTTAACTAAAATAGAACTGTCAGAGTCGATAGAGGAACCTTTACAATTACTTATGCTTTCATTGCAAAGACTTTCATTTTCTGCAACACATAAGTTTTTAACTGATTTTTCAAAGATCCTCTTATCTATCTCGTCCAAATCTTCGTCATTGTTTAATTCTTCAAGAGTTTTTTCGTTAATCAACAAGAAAATATTACCTGAAGCCGAAAGACGTAAATACTCCTTATCTTTGGGTTTGCCCAATTTATTTAATTGGATTTTTATTTCTCCGGCTTTTGTACTGATCGGTAAAGCACCTCGCGATTTTTTTACCAAGTTTTCGATGTTCTTGATGAACTTCTGTTTGGAATGTTTGTCTAAAATGAGATTGTATGCTCCTGATGTAGTTTTTTTAATTGAACTACTCAATTTCGATAACAAATTACCACCATAAATAGAATTCGCTCCATATTTTCTCTGTAAGAAAGACTCGCTTGAAGCGTCTGTGAAAGTCATACTTTTTATTTTTTGCACTGTGCTAGTAGAAAATATTTTACAAAGAATATTTTTAAAAGCTACGTGTACATTATTGCTTTTATTTTCTTTGTAGTCTTTATCTGCTTCTTTAACACGGTCAGTAGCGTCGCGATTAATGACCATTAATTTTAAATTTCCAGATAAAGTGTTTAATAGTCTACCGTCTTTTTTGTTAGGATCTTGGTCTTTACTATTAACATCTATATGCATACAGTGTTTTGATAGCGATTTCAATATTTTAACATATTTTTTTAAAACATGCTTAGAAATCTCATTGCGGCAGTCTTTTTCGTATTCTTTATCGATTTCTAACACATAGTTATTCGACAATGTTTGCCGTAAAACAGCAGGTGGCTCAAATATCTCATTAGAAATTATACCTTTGACACTTAATTTATAACGTTCATCTTTAAGACCATTTTTGCTTTTTATATAATTCCGGTGTTTAGTAAAACCTTGATCAGATTTTAAATTTGCATTTCTTTTTACAGTTAATGTATTAACAGTACATGGTTTCACTTCAATTAGATCTACATTATTGTTTTTAGAGGTCATTGTGTGATCTGAAAAGTAATCCTGCTCATATTGCATTTTCTTTGTTAGATTTTGTAGGAATGCTTCGTTTCTTTTCGACTTTGACCAAGAAGAATTACCCCTCTTTTTAAGAAAATGCGCAGAGCAACTAGAGTCTACACTGGCTTTATCAGTTTGACGTTTTACAGCAATGGATGTGATATCCAGCTTACAAGTACCTGATTTCGTTTGTAATTCTACAACTGGTACTTTCTTATTGAAAAAATCTTTTAGATTAGGAACATTTTGTAGATCAACATTGATGTGATTCGATGTGGGAGTAGTCATTACTCCATCAACAAACGCAAGTTCACCATTTTCAGTTTTGACGCATAGTTTAACTGCTTCACATAAATTATTATTTTCAATGGAATCATTTGAATTATTATGTTTGGCAGTTTTAGTAATAGTGTAACTAGCTGTTGATTGAATAATACTTTTTGGTACATCCATATACAAATTTCTTGAGCCTGTTTTTCTGACAGTTGCCACCTCATAACCTTTACCATACAGATTATCTTTTGACGTTCTCAATACGAAACGATGTCTTCCAATTCGCCGTAGGTATACTTGCATGGTTTTGCGCCCATTGAGCTTACTATCAATTAGTTTAATAATACTTTTATTGAAAGCCATCGCTGGGCTTCCGGATGGGGTATCTATAAGCTCAATTATATCATCACACATTATATTGGTATTTTTCTGTTGTTTGGGACCTCTAGGTGTTTCTAAATGTTGTCCATTGATGGACAGCCATTTTTTATTGTTAATATAACAAGGAGAAGGTGGAATCCTTTCAGGCATTCTTAAATAGTGATCTCTTCTGCGGCTACACTTGTTTGGTACTTCTCTAGAAACACACGATTGCCTAACTGGTTGGATTGGTTTAAGTCGTTCATTAAGTTTTGCTTTATGGATTAAAGGTTTGAGAAGATGGGGATTGGAAGGTTTACAATCTTCGTTCCGACTTCTTACTTTCAAATACTGCGTTCTTTTTTCGAGATCAGAATCTGAAAAATAAATCACATGTTTTATCAAAGAACAGATTTAAGATATAAACATGGAAATGTTAAGAGTGAGTGGAAGCACAATGCTAAATATGTTTTATACATCATAGAAATGACTTTCTTTGTTAAAACATGCGATTTTATACTTTCCTATACAAAACTTATCCTGAAATAAAACTGCGGTGAAATTCATATTGTTTTTAATGTTATGAATCAAAAATATTGTGACAAAAAGTTTATTCTTTGTCTGAAGGTTGGCCAATTAAATCTTCCATTATCTTTTTCTGTAGCATGATACTAATATCTAGAAATCCAAAAAATATTATATAGAATTGTACTCCCACCACGGTTAAATTTGAAATATATCAAGAAGCTTCTTAAATAATGAACGATGCGTTGACCTTGGGATGTATAGTGGAGAATCCCAGTCACAGTAACGGCAGTACCATTGAGTTTGGAACACAGCAAAGCTGTTTTAGCCATTAAAATAAACAATGCAGTAGTGTTTGCGCAGACAGACACGCTTTAACAAGCGGATATACCCTTCTAACGCAACACAGAAACAAACTAATTTACAAAATAAATATGAAATCGCTATAATATATCGCTATACACAGCATCCTTTTTCAGCGAAGTGAGGTTGTTCCTAGTCATCCCTATTCAAAAAATGTTTTACCTTTACAACTTCCATATTGCGAGGTACCACTGCTTCGCTGTTCCTGAAATATTTTTTTGGAATTAGATACTTACCTATATATTTTGAGGTAGTTAATCTAAACTTTTTTCTACTTTGATTAGACAGTCAATTAGATAGCACACAGTCTGCTTATGAACTTTAGAGCGCTCCTGATTCTTGAAGCTGCAATTACTTAACAATTTATTTTCGATACAACAGCACAAGTCCAGTTAAATATTGCGAATTCAATTTTCAGCACAGCCATGCAAGCACACTTGTCCACATACTGATTTTTACTGTCTCTAGCGTCTAGCTGTACCTACATCTTAGTGACCGACAGTGTGTCACAAAGATGTAGGTACATTTTGATGCTAAGATGGTTGTGTGGATGATAGAGGCGTAACTTATAGCTAAATATTTGGTGTGCTAGTTTTGGTATACAACATATTCTAGAAGGAACTTCTTTGGGATTTGCGTCTGTGAGAGTCTACAGAAGTTAAACAATCTAGAAGCTAGGGGTATCCGAAGTCAAACGTACCTGGCTAGTTGTTGATTCGTTAATTGCTAAGGGGGTTACTTTAGTGACGTCTTGGACGTTCCAAGCTGCAGAAGTACTACCTGTTTTGAAAAAAACATAAAATATTGCAAAACACATACTTAATTTATTAATTCGTAAACATAGAAGCTAGGTAGTAAAATTCATTTTTTTAAAATGGGCTGTACTTGCTATTTTGTTAGATTTGGGTTAAATAATTTTCATCCCGTCTAGTTCAGGCTTCCCCTTCTTTTTCCAGTGAAAAAAGGTTGTCCCCTTCACCAGCATTCATTTGGCAGAAAGCATAAATGACCCTTTCGACACATGCCAAGAATATATGTCTCCGATTATAAGAACCTCTCCCCAAAGATAAACTTTATCCACTAGGAAGGCAATTTTCGCAGAGGGGATAAAATTATGTCCTCTCCCGGGCAAAATTCATACTTTGCCTATGCTAGCCGACCAGCAGGACTAGCACGCGACCATCGATAAAGACACGAATGGATAAGATAAATATTACCAAATTATTTTATTCTATCATGTTAGTTAACATGCGTACCATAATAGTTAGAATTACTCGATTCGATACCATGATTAAGCCCACAGAATCAAAGTTGCCATATTCTAAAAAAATACATACAAGTGTCATATTCTAACAAAATGGCCCGATTTATCGTTGACGATGGTTGCTTACTAGCATAAATCATAAATAAACATAGTAAATAAATATACCCTTGCAAGGTTCTGATCGCTCTGCTACAGGTTTCCCAATATAATATTCTTCTTTTCTCCTCTCGGGACCACAGAAGCCTCCATTCTTATAGGGACGTTTGGCAGACTTGCCCTGGATATTAATAAAAAATGCACGTCAGACCAATAGTATCACTTCTTTTTGTAGGTACATTTGAATTCTTGTTGTATACAAAAGTACTAATGTATGATGTACTGTAGCCGTTAGATAAAAGATATTTTTGTGGTCTATACATCCCCAAAATTATAGATCTTACTCATACAATCATGCCACTACTGGGTACACTATTATACTCTATTTCACGATTAAAGAGTTTTTTTGTAAACAAACAAATGTCATTGTCAAATTGACATGTCAGATGTATTCAACATTTTTGGATGCATTCATTTAAATAAAATATACTTTTGGTTCAAAACTATTGTAAATACTCATTAATACGGAAAATAAATCCAATAAATAATTTTATTATTATTTTATTTTATTTTATAAGTATATACCTATAGAGTGTCACAAAAAACAGTATTAAGTTCATGGGTCCTACAGGTGCTCTATAGTAAACGGCACTATTCCCCGTGTACAAATAAATAAATATTTAAACCATTTTGCACATGCTAGTTTGTCTTCCATACAAATACCAAAATTCTATTACTACTAGCGCTACGTGCCGGGCACTACTGGAACTTTTTGTATGTTTTTCTGCGTTCGATATCGTTGCATTTGCTTATTTGTATGTGTGTTTTTTGTCGCTGAATTCTTTTATTAGTGTTTTCTACAATGTACGTTGAGTAGAGTGTTCACTCCTCGCGTTTTTGCGATCTCAAATCAAAGATTTTACTTTTGTGAAGTGATATTTTTACATAGGATGCTGACTTTCTAGTGAGTTAAGAAAAGGAATTGCATTGATTTTGAATTACTGGTGCAAGGAGGTGAACAAAAGCATTGAGTTTGACGAAAACGACCCGAACATATCTATGGCCTATAATTATTATATCTATACTTTAGTACTTATATTCATCTATGATTTTGCATTCGTAAATTTACAGGAATCCTAAGCTTCAACTTTCCTTGTACAGTCAGAAAAAACTTTGATTGTTGTTGTGAGGTCCGACTATTTGGTTTTAGTTAGTAAATTAATAAATTGATTTTATCTGTCGTTTATTCTGAGGTTTATAATAAATGGTTCCGAAAACATGGTCTAGGTAAGCTTTTGACTTCCCAAACCAAAAACGTTTTGTAAAATTTGAATGAATATTGTAAAAATAAATGCAATAGCAATCCAAGCAACTTGTTGATTCCAGCTCAATTATTTGCTATATAACTCGGAATATTGATTTCCGTCATTTGGCGTCATGGCCTCTCGGATTAGTTGACTTTCGTATCACGCTTATCCAGAGGCGGGAGGACTATTCTAAACCGCCCTAAGGCGGGCAAAAACTGGTTTAGTACCGAGTGCCTTGTTCATGTTTAAAGTCAACCATAGAAGTTTTGATTACCGCAATAATATGAATTATGATTATTATTTGAAGTGCATCCAAACGCTAAAAATGCAACCTAATGTTGTTGATGTCGATAATGCACCCTTTCTATAGTCCATTAAATATCACGCATCGAATCCTAGTTCTAAAAAAAACAGCAAATAATTAAATGGCACACGTTTAGACATATTGAACATGCTTAAACTTCAATTCTACAAAATAAGGCAGGATTTGTAGAGTCTTAAGATACACGAAATATTATTATTATTATTATGTATGCTTACAGCTACACGCTTATTATTATTATTATTATTTGATAGGTAAGTATATCTAAAACTACTCGTTTTTGGCACTTTTGACAATCGACCTCACTCACCAGTCACCACGTATCGGTCCATTCCAGCCTTTCATGGTGTTTTACCAATGTGACTGGGGTCAAACGATTTGCGGATATTACCTACAACTGGGAAAATTTTAGTGGACACAATTTCCCATATTTCAGTCTCGGCCTTCACGAGGTTATCGTCATGTGAGATAGTTATGTCCGTCAAAAACACCCAAGACGACGATCAGTCCATAAGTGACCATTCTTTGCGATGACAATTTTAATATAGATTTCTGACAAAGAAAGACTTTTGAGGGCGTTTCCTAAGATGTACCTAATAATTTTGAAGTTGCCGTGGGACCCAGTTGCGGAATATTATAATTATAATTATTAAAAGTAATATGACATATAAAATTAAAAAAAAAATCAATACAATAACGTAAAATTAAAATATTAATATTTTCAAAAATTAACCAAATGTCCAGAACGCCTTTCGAGATACCAAATGAATAAAACCTATTTCGCCAAGAAAATGTTTTAAGTAAAAAAACATTGTTTTTATTTCAATGTTTAAATATCAAATAGGATATCAAATATTTTCTATATTTATTATATTGATCCCTAATAACATAAACCTTACTGCTAGTGTGGTTCGTGAAAAAAAGAATACCATCATGTATTTCGTAATTTTTTCACCCGCTATTACCTTTTTACAAAAAAAACTCTTTAATCGTGAAACGGACGGTACAATTCATAAAAGTAGTATAATAATAATAAAAGTGTAAATATTATGATATCTCCACAGATTCACAAAACATTTATGACAAAGCTTTCTAAGCCATATGCCGCTTCAAGGTATGTGCAACGCCCTATACAGCATCCTCAATATTATTGTATTCTAGACAGCTCGCACAGTTAAGTCAACTCAACGGCGCGTAAAGTAAAAAAGTAGAAAATTTATATTGATTTTGAAATGTTTTATAATTTGTTTTTGTTATGTATTGAATGAGAAATCAGTTACATTTTTTCTTGCAATCGCTCTAAAATACAATGACAAAGTGGACTGAATATAAGTTAACGTTGACATAGACATTGGTGCTTTAGGCCTTTTGTGCATCGTAGTTGGCTTGCCCTCTGCCAGCACACGCGAATGATAAATTAATAACATTTATTTTACCTGGAACATGGAATACACAGTAGGATCATTTGAAAGTTGAGGTGCTTTTTGCGGACATACACAGTTTTTGGGACCTTTAGGACAATGACATTCGAATGTTCCTTTCCAACGTTTACATGGACTCTGAATCAGAAAATAAAACGATTACCTATCAAAATAAAAAACAACAAATCATAATAATTTCAACGTATATTTTCGCTTTAGCTTGCCTTTTTATTCAACATAAAACACTTTTTATATTAATCGCGTATAATTTATATTTATATTTAAACTCGACGTTTAGGTGTCTTTGCAGACCCCGTGGTCAAGAACGACAAGAGAGACGGCGAAACGTCGAGTTAAAATGTAAAATATAAACTATACGCGGTAGATCCGGTCAAAATTATTTTATTAAGACAATATTACCTTTTTATTTGTTGTTTTATCCTCCTTTCCTATCGTTTCCACCGTAGCATCTTTGAGGCAAAGCATCAATTTATTATAAGCTTCTGGATCCAACTATAAAAATAATATTTTCTTAGCATAATCATACATTACCTATTATGTCTACATTATCTCTGATCTCGCTTAATTTATCACTTTTAAAAACAATCAAATTCAGTAAAATATGGGACCTTGTCTTAAGTGAGAATAAGAATTACTATTATTCAGTAATCGCGACAAGGGCAAATAATATTGAGCCTCTTATTTAGATTACTAATGCAACGAAATTTTAAATGTATTTTATACCAAAGTTATACCATAAAACGAAATGATTCAAAAAGTCGTCAAATAACAACAATGGCATTGAGATGGAATTCAAGATATTGAGTTTACCTCACAACGGGTTTTCACGGCTCCTCCTACGATGGTCAAATTCAAATGTTTTCGAACTGTGGTCAATATAAATTCTTTTAGCAATCTTTTTGTTTCAGTATCTACTTTGCCATTTTTACTATGCTTTAAGCAGTTAAGGACAACCTCGCCAACGGCCTTTCCGGCTCCCACTTCGATTTGTTTTTGTAAAACTGCGTTCATGTTTTCAAAAACGTTATCCATAAACTTTTGTTTTACAGCGACGCATATACACTGCGCGCCATCTAGACCACAAGCTTCACCTACTATCGAGCATTCTCGTTCTTTGATACATCTCGGACAATCTGTGCACACATTCCATACGTCACGCGTGTCCACTGATTTATTGCACCTCGAGCACTGTATCTTGAACTTCGCAATGTCGAGATCGAATCTGTTAATTTCATTTGCAAGTGTTTCTTTTTTGATATAGCATCTTTGCTTACAGTCTATTTCTGATTTTTTCATGCTCGCTATATCAGATATAATATTTTCTTTCTGTAAGTGAAAACGTTGAATTACATATCAAGCGTAATCTAAATCATAAACAAAAGACTTTGTTGATGTTAATAAACTAGGTATTTCTATACAAAATTAATTAACCAATCTCGCCACCATATTGTCGTACAATTCTGTCGCTTAGTAGCAACTTAGAATAGCATCTCTTGTATTAACGTGTCCACTTAAGATGCGTACAGATTATATAACATCATACGTTATACAACATTGCTATATAACATGTTTCAGATAATGTGGACACTGACTGTTGTACAACATGGTCTATAACATGTTATTCATATGTACAACAGTGTTATACATCTTAGCCAAGTGAAAACGACAAACGACAATGGTTATATAACACTGTTACGTTGCATTGTTATTGTGTACATTGTTTTATGAATGTTGAATAACAAGGTTACATAATGTGGACGTGTTATAAAACATAAGTATTTATATTTTACATAGTCTGTACACATCTTTGGGCGGCTAATTCGAGTGACTCCCGCTTAGTGATGGGATTCTTTCAGGATCCGCTTTCATATTCATATAACACACTTCAACACACTTCACTTCATATAAAATCTGCAGCCAAATAACACTGCTGCGAAGACGAAGTCGACGTAATATTTAAAGATTATATTTCTAACCATGTAACTTACATCAACCTTATATAACATAAAAAATGGGTACTGAGGGTGCAAATTCTCATGCTACATAGATTAGATTTTTGTTACTTACTAGATTATTGTTTCAGGGCTTCGAAATACAAACCAAGTAAATTTTATTTTTGTAGTAATTATATTGCTATTTTTATTATTGCTCCGCATGTTACGTCTAAATGAGGGTCTTAATGTGTTTTAAGAATCATAATTCCATCGGCGAGACAAAAAAATATTTTATGGATTTTAGAAAAATATATCGCAAATTGCAAAACAAGAACCCTTTCCAACCGACTTCCAAAAAAGGAGGAGGTTCTCAATTCGTCTGTATGTTTGTTTTTTTGTGGCTTTGTTAAACGATATTACGGACAATTATGAATGTATTTTGTAAATTGTAAGTTCATATGATAAAGGATACTTCATTGATGGTTCCATAAAAAATTCATTGAAATCGGTGGAGTACTTCATTGAAAATTGCAAACTTTGAAAAAAATATGTATGATTTCGGAGAATGTTTACGTTGATGACATTCTCAACTCAGGCAAAGTTTTGACGTGAAGTCGTTTTTTTTAATGCTTTGCATTCGTTGTTTATTAATATTTATGTTTATAAAACTCCTTCACTAATAATACATAAATTTCGATCATTTTTTGTTTCAGCTATAAAACAGGTTATTGTTAGTCAAGTGAAACAGACGGACTGTATGAGATGTATGGTGTTCGGGACCTTTTTACAAATTTTAACCAGATATTATACTTTATACATTAACTCGAGCCTTGAGCATTACATACACAATGGCCTTAATGCGACTGAAAAAATAGCGCCTGTTATTTCAATAAAATCCGAGTATTAGTTAATATAGGTAATTAATTAATAGTGAAATCTTAAGATTTTAGGTCCTTCAAAAATTTTCCAAACAAATCAAGTACCTGAACTCGCAAGTATTCATTGTTGAGTTTCTTCTGCAATAACTGCTGCCAAACGTTTTGCAATTCATCTCGAGCTTTGTTGATGCCTGACACATCATCTCTTTCCCTTCCTGCTCGGCTTCGGGTTTCTTGGGTCATGTCCTCGGCGATTTTATCGATTTTAGTAGCATAATTTTCAGCTATGTACTAAATAGACAAAAATTAAAAGGAATATTAATAGGTAAACACAATATATGATATTTTTACTTTGAGTAGTCGGAGGATGCGTAGAGTCAGCTTAGAATAACCAATCCTAGGTGATGACACTATGACTATTTTATTCCATTTTTGTTTAAATACTCTGTTCCCAGTTTTTCGTGTTCGTTTTGTCCATAGCTCATTGCACCTAATATGTAATCAGTTTGGTTGTGGCAAGACATTGGAATTTTGACCATTTGAATTTATTTGATAATTCTGACTGGAAAAGAGTGCCAAGAGTTTTTATCCACCGGTTTTTTGTCTCTTGGTCTTCTAATATATTATTCAACAACTAGTTAGAGCCAAAGAATATGATGACGTCATCAAATAATTTTTAAAATTCCTTAGATGAATAAATCTTTTGAATTTTTGAATGTTTAGCGTGTCGTATAAGGCGACTAGACTAATCTGAGGCTGGCTAAGCGGTTGAAACTCTTCATGAATCACGTGGCCAATGACCATTTTTCACGTAGTCAGCCTCTAGATATCGTCACAAAGGTGGTGATGCGTTCAATCAATGTATTATGAAGAGATTATTCTTTACTAACGCCATGTGCTTTCATATTCGAGCTTACCTTTACTTCATAATATCCTACGGCATCCTACTTTGGGGCAATGCCGCAGATATTGACATGATATTAAAACTGCAGAAAAGGGCTATTCGTAGAATGTATAAACTTAAAAATAAAGAATCTCTAAGAGAAAAGTTTTAAGAAATTAGTATCTTGAGCCTTGCATCACAACATATTTAAGAAAACATTTTGTATATTTATAAGAATAGTAATAAATTTAAAACTAGGAAAAATATTCGTGATAAAAATTACTCTGATTACTAGGAACGAACATAAGTCAGCGGTTTCCAAATTAAGGCTGGCTAAAAGCAGCAAATCAATTATTGGAAAGTCAATACGTTTATTCAAAAAAGAGTGCCAAGAGTTTTTTTCCGCCGGCTTTTTTTGTCTCTTGGTCTACTGTAATATCTTATTCAATAGCAATCAACACCTTGTTAAAGCCGAAGTACAAAATTGTGACGTCATTAATTTTTCATTTTCATTATTATTTATTTTACATCAGCTGATATTCATGTCAAAAGTGAGTTCTGTCAACGTAAAAAAAGCCAATTCTTTGCAATACTTACATCAGAATTTTTTTTCTTACTTAAAATAGCTTTTTCAGTCATTTCGATTTCCCGTTTACTTGAGTCAATTCTTTTTTCTATATTTGATATTTGACCATCTATAGTTCTTAGATCGTTCCCTTTATGTCGATACTTGTCGTTCATATCTTTTAATGTTCTATCTATAGTTTCGATTTGGGATTCCAAATCCTTTTTCATGTTTTTCCATTTTTTTGTACTATTTACTGCTTCTTGATGCTGTAACAATAATGTTTAAAGTACGAGATATATTATAATTTTCTTAAATGATAAAATATCTCTAATTACTCAAAATCCTACTTCCTACTCATATGGTAATGAAATTCGAATGTGTTGTAAGCACGGAGGAAATATATAGAGGAGCTGCTCTATCCAGTTTTCACTAAGGTCTCAAGTGGAGCCTGCGGGTGGGGTGCGTGAAGGGTAAGCGGCTAGTTATGGCCAATCATAGCCAAACAGGCGATGGCATTAGTCACCTAGTAGCGATAGTAAAAACCGATTGAAACATAAAGTTAAAATATTCAAATGATCATCAAAAAAGTTGAGCTAGACTTTACTAGATGGTTCTAGTTTTTTAACGAAATTTCATACGTTCCAAATCTGTCAGAAAAAAACCGCGAAATAAAAGTATATCTACTTGACGCTAGAAAGCGCTACATTTTTTCGCGACATAAAAATCACCAAGGCAACAAATAATAATCTGGAATTGGAAAACAAACAATTTGTAAAAAATAATTAAAACGCGACATTTACCATGTTTTTCATTTATTTTGAGTTCTCAATATTTTGGCCCTGTTACAAGCGTCATGATCACGACGGTACTGAAGATGCGGGTTAGCGTTTTTATTCACGGGCAAATAAATCTGTTTATCCGCTTTATTATGCGTTTCAATCGTTGGTTACTATTGTCACTGTTTTCACTTAAAACTCGATGGACTTTTGCACAACTGGACCACTGGATTCCATGCAGTAGAAAGATGGAAACCATCTTCACGGTTGAAATTAGGATATTTGGCAATCTCAATAGCCTCTCTGACCAATCTAGGTATACGACGTTTATCAGTTGAGATTACCTGAGGTTTATGTAATTCGATCCAAGTGTTCCAGCTTCGAGTAGATGTTGTGCTATGGCTGATTTATTCGAGTCATTGTTTTTCACAGCTCTAATATGCTCCTTTATTCTACAAGCTACTGTACGTTTAGTTTGGCCGATATATGATAAACCGCAGCTACAATCTACTTTATAAAACCAAGGGAAAGTTATCTTTAGGTGAACACAACATTTGACTTACTTTCTTGAAAGGGGTGAAGATAGTATTGACTGAGAATTTACGTAGTATGTTTGCGACAGATAATGTCACTCCCTTAAGGGGCGTTCTCGCCCATACTAATTTATTTTATCAAATATGGGCAAACAGAGCGTTATTTTACTCTGGAATGCTTGCATTAGCAATTATTTCTATATTTATTTATAGCAAAATTACTTATAAAATAAAAAACTGACAAGAAATAGCTTAACTGAAGTATAAAGTTTTGTTCAAATGTGTCAATGTATGAGTGGACGGTGACAGTGTAGTACGCTAACTGAATGTTTTAGTGTGTGTGCGTTCATTGAAGCTATGTTGCGAGTTCGGCGTTTGCCAAAAATGCGACGTTGCCGCTTAGGCCAGGAAACCTATTTATTTTGTCGTTCGGAACTTCGGATTTTATCGCACGAGATCTCCGCGCCCGCGCCGCGCCCCACTCCGAGCCGATTTCATTCAGTCGGAAGATTTGTATTGTTACTATCTTGTAGTTGTTTTAATTAGAAAATTGTAAAAATGTCTCCACCAACTTCTCAAAGAGACTATTTCAGGAGTTATAGAAGAAGAAAATTCTATTATAGGAATAAAATGTTTCCCGTCAATGGCTCGCAACAATAAAGATTTTCTATCTGCGGCTAAAGATTGCGACTATCCGCTTTCAGCACAAGAACGCTCCTATCCCTTCGGAGCTTACGTAGTGCAGCTAGTTCTTCAGGGGTGATTTTCGGCTGTGGAGGTTTAGCAAATAGCAACGCTACAGCGGTATCCTGCCTTAGGATGTCAGCATCACGAGTGGGTATATTATTGCGTCGTATAGTTTCCTCAACACATCCAATCACTTTTTCATAAGGAATTCGTTTTGGCGTGGGAGCAAAGTTTAATCCCTTCTCAAGCACCCGCAAAGCAAAAAATGATAAATCTTTACCGGATTAATTAATCACTGTTCGAGTCAATTGTGAGTTTTTGTGGTAGGAGATTTTTTGGTTTTGTATGAGCAATTCGAGTTTTCTTTGTTGTGTTAAAGCACTCAATTCACGAGAGCGCTGTGCTTGTCAATATGTAACACGATCACACATATCAAAATCACTAGGAGACAGTGCCGCACTACAACTAAGGTGTATGTTGTAAAGTTCAATCTGCTTTTTACCGAGTTGACATTTAGCATTACGGATCACTTAACGCAACAACTTCGCAACACTCGCGGAGCCGTTGATATCACTTCGAGGCTTTTTTCGTACACAAAGAGGAATAAGGTCCGCGTCTCGACATTTTATTAGATATATTGCTAGCTACTAAGTTTATGTATTTAGGTTGCCTATTGATCTATAAAAGTTATTACTGCACCTGTTTTTTTAAACTATTTTGCCGCTGCATAGCCTCGTTGACTTTGGCCTTGTAGACGTTTTCCATGCGCGTCCACAGGTCATCGGCCTCTTGCAACAGCTTAATTCCTGCTTTTTCGCGGGACTCTAAGTGCCTTATTTGTTGGACTAGCTCTTTTTGTTCTTCTATTAAGGCAGAAACCTTCAGATTTGTTTCGTTGTCGGATGACGTACCCTAAAAAAGACAAAACATATGGCTAGAATTTTGTCAAAATTTCAACAACAAAAAATTTTGAAAGTAAGTACTTACTTCTTTTATCTTAAGTTACTGAATTACATAGTGAGCAAAAATATTATACCTAACTTTAATTATATTAAAGTAAGTTATAATCTAAAATATTACTAAACTCGATTATATTGGAAGAGTCTTCTACTTTATATTATGGCTCGTGAAAGCTTAAGAAATTATAAAGAACACACCAAACGTCCTAAATCTTCAGAAAGTTTATGTGCTATAGACATAACATCGGGCACTTGACTTGCAACCATTGATTTAATGAGTGCTAAAGCTTTTCGGGGTCCAGACTCTTCTTTTAATGCAGCTGATTCGTCTAAAAAACAAAATATGTTTTCATTTACTGTAGGTATATAACACGATGATGCAACGATCACCACCGAACTCCACCACCCTGAAGATGCTTCTGGTTGAATCGAAACACGTGTTGGTGATAGCGTTACAGTATCCCAAGTGTGTGTTTATTGCATTTCTTGCTTCTTGCTTGAGGGAGGGAGGGCGGTGAACCAACGCAAATCTTGCATCACTAGTGCAAGTACAAGTCGCGGAATTAGCAAGGTAACTTTTGTTTAGTAGTTGTCATGGATTTCCGCAAAGTTACGCCTGATTCAATCAATTATATCAAGATTAACACTTGATCAATTTAGGTATTAGCCAGTCCTTATTTGAAATACCCTATCTTAAGATCATTCCTAGCTCTTATAGTTAAATTATCACCGTGGGTTATATTTCATTTCGAATTCACTAAGGCCAGGGATTTATTTGACTTGGGGACTTTGTTATAAGTACCTGGTTCAGATGGCTCAACAGCATCAGTAGTGGATTCACCGGTTTCGGATGGTGCAGTCGCGTTGCTTGCTCCAAGTGCATCGACCTTTGTAACTGTTTCGGTCGTATCAGTTGCATCGGTGGACGAATCACATTCGCATACTTGCGGTGGTATAGTTTCTTTACTATCTCTGAAATAGTGAAGATCAATGAAAAATAGTTATATTTGTCCATGTAGCTTTTGAGTGATTGACGAATACCGTTCATTTACCAATCGGTCGACGGTAGGTCGAGGTTGACCTACCGACTATCTACATAAGTCGTTTATGGTTCGAGCCGTAAGTTTGTGCAATAAAGTAAATGTAAAATCCGCAAAATCCCTCCTATCCTCTAAAAAACTGCTAACACTATTTGTCAGCTTGTGCAGTAATATGCCTCCTTACAAATTAAGTACAACCCAATAAAATACAAATCCACTGTCTTAGTTATATGCACTTAAAAGTCCCCTAGACCTGCCTGCGCACGGATGGCAACGTAGGCTCTTAGTATCTATTTATGAATTCAACAAACGAGGTCATATTCACAGCGAATTTTCACGGCAAGTATTTTTCGGTCGCTCATTTATAAGACCGATTTGTTATTCAAACGCAAACATGGTTTTTTGACACAAACCGTATTTTTGTTGAACACTGGTTCACGAAGTTCACAAAGTTTTGGTTTTTTTATATAAAAAAAGTATATTTGCAGTCTCAAAACTAAATGGAAGTAGACACAAAGTAAGCAAATGTAATTCAAATGCTGAAGGCAGGCAGCCCTATCGCATGTGAACGGACCGCGGCGCAGTAGGCATTAATTTCAAAGATGCGGCCGAGTTGAATTACTGTATATATCTACACTGTGCCAATACAAAGGAAGCTACTTACGGATCACATTTTTGAGGGCAGTAAGGAACTTGTCCTGAGTAAACTTGGTAATTGCATTCCTTAAAAGCACCAGTGCTAAATGGCCGAGTGTTCTAAAGAAAGAGAAAACAGGGTTAAAAAGTACCGCGAGAAGTATTTGCTGCTCAAAATATACGAGTATCATATAAACTTGGGTATTGCTATGTTGATGGTTAGGGTGTCGTTTTATTTTAGTTTTGAATGTATAATTTATTATCTTAGATTAGATTGTACGATTGAAAACAAGATATAAAGTTAAAAACAAGCTGTAATGTAATTCTTTGACGACCGGCTGGAGTAGTGGTAACATACATTGCCTTCTATGCCAGAGGTCCTGGGTTCGAATCCCGGCGGCGGCGGATATCGGTTTGATGAACATAGATATTAGCCGTCAAGTCATGGATATTTATATGTTTATTTAAGTTTATTCTAATAAAAAATATGTATTTATTCAATATGTATGTTTATATATTATTGTCTTAAGTTTTCACGATTCATAATTTAAATAAAACTACGTTTTAACCGGATTAATCGCGTATAATTTATCTCTCACAGTCACAGTCGCTCGTGACCACGGGGTCTGCAAAGAAACCGAAACGTCGAGTTAAAATGTAAAATATAAATTATACGCGATTAATCCGGTTAAAAAGTAGTTTTATTTAAATGTTTATATATTTCTTAAGTATATCAGTTATCTAGTATCCATAGCACAAGTTCTTTAAGAAACTTAATTTGGGATAGATAATGTTGTTAGAAATATTTAATTTAATTTAATTCAAAGTTAAAATTTCGGCCCCACGAGAACTTTGATGGTAGTAGACACAACTTTAAATCAAGCTTCATCACACCGCGGTCTGAATATGTACACAGGGTTGATTTGTAGTTACCAGAAAAATTTAAATGTAAGTTTCTTTGATACGATATAAACGTACCTGCATGTTTTTTTTAGCGTCGCTTAGAACAAAAAAGTAATATAGAAATATGGAACCACAAACTTTTAAAAAAAATAGTCGCTGTTGATGAACTTACCTACTACGAAGCGGCATTTCATTGCAATACTACGACGTAGTACTACAAAATGTTTTGTAGTAGCGCGTAGTTGCCTTTGATTTAATGGTAATATAGAGTGACCATGGTTTGTTTAATATGTTAGCGGATATATTTATTTCTTTGTTAAAAAAATAAATACTTTTTTTTTGCAAAAATCGTTTCTATAAATAATACTTATTGAAAGAAAAAATTTTGGCCGGTGACTACAAATCAACCCTGTATATTTCTAACTTACCTGATTGATCGGTGGGCATCCCTCGCAAGGAGGATTGTTCTTGATCATGTTCCATAGGTCATAGACCATTTTCATCGGGACATCATCTGCATATGTGGAAAAGTAATCCTTTTCCGACATAGAGGCGGTCAAGTCTTTGACCAAATTATCGAGGATGTCATAACGGCGGCTCAGACATTTTGGTGCTCTGTGCATTCTTTTAGTATTTTAATTTACCTGTTACATACATTCACTGATTAGTAAAATATTAAGAAAAATAAAAGCTGCTAGGATTTTTACTGTGCTGACAAAACTATACTATAGCGTTATCTGTAAGAGATCATCTTTCGATGATAAGGCCGCCTATTGAGCTCTGTATCTATAAAATTGTAGTTTAAAAACATTCCTTATCTTTGTGTACAAATACGAATACATAAATAAATAAATAGATATCCGGGACGTCAACGTGAACAACATTGAGTATAATGGCTCTGAAACACGTTAGGATCAGTTACGCACTACATCTGATTCTTGTATGAAATGACGGATGCCGGATGTAGTGCGTAAGCACCCATAGAAACAGTACTACGGCTGCACCGCCAAACCGTTATTTCTAGGATTTGGATCATGCCTACGTATGCACTACAAAGAAGAAATATATAGAAAGGTTTTACGCTGGTGACAGACCTTTGTTTAACACCCCATAGAAGCTATACAATTAAATAAAAAACGGACCGTCCCGTGACCTCTCGGTCTATAAAGACACCGAAATGTCAAGTTTAGAATATTTAAATATTTTTTAAATACCTACTTTTTAAAAATTGTTTTTTTTTATGTTCATGAATCGCGCACTCGAATTTAAGACACAGGTATTCAATTCCTTCATTCCCGATCGTATAAAGCTGCATTGCTGATTTGGCCAGAATGTTATGTGAGACGCAAAATATTTCTTACCTACATGAACATGCGAAATATTTTAAAAGGTTTTGGAATGCGTATTTCTATGACAAAACAAGTATAAATCAAGTTTCCTCATTCGTATTTCAATCCAGTTCTCTACGCCGTAAGTTGTGTCGAAATCGGCGTTAAAATATGGATTTTTTAAGGATCATAATTTTCAAAGTATCAAAAAAAAAAAATATGGATTCTATTTATATTATTTTGGCTACAAAATTACTCGAGTATTGATGATACAAAACGATGTCATAGTTCGTCTTGAGATTTGACACTAAATAATAAATAGCTAATGGCAAATGAATAGAATGCTCCGCTTTTAAATACATATACATGAACAAGATCGTGAGAAACATCAAAACTGCACCTGCTCCTCAGTTCGAAGTTACTGACCATTTTGTATACCCAGGGCAAACAATTCAGAAAGGTAGGTCTCTCATTGAGAAACACACCAGTCGCCCAATCCAACTCACCAGGGTAACTTTCGGAAAGATCCGTAAAATATCCTTCCCCCAAATAATGCAGTAGTGAAGGTTAATTGTGCAAGTGAAACTTAGTCCTCTTCCTCCGAATTGGTATCGTGTGGAATCGAGGCGCGGCAGCGGCGCGTTCGCAGGATATTTGGCGTAAAATAAAATGGACTGACCCTAAGAAACAGCAACTGGGTAGCGGAGCGGGTGCGGACACGATGCGGTGACGTGCAGTGACTCCAGTCTATCCAAATTGCACGTTATTGTATTATACCCAGGGTTGCTATGTACATACTTACTTAGTTAAGTTCACGCCTATATCCCTTATGGGGTAGGCAGAATACCAGCGGCTATAAAAGCATCTGATATCAGGTTTGACAAATTTGGGGGTATTATAATGATGGAGAGAGACTCTTGCAGTGACAGTAGGGCAGCCTCATCATCATCACAACTCCGTGTAATGAGCCCACTGCAGGGCTATGAGTCTCTCCTCTGGGTGACGAGGAGGTTTTAGGCCGTAATCCATCAAGCTGGCCCGGTGTTGGTTGGTGGATGTCAGATATTTCAGGGTGCCAAAATGGCTTCTGACAAACCCGAAGGATTACAGTATACAGCACCCGGGACCGACTGCTTAACGTGCCCTCTGAAGCACGGAAGTCGTCGTGAGAAATGAATGGTCGGCGGTCACCCATCCTAATACCGGCCGCACCGAGCGCGCTTAACCTGCGATATCGTTTTATATGCACAGTAACCACGGCAGTAAAAACAGCCAATAAAAGCTCCCGTGTTACTACCGCTGCCAACTCCGCCAATTATGAGGTTGAGGCCTTACTTAGATACCTAAGTACTTAGGCACTAAGCCGTGGTCACATTGTGGGTGTTATACATAGAGAAACTGAAAGAAATTAGGTCACCGACGACGTAAGGATAAGGCAATGGGCAATATGACTGGGGCAGGAAGGTTCTCAGGTGGTGAATGTGGACATCAAAGGACCAAGAGATGTGAGTATCGTTAGGATAAATAAGCAATGGACTCTCCCGGTTCGTGATGATGATGACATATGACAAAAATTATAATTTTAAACAATGTCAAGTTTCATGTAAGACATGGCATTATTTTATTACAGCAAAGATCCGCAGAATTCATTCCTACACTTTTCCAGCTTACAGCACACTCTATTCCTTCAACTATTATTGTACCAACTTGATTACTAACCTAATAATTATGATAGGTGCCCTTTCGGTATGAAAGGTAGGCACTAGTTACATCGCGTAGTCTGAAACCAGATATTTTTTTCCTCCTTCATCCCATCTATTTTTTTATAAATACCAGGCTTTTTCTATTTACTCAATCGAATATATACAGAAATTTTGAATGTTTTTTTCACAATAATTTTGACAGTAAATGACCACTGAATGGCAATGTAACAGTAAAGTAAAGTTTTAGAGTAATTGATATGTCATATAGAATTACATTTAGAGTTGCACTAAGCGCCATCTAAACATCGGTTCTGTTGGTTCCTCTTCGAAACTCCTCTGAGAAAAGCTTAATTAATCATCAGATATAAGTGAAAAAAATAGATTGCTACCACGTAGAAACAACCCAGAAACCAAATTTATCCAAACCAAAAACAAACATTGAATCATTGTGTCCAAACGACTTACAAAAGGAACTACTCATCTAGTTTAGATATGTTTTCCTCTTTTAAAAACAATATTTTTGCCAATATTGAAGCCTTAAAGGCGTAAAGCCTTAAATGCTTGCAGGCTCGGAGCGTTTAAAGCTCATATTTTTATGCTATTGAAGCCCTATAAATGTAACATAATGTACTGTACGTATGGTGCCATGCTTGCGTCTCTCTTGGTATTAAGTGGCTGTAAAACACGGTTTAAATTTTATTCATTTGTGTGTAACGTGGTTTCTTTGTAGTCGAAAAGATGGCCGAAAATCATCTAAAAACTGCCATAAATGTGATAAACTTGTGTGCAAAAAGCATTCAATGGATCTATCTGAATGTATACAATGTGTCTGTGCATCGGTGTCGGAGACTTTAGGGGGGTGAAATATGGGGATTTTTATCGACAAATCACTATCCCAATTTTCTCTTGGCGCCTCCATACTAAAATGGCAGCCATTTTGTTTTTTTTACTTCGCAGCTCAGGAGCCTGCACTGTTTTAATCCTTGCTATCGATGTAGACGTCTTAGGAAGACAAAAGAGGTACCATTTGAAAGCTAACAATGTAGACAATCAATTTATGATCCATTAACTTCAAATCTTTTTCAAAAAATAAGAAACACGAACTAATAAAAAAAAAATTATATTGCATTTTTTTAAGTTATCTTTATCTTGAAAACGAATGTGTCAAACAATATTTTTTTATTGTTTTTTTTTTAAATACAGGACATTTTTATAAAATAGTCTTTACATCAAGGTCCTAAGTTAAATAGTTTTGAAGCTATGATGATTGAAAAAAGGTAGTGTTTCTAACTATACGATGGGTAAAGATAAAACAAATTAAAACCATTAATCATTTATTAATGTAATATTACTTAAACTATTACAACCACGATTCAAAATGTCCTCCATTATGTTGCAGACAAGCAGTTGCCCTAATCGACACATGTTGTGTAGCTCTTTTTATCATGGCTTTTTCCGCCCTCATTTCATCCCCGACTTGTTGTATTTTTTCAATTAATTCTTCTTTTGTGTTGGGTACGTTAACATAAACTTTTTGTTTCTTTGTGCCCCATAAAAAATAGTCTAGGGGTGTCAAATCTGGAGAACGCGGTGGCCAAGCAATCGTCCCACCTCGTCCAATCCATGTTCGAAAGGTGTCATTTAAATGATTTCTTACATTGACCGCAAAGTGTGCCGGAGCTCCATCTAATTGAAGTATCATTCTTCTCCTATAGGTCAACAGTAATTCACTTAATGCGTCTTGAAACTCAGTTTGCAGGAATTCCAAAAATCTTGGAACATTCAATGTAGCGGTCAAAATAAGAGGCCCAATTAAGATATCGTCTATCATTCCAGCCCATACATTTACCGAAAACTTGTGCTGAAAGCTACTGGGTCTCACTGCATGTGGGTTCTCTTGGAGCCACAGATGATCGTTCCGATGATTTGTATATCCTGTTAAAGTCGTAAAAGTTGCTTCATCGGTCCACATAATCCTCTTTAAAAAATTGGGATTAGATCGCACTTCTCGTGATATCCACGAACAAAAAACTGTCCTTCCAGCGACGTCAGGTCCAATTAAACCTTGCACTTTTCTAAAATGGAATGGGTGCAATCCTTGCCGTTTTAAAATCCGCCAAACTGTCCATTTCGTTAAATTGAGTCTAATCGCAATGCGACGAACACTCAGTTGTGGATCTTGCGTTATTAACTCTAACACCTCTTCTTCCTCTCGCGGAGATACCATTCGTTAGCGGGTCTTCTAATTCCATATTCGGTGAGCTCTCTCACAGCAGCATTCGCATTCCCGTTGCAAAATCCATAGACAAAACGGATGTTGGCCACGTCGTGGCTTGAAAAACGACGCTCTTCCATTAGATAGCGCAAAAAATAACAATGCACTTTAAAAAATAACAAAATAACAATGTATCTTTGACAGATAAGAATGTAATCACAACGCTGGGCGAGGGACGACTGCCTGTCAGTGCCACGGTGTTTTCACTTAATTTCGTTAGTATCACTAAGATATAGATGGCGTTGTTTATAATTTATAAAATTAGAAAAATGCTATAGACAATGTCTCTTTCATCCTACTTTTCATTCTTCGGTTCATTCAATCAATCAATCAATCACCTAGCCGACTCATTAAATGTATCTTTCATTCGTTACCTGTATTCGTTACTGCGCACCCGTTTTCGAATGTTGTTTTTATCGCTTTTTTCTTGGATTCCTTTTACCCACAACCCGGCTCTCATTTGGACTCTGACGCTCTCTTTTTTAATTCTGACCCGGCAATTCTAATGGATTTCGGAAACAACGCTGCAATTCGACCTTTGCATGTTTATTGGAATTTTGATCGTCATAACGATTTTCTGATATATGCATATTTCATATATCATGATAATATACATATTTGAGGAGTCTTAAATATTCTTAAATAAAAATACAGGGAAAGTTCCCGACTGGTTCTAGTAAAAGTTTCAGTCACTAAGTTCTAGATGGCGCTAGAGTTCCGTTTTAGCTGATATCTCTATCTCAACCTATAAAAGTTACTTTATGGTCAGTGCGTCCTATTCTGAATAGAACCGAAATTTTGTCTCACTCAAACCCTATACACGTGTCTTTCTAACATGTTGTCACAAAGCAAAGCTATCTTAAGACACACCCTTTAAAATAATACTTGTAATCTGGGGCCTGGAGTCTATTGTTTGACATGTGTTTTTTACTTACGTTTTTAAGGGTCATATTTAAACCAACACAACTTTTGAACTATCTTACATATGGCTTTGACGTAAGATTTATTTTAAAGAAAATATTTTATACTTTTAGAAAACAATAAAAAAAATATTGTTTGACAGATTCGTGTTCAAGTTAAAGATAAAAAACTAAAAAAAAATGCAATATAAAATTATGTTTTTTTTTTATTAGTTCGTGTTTCTTATTTTTTGAAAAAGATATTCAATTTAATGGATCATAAATTGATTGTCTACATTGTTAGCTTTCAAATGACACCTCTTTTGTCTTCCTAAGACGTCTACATCGATAGCAAGGATTAAAACAGTGCAGGCTCCTGAGCTGCGAAGTAAAAAAACAAAATGGCTGCCATTATAGTATGGAGGGGCCAAGAGAAAATTAGGATAGTGATTTGTCGATAAAAATCCCCATATTTCACCCCCCTAAAGTCTCCGACACCGATGCACAGACACATTGTATAATGCACAGACTAATAAGGAGAACAAGTTCAGACGGACAACTCCCTTGTCATAGATGTCGGTCTATACGAGGCTCACATATTGATTTTGACAGCTTGTTTTTTTTAAATGTTATTCTACACAATGAGGTGTAGCAGTTTTTTTTCTACTGACATGGCAAAGAACTTTCTTAGTATGTTATGCCTATAGGTAATTCCTTTGCCAAATAATAAAATTTACAAATAAATAAATATGGGTCTGGATGTTTTTCTATATAACAAATAAAAAATATCTATGTGCTTATACATATATTTCTTAATTTTATTTATCCGTCATCTAGTATCCATAGCACAAGTTCTTAATGAGAACTAATTTAGGCTAGACAATGTGGTGTGATTAAATAAATTTTTCTGACAATCCAATTACAAATCCAATATAGGTATATAATTTCAGTCCTCGCTGTCAGTATATTTCAGGTATTGTTGAGTTATAGTTAGGTACTTCCTTTGGTATATTTTCTTGGAATTTCACATAAGGGTAACACAATTTTCATAACTTATACAATATTTTTATAATTTATTTATAATTAAATTCATTTACACATCAATTCACAAAGATTGTTATTGTGTCAATCTCTACAAAGATTGTTCAATTCGAATTGAAACTTTCAATTCAATCAAACTATTCAACCAATTCAAGCAGTCAAGTGTCAATATCATTATGTGAGCCCATGGACAATATCCATAGACTGATGCTAGATACACTATGGAGATTACCAGCCGTGGTATAATGCTTAGGCAAATAATTATTTTGAAAAGAAATGCTAATATGCTGTAGAAAATAAAAATGATAAAAAAAATTACAAAAAAAGATCTATTTTTGTTATCTATTTTTACAAAGAAAAATCATTTTTTTTAAATTTTAGTGATTAATTAATGTAAAGTAGGTAGGCTTATTGTGTTCAATAACTATAAGTTTTTGAGTTCCTTTAATTTTTATTAAGATTTTTGTACAACAACGTTTATAAGGCTGCTAGTCAGAACAGAAAAAGGTAAGTAATTTTAAGTTACAAATTTTCTACTAATAAGAATGTTGATTATATTTTGTATAATGTTGTTAAATATACTGTTTAATACATATATAAATCAAACTTAAGTGATTCATAAAATTTGCTGTTTTTTTTAACTTTTTGTTTGGGGTAATTTTAAGTAATAAAAAATAACGATGTTAGTTGAGGGAATAAGTTGATACTTTATAAATTTTTGTAACAAATGCTAACAAAATTGATACTGTCCTAAATTTTGATTATAAGTATATTATTAAAAACAGGCAAATCAGATTTAAAAATAAAACAATAAAATACAATAAGTAATTATTTTTATCCCTGTAAATAAGTAGTAAGTTAAATGTTCTATTTCATCTGCATGTTACTAATATTCATGGGTTTATTCATTTTGTCTGTTGGTAGTGGTACTAACTGTGTTGTCTTATTTGTCGTAGGTAATTCAACGACCTGCCCTCGTCGCGCCTCACATTTTTTGACATGCAAACTGGACCTTACTTGTAATACCGTGTATTTCTCATCACGTGATACTGGCAGTTATAGTACGTCGCCTAGTAACGACGGCTGGTTACCATTATAACCAAAGAATTGAATTGAATATCCCCAGTGTCTACTTTCGTTAGCCAGACTCTAACCATTAGTAACTGTTAATTAAATTCTTTGATCATTTAGTAAATGATCTAAGATTAAATTACTGATGTTGCTTATTTTTTTCCCCAGGACTTATTAATACAGTTCCATAGTATTATTCTATACACTCTAACTCACTGTGTTCCGATAATGGTAGGTAGTAATAGTCTATTACTACCTACCATGGTTCCGATGGTTGTGTTATCTGTGAGCTAAACTAGCAAAACAAAACAAACAAAAAAAATCACCCAACGTTTCATTTGTATTTATTGATAAGATAGTCAGTAATTTGACCTATTGTATGTATTGCGTGGTTACAGCACATGTTAACTATTAACAATGAAAAAAAATGAATGTGTAAGTTTATTTCTTTTTGCAAGTTAAGTTTTGCTGATTATGTGGTTCAATTCAATTTCCAATATCCGTGAATTATCGTTTTACAGGAGCATCCAAGGAATTTAATTCCTGAACTATGTAAGCAGTTCTATCATCTCGGATGGGTCACAGGAACAGGTGGTGGTATTAGCATAAAACAAGGGTGAGAAAATTTTTAAGTTTGTACTTATTCCAAAAATCTAATTTATTGTGTTAACTTTTCTTTTAAACTTTTTTATTTTTATCTTCCAGGGATAAAATATATATTGCTCCATCAGGAGTTCAGAAAGAGAGGATGAAGCCAGAAGACTTGTTTGTGCAGACAATTAATGATGAAGATTTGGAGCTTCCTCCACCAGAAAAGAAGTAAATATAAACCTTTTTTGAATAGATTATTGAATAGATAAGTTATCATATACTTTAAAAAAACCTTAATCAGTCATGATAGTTCTCTTTCTGCTGAAATAAAAAAAATACTTTTCTCTTCGGACAATTCACATCAAAGTAGGTACATACAAACTATCTTATAACCATATTTTTGCTACTACTTCTAAAGAAGTCTTTTGGTAAAAATTTTCATTATGATAATTTTTTTTTCTTTCGTGTCCATCTTTCCTTCAAAGGTATCCTATCATTGTCATCTTGTTCACACTATGCTGCAAAATAAATTACAATTTTATAGAGAACCTACTTATTACTTGTTATTAATGCATGCAAATGTAATGCACTCATCCACCACCAACTTAACTAAGTGAAAACTAGATTCAGCCAGCTAAACTAAAGTATAATTGTCTGTCCAGTAAAAAATAAGCATAGTTTGCAGTAGACGTACCAGTATGAAAAACTGGATGAACTTTGCGAGCTAAGCTAAAGTAACTTATTTTCTTGTGTTTTTTATCGGCTGTCACCCTCTAGTGGAGGGCATGTAGTTGGTGGGATTGTCTGGGGATTTTATTTATTTATTTATTATTCATGAAACTTTTTAATTAAGTTATTTTTAATTCATATAAGCCTAGGCAAAGGAACATAACGATACAAAAAACATCAATGGAGTACATTTCATCTTGATTTAGAATTCTGAGTTACCAGAGTACTTTAAAAAAGTCATGATTTTTGAAGATTTGTATAAATGTGTAGCATATCATTAAAAAAAAAAGATGTGTGGCACTCGGAGACTGCAGCGGTAAAGCTATTGCGTAGCATTTTTTATCAACTTATGCAATTATAATTATTTATTTATTTTATTAATGTAGTAATGTTTGATCTAATATGAAGATCCACAAGTTCCTAGTAGATGGCGCTGATTGTTTATTAAAGCCCGCATGTAAAGTTATGAAATCAAAGTATCACCGCTGTGCCGGTTGGAGTGGGGGGTGTTAGATTTTTTTCGTTACGGAATTTCTGGATTCGGTCCCCACGCTCAAGGCCCGCGATAGAAGCTATGCAATAGCTTAAAAAAAGGGATAACAGAAGAAGTTTTTAAAAGTATTTAAGTATTTTATTGCGATAAAAAAAAATTCTTCATATCATCGCTTATATTACAACACCGCGAATATGCATTTTCATGACTTTACAGGACAGGCATAAAATGTAATATTTTTAATAAACAATAATAAAAGAAAGATTATAATAATAAATAAAAGATATGATTGTTCCTCAATCATGGCAAAACGGCTCAACGGATTTTAATGAAATTTGGTATAGTAATGGAGTACAGTCTGGAATAGCACATGGGCTACTTTTTACCCCGAAATTCCCGCGGGACTCGAAATTGTGCGGGTAAAACCACGCGCAACATCTAGTCCTAAATTGATCCAGTGCCGCAGTTGTGTAAGATGCTACTCTACGGAATTCGTGAGGATGCGGATTTTTCCCTGCAAGAAATAGATAGCTCGGGGTCTGGGTATTCTTTATTTATTTAAATGTTATATTGAGGGTTCCCCCAAGTTCGCGCCTAATTATCCTATATCACAAGCATTGCTTGGTTTGCAGGGCTAGCATGCGACCATTGATGAAAACTCGAATCGACAAGATAAATATTATTTTATAAAAATTAATAAAATAATATTTATTTTGTCGATTCATGTTAGCTAACATGCGTACATATAACATAATCGATAGAGTTACTCGATTCGTTGCCATGATTAAGACCACAGAACCAAAGGTACCATATTCTAAAAAATACACACTGTAAGTGCCATATTCTAAGAAAATACCGATATAAAGGCCCGATATATCGTTATCCAGCTGGGCCATGTAGTTGGTATGATTTTCCGTGTTTTTTTTTTTATTACATTATAATGTAATGTATATCGTCTGTGAACTCCAGACTGCGCAAGAGCCAGTGCACGCCGCTGTTTATGATCGCGTACCGCGCGCGCGGCGCCGGCGCAGTCATCCACACGCACTCGCCGCACGCCGTGCGCTGCACGCTGCTCTATGACAAGGAGTTTGTTATCACGCATCAGGAGATGATTAAAGTAAGTCTTTATTTGTAACATTTAGGTACTATCGAAAAATGTTCCGGTGTTCCACCTTTAAGGCTAAATTCACTTGCACTTTAATAACTTTTTTTGACGACCGGCTGGTGTAGTGGTAACATAAATTGCCTTCTATGCCAGAGGTCCTGGGTTCGAATCCCGGTTGCGGTGGATATTTGTGTGATGAACACAGACATTAGCCGTCAAGTCATGGATGTTTGTATGTTTATTTAAGGTTATTCTAATAAAAAAATATGTATTTATTCAATATGTATATATTTCTTAAGTATGTCAGTTATCTAGTATCCATAACACAAGTTCTTTAAGAAACTTAATTTGGGCTAGATAATGTTGTGTGAGTGCCAGAAATATTTGTCAGAAACTAGGCAGTTCGGTTAGCTCCTTTTATTACTATATTATTTTAACTAGATAAATAAGGCAGTCAGTAATATTATGATATATTACGCTTATATTATATTGATTATAGATATGAGATCTATATTGTTTCATTGACTGCCGAGAAAAGTAGGCGGAGCTTCGATCCAAAAGCTGTTCTAGGGAGAATTTTCTTAACTGGAATACCGGGACGAAATTCAAAAATTTTGTAGGGACGGGAGGCGATTGTAGATCATGTGAGACCAAATTAAGTTTTAAAGAACTTGTAATATCATTATCATCATTGTAATAAGCTAAATGCAGGGCTATGAGTCTATACCTAGGTGATGAGGTCGTTTCGGCTGACCAACAAGCTGGCCCAGTGCTGGTCGATGGATGTAAGAATTTTCAAGGCTCTGAAATGAGTTTTAACGAAGCTTAGCTACTACTGTATACAAGTAAACAGTACCCGGGACCGATTGCTTAACGTGCTCTTATAAGCACGGAAGTCGTTGTGAGCAATTATTGATCGGGGGAAACTAATCCTCGTATAGACTTGCTTTACCTGCTAGGTATAACGATTGATATACCTAGCAGAAGCAACTGCGACACGACGCATCTAGCCAAAAATTAAATTATCGATATTTAGTATTATGAATAACGAAACATTGGATAGATTTAAGAAATAAAGTAACATACTACATACTAACTTTGTAAAGAATATAATAACCAAGTTATTTTTTATGTAAAAAAGGATAAGTGTTACAATTAGAGCGCTTGTAATAGTGACAACTATCGGGAACTTAAAAAAATAATGAAATTGAAACTATCCAACTACTATACAGGGTTGATTGGTGGTCATCGGCCAAATTTTTTTTACACAATAAGTATCATTTATAGATACAATTTTTACAAGGAAATTAATATATCCGCTAACATGTTAAGCTAAGCATGGTCACTCTAAATTACCATTAAAATAAAGTCGACTACGCACTACTACATAACATCTCGTAGTACTACGTGGTACTATTAACAATGAAATCCCGCATCGTAGTAGCTATGTTCATCAACAACGACTATTTTCAAAAACGTTTGTGGTTCCATATTTCTACTTTTTTGTACTGAGCGACGCTAAAATAAATATGCAGGTACGTCTATATTGTATTAAAGAAACTAACATTTAAATTTGGCCGGTGACCAAAAAACAACCCTGTACATATTTTTTGTGAAGTGGCGACTAACCTGCTTTTAACCGCAATCTCATGTCCATCACATAGTGAAGACGAGGTCGACGACGACAGCACACAGGTTTAGTTATTGGGCCCTTTATAAAGGTACGAGGGTGGATTGAAAAGTTCGCGGCCTAGTCAAGAAAACAGAATAAAGTACATACAAAAATATTTTTATTTTTCGACGTAATCTCCATTTAGCTCTATGCACTTCTTCCATCTGCTTTCCAGAGCTTCCATACCTGTTTTAAAAAAAGATTCCTCAAGGTCTTCAAAATACAGGTTAACAGCGGCTTCGACCTCTTCATTCGTTAAAAATTTCCGAGGTGTTTTTTCAGGTTTGGAAACAGATGAAAGTCCGAAGGTGCCAAATCAGGAGAATAAGCTGGATGTGGCAACAATTCGAAACCACAATCACGAATTTGAGCCATAGACTCGACAGACGTGTGGACTCGGGCGTTGTCCTGGTGAAACAACACTTTCTTTCTCAGTAATCCTGGTCGTTTCTGTTTAATTTCTTCACGTAAACGGCGCAGAAGGGTGCTATAGTACGCAGAGTTTATTGTTTCGCCTTTTGGAAGGTAGTCCACCATAATGACACCCTTAGCATCCCAAAAAACCGATGCCATCACCTTGCCAGCCGACAGAATTGCCTTTGCTTTTTTCGGAGTTGGTTAACCTGATTTTTTCCATTGTTTGGATTGTTGTTTTGATTCTGGGGTATAGTGGTGAACCCAGGTTTCATCCATTGTCACAAATCTGTCAAGAAAACCTTGTGGATCAGCCTCGAACATCTCCAAACAGTCGCGAGAAATCGTGAGTCGAATTCGCTTTTGCTCTACTGAAAGCAATCTGGGGACCCACCTAGCCGAAACCTTAGAAAAGCCGAGTTCATGGACAATGATGTTTTGCGTTCGTTCATATGAGATGCCTATAGTGTCTGCAATTTCTCTGATAGTTAATCTACGGTCTTTCAATATGAGATCACACACTTTATTGATGTTTTCTTCGGTCGTAGACGTCATTGGCTTGCCGGAGCGAGGGTCATCTTCGATGTTCTCTCGTCCACGTTTAAATTCTGCAACCCATTTTTTTACAGTGGTATAAGACGGGGCAGATTCCCCTAATGTTGTTTGCATGTCATCATAGATCTCTTTTGGTGTTAATCTTTTTTTAAACAAATATTTAATCACAGCAAGTTGTTCAAATTTCTCCATTAGTAAAAATTTGTTCTACACGCGTATTTATATTGTTCGTAAAATTTTATTTAAACAAGATATCAAATTAAAAATTCGCGGGCTGACAATTGAATAATGACAGTTCAAAATGACGGCAGAAAAAATAACAAAAGTTTTTTTTTTAATGGCCAGGCCGCGAACTTTTCAACCAATGTAGTAACGTAAAATATTATTACACACATAACTTCACGCCTGTATCCCTTATGGGGTAGGCAGAACACCAGAGGTAAGATCATCTGATGTCACGTTTGACTATGGAGGTATTATAATGATAGAGAGAGAGATTATTGCAGCTTCTATGCTGGACTGGGAGCGAAAGAAAAACATAGAATGTGCCAGCTGCTTCTCTTCCCGGGTGTTATGGGAGGCTTTTTTGTGGGCAATAGGCTGACCCCCTGTCACTGCAATAGTCTCTCTCCACTATTATAATGCCTCCAAATTTGTCAAACGTGACTTCAGATGGTTTTATTAACTCTGGTGTTCTGCCTACCCCAAACGGGATACAGGCGTGAAGTTATGTATGTATGTTTTATAGAGACTAGTGACAGGGGGTCAGCCTATTGCCCACAAAAAAAAACTCCAGTAAAACCTCTGTCCTTTAACTAACTTTTACAGTATGCCCGAAAAGAGATGCAGCGTGTGTTCTTCTTTGGCTCGAAATAATAGCTACCGAAAGTCTACTTTCGTAAGAATATATTTATTTTTATTACCTCAACAGATAACTTTTTAATTGCCAATTTATGTGGTCCAAGAAGCAGTGCTCTCTGGCCGCGCTACCTCAAAGTTAATAAAGTAATTATAAACTATTAAGAAATCAATATCCCAAAAAATGTTCCTAAAGAGTACCTTGCATACGACAACTCTGGTCCAATAAACTCATTTAGTTAAGGAGTTCTATGTTATTCTTTCGCTTCTTATTTAACGCGAATAAATCTAATTAAAAAGTATAAGTATTGATTTAATATTAATTATAAATTTCTCTGACTTCCAGGGCATAAAAGATCAAAAGCTAGACCGCTTTTTACGTTACGACGAGAAGCTAGTGGTGCCTATAATAGAAAACACTCCATTTGAACGTGATTTGGCTGGCAGTCTCGCGGAAGCGGCGAGTGCCTACCCGGGCACCTGCGCTGTCCTAGTTAGAAGACATGGGGTGTACGTGTGGGGAGACTCGTGGGAACAAGCTAAGACTATGTAAGAAATTAATATTTGAATACTTTCTTTTACGGTGCCTTAACGCGCGTTTAACCTCACTGTTTAAGATTACGTAAGAAGTAGACAGGTACTTGTTTGTAGGTGCCTTAACCCAGATACTCCTTAAAAATTTACCATGTCAGATCGTTATATTTTTTTAGAACTAGGCATAAAATCTTTGATGTATCATGAGAAAAATATTTGAAAAAATACTCATCATCATCATCATCACAACTCTTTGTAATGAGCCCACTGCAGGGCATGAGTCTCTCCCCTGGGTGACGAGGAGGTATAGGCCATAATCCACCAAGCTGGCCCAGTGCTGGGTGTTGGATGTCAGAATTTTCAGGGCGCCAAAGTGGCTTCTGACAAACCCTAACGACTACTGTATACAAGTATACAGCACCCGGGACCGACTGCTTAACGTGCCCTCCGAAGCACGGAAGTCGCCGTGAGAAATGAATGGTCAGCGGTCACCCATCCAAGCACCGACAGCACTAAACGTTGCTTAATCAGTGATATCGTATGATACACACAGTAACCACGGCGCCACGACGAAAAAATACTCCTGTTGTGGAAATCTGGGAAAACGGTGTAGTTTATAAACAACACTAGTAAAATGTACTACTTTCATATGTGCTTTGTAAATTTAACTAAAGTTTCATTGCTATCTTTATTTTTATAAAATATTATGAAAGAAATAAATGGAATGGTGGCAAAATAATAGAATTTCATGTCCGTGTTATGATATGCCTGAAAACTGATCTCAGGGTGAAGGATAACATTACGTAACATTGCATTTTTTACAAAAAAGTTTGCATGTCCCTGACTAAATGAGCAGCATCCGCTCTTCTCTGTGTCTAAAAATTTGGCTGATACCATCGCATTCTGGAAGAGTCTTGATGGCTTCCAGAAGTACGACCAGACTTCCGTTGACCATTTCTGAAGGTTTCTCATATTGCAGTTAGTATATTTATTTATTTACACTTTATTGTTAACCTTATATTATAAAAATTTCAATACATTCAAAGTGACTGAGATTACACAATTGGCGGTCTTATCGCTGGGCAGCGATTTCTACCAGACAACCATGGACATAGGATAATCGTAGAAAGTAGCTTGGGGTTAAGGCATACTAGTTAATCAATAAAAAAATGGAGGCGCCACAGAGGTTCACTCCCCATGCGATGGTTCAAATTAATTATGTTTCGCGGAAATGTAGATAAATATTAAATAGCTTCGATGAACGATAATCACAGGAAAATAATTACAATTAAATAATGCGATATAAGGGCGGGAAATGAAAAGGGCACGCACCTTGCTTCTCTGTCGGGGTTGCTCCGGCGATAGGGTGAAAGTCCAGGTTTTAAGTTTCACTATGCGTGCGCACGCAAGCACAAAGAGTCCAACAGCACAGATTAACACAAAGAATCCACAAGGTGTTGCAGCGGTGTATGCGGATACCGGCGTCAAGGGACGTCGTCTTAGCGGCACAGCGGTCGATCGTTCACTGCTTCCAGTATGTTCTTCCTCATAAGGTGCGTGCGGGGGTAGGTCCCTAACCGGCGATGCGCGAGAGCTTTTAATTCAACCGCGTTAAGATTTGCGAATAGAGTAGGCGCGAACATTCCCCCGGCCTTAAAGGGTTGCCTTTAAATAAAAACAACTAGAAGCGTGAATATTTAAATATATATAATACTAATGATGCGGGAATATATTGCGGTGACAAATGATACATAAAGCATGGCGGTATGATATACTTAAACTTAAAAATACTTATGATTAAAATATACCATAAATACTTAACTTAAACTACATAAAATAAAGTTAGTTTATTGACTCGGTAAAGGACATAAACGAACGACTGGACGAAGATAGCTGCCCTTCGAAGTACGAATAGTAACGACTCGTGTTATACCGTCCTTTGAAGGGTGGACCTTCTCTACAACTGCGAGAGGCCATGCAAATGGCAAGAAGCGAATGGCGTTGATTAAGATCAATGGTTTCAGCTTCTGGCGCGGGAATAGAAGACAAAGGAACCAAGTTAAGGAAGTGCGCCGGCGTCAGTGCGGAAGGTTCAGAAGGGTCACAGCTTCTTGCCGTAAGTGGGCGCGAGTTCACTAAAGCTTCGACCTGCGTGAGAACCGTTATCAATTCCTCGTATGATAGAATCTGTTGTCCTATTACCTTGAATAAATGCGATTTAACGATTTTAACGACGCTTTCCCAGCATCCACCAAAATGCGGGGAAGCAGGCGGTATAAATTTCCAATCGATGCGATTTTCACTAAGCTCTACTTCCAAATGCGGACGATATTGATCCAAAAAATTATATAAATCGCGAAGGTACGAGAAGGTACTAGCGCCCACAACCGTACCGTTATCAGTGTATAAGCACTTAACTGGACCACGGTGGGAAAGAAAACGTTTAAGTGCGGCCAAGAAACTAACTGTGCTTAAATCTGTAGCCACTTCAATATGAGTAGCTCGCGTGGTCATGCATGTGAAAATGCAAATCCACCCCTTGCGAGTGCGCACCTCACGGCCACGGGCGGGCGTGTACTGCAGCGGGCCTGCGTAGTCGCAGCCGACGTGGGTAAAAGCCTTATCTACCTTATTAACGCGGTGGCTGGGCAAATCAGCCATGAGCGGGTATGTCGGGCGCGGTCTAGCACGGAAACACGTGTTACAACGGTGAACTCTATATCTAATGAGGCGGCGAGCGGAAAGAATCCAAAACCTTTGTCGTAGCAAAGAGTGAAGTAGTTCAGGCCCCGCGTGTTGGTGTTTTTTGTGATAATAATCGATTATCAAGTCAACAGTATGGCCACGTCGGGGTAAAAGTAAAGGATGTTTGGCGGTATAGTCTTCAGCGGAATTAGATAATCTTCCACCTTCGCGAATGAGTCCATCTCTGTCTATAAATGGATTTAGTTTATTTAAAACGGTTGAACATGACTTATTATTTTTTAAGCTTTGGATCTCATCAATAAAATAACATTCTTGTAAAGCGCGTATGATTCTAATTTCAGCGAAATCTAGATCGGAACTCGTAACATGTAGGGTAAAAGCCGGATAGTTGCCACACTTTTTGAAAAAGCTCTTTTATTAAAAATGAATACCACTACATTACTTAATCAAAGTGTATTCTTAAACATAGTGTATTAATCTTCTAACTAAGCCTATTTATTCAAATATAAATATTATTCGTTTTGAGTAAATCCTGTTTTATGTAACCTTTAAAAAAGAGGATAGTTGCCTACTATGGCGGATATTAGCCTAACGGTAAAAATGGTTCGGGGGATACTTGCCTGTCTGTTTTTTTTTTCAAATAAAGACGAACTTGTATTCATTTAAGTAATCACTTTTTATTATTGAACACAGTCTTACATTAAGTATTAATTAATATCAATAAAATTATAAAATTACAACAAAAATAGACTCCAAAATGGTAATTTAGCATCCAAAATAATAATTAAATATTACTATTTATTTTAAAGACAGAATAGCATCTATTAAATAAGTATTCAGTCCTAATTACTTACTGAGATCCTTTATTAAGTACAAAATACTAAGAGAAGTTAAATTATTACAGAATCAACACTTAAAAACAATAAGGTTTTAAAATTTTAAATTTGAACATGTATTTTTTTTTTTAGTAAATATTAGTATTTATCTTAAATATTCAAAATCATTGTGGGATAGTGTAGTTGATTTCTCTGTTCATACCGTCTTCTTAAGGTTCGAGAGGATATGCCATAAATCCGGGATATTTCGTTGATACTTTTTTGTTTTTTTTTATTTAGATCTTCGAATGCAAGTGCTAAACTATCTTCTGTCCAGTTGATGTGGCGCGGCACCACACCTGGCTTTCGTTTATACTTGCGAGGCATTTTGCTGTTGAGAAATTATTTTATTTAAGATAAACTCAATTAAAATATCACCAAGAAAAAAAGGTTAAACCAAATGAAAAAATTACCAAAAAAAATATAATCTGTTTTTGCTCGTTAAAATGTATAGTTACGGATAGTTGCCCTAGGGTTACCGCGATTAGTTATAAAAATATTTAACGAAGATTACTTACCAATATATTTCTGACGCTCGTCAAAGTATCGCCGCGGAAGACCTTTACTCACACTGACAAAACAAGTGCGCCTACTTCAACGGCTTACGCGGCTCCGAGGCCTACGCGGGGGACGCTTTTAATGATGATCAAAAAGAAACAATGTCAACACGTTTAACATAGAGCATTTGAAACTGAGGCATGTATCCGTCCGAGGCAACTATCCGGATTTTACCCTAAATTTCGCGGTAAGCGTTTTATAAATTTAGAAATATAAGCAGCGGTGCGTAATAATTTTGAAAATGAAGAAAAACGAGTGCTAAAGTCTTGTATAAACGTCATTGAATTATTAGAGACTAGCGAAAGAATCTGCGATTTCTGTTCAGGTATAGATTCGTCAATCTCTTGACTAATAGTTTTAAGACTCCACTCGGCGGGATCGCGGGCGGCCCACGGCGGACCATGGAACCATAGCGGGTGCGTTAACAATTTATCTGGAGTAAGCCCGCGTGATAAACAGTCAGCAGGGTTTTCAGTGCCGGCGACGTGGTAAAAACAGCTTGCGGGAATATTTTCTATTATTCTTACGAGTACTATGCGGTTTGCTACGAAGGTCTGCCATCGGTGAGGAGACGAGTGGATCCAGCATAGAGCCACTTTAGAGTCGCTGAAGGCGAATATTTTACTTATTGGAAAGCGTGATTTTATAGTATCTGTAACCTTGCGTATTAAGTTCGATAGCAAAACCGCTGCGCAGAGCTCGAGTCGCGCAATAGACACGACTTTAACGGGCGATACTTTTGATTTCGCGGTAATTAAGTGGACTACGTAATCGTCCCCTGAGCGGACCTGAGCATAGACAACACCTCCGTATGCTCGCTCGCTAGCGTCTGCGAAACCGATAATATTAATTTCACAAGACTGCACTAAGCCTAGGTGTCGAGGTATACGAAGAGAGTTTAATAATGGCATCTCTTGACAGAATTGCTGCCAGGCCGCTTGAATCCGCTGCGGCGGCTGACTATCCCAGTCACATTTCAGTAGCCAAAGCTCTTTGATAAGCAGCTTGGCGTAAAGAATTACCGGCGCGACTAATCCTAAAATATCCCACAAGCGGGCTACAGCGGAGAGAATAGTTCTTCTAGTACACGGCTCATTCGGTATCTTAACTTGAAAATAAAAGCAATCTGTGTCTTTATTCCAACATAAACCTAATATTTTTCGCGGGTTAGATTCATCAAAAATTTTCTTTGCGTCAGTTTTATGCGATTCGGGAATGTGTTTAAGTACTTCGTCTGAGTTACTATTCCATTTGACGAGATCGAACTGAGCTTTCTTAAACAACGCGATGAGATCTCTACTGAGGCTAGATGCCTCCTGGTCAGTCATCACCGAGTAAGCGACATCATCCATGTATAACGCGGAAGCGGTGACAGAAGCGGCGGCGGGATAATTTTTATCTTCGTCCTCGATTAGTTGCGTAATAACACGAAGTACGTGAAACGGACTTGATTTAATACCAAAGCAAACACGATTAAACTGATATTCAGCGATGGGATCCGTCGTTTTAAAGCGATATAATATTTTTTGAAATCGGCGGTCAGGATCTCTAAGAATTATTCTTAAAAACATCTCACGACAGTCGGCTGATAAACAAATTTTTAAATAATCTAAAATTAATTAAAATCGAATATAAGTCACCCTGCAAATTACGTCCCGAATGAATAATGTCGTTTAAGGAAACGCCCGTAGTTGACTTACAGCTAGCGTCTAAAACAATACGTAGCTTAGTAGTTTCCTTATCTTTTCTAAAAACACCATGATGTGGTATATAGTATGACGGGGGTAAACTATCGCCGCTATTGCTTACACGTGAGATATAGCCCTTGTCTATATAACTGTGTATAACGTCGTTATATGCGGCGCGAGCGTTCAATGAAGCCTCTAACTTGCGTTCTAAACATAAAAAACGTCTATGAGCGGCGGCGTAGGAATCGCCTAATGAAAACGGATCCTCGCAAAACGGAAGTGCGACTACATAAGTACCACTCTCAATGCGGGAAGTGGTTGCGTTAAAATACTCTTCGCACTCAAGTTCGTCTGCGGTATACATGGGCGGCGCGGACATCTCCTCAAGCTCCCAGAAGCGCCTGAGAAGCGCGTCTACTCGATCACAAGCTACCGAGCAGCATGAGGTTGTAACATTAGAAATATTACAAGCGGGAGTTGAATACAAAGTGGGAACTGAACCCATTAAAATAAAACCTAAAACAGTTTGTATTGCGGGCGGAATATTACTAAACTCGCTATACACTATGGTGGGCATTAGCAAGTGCGGGAATAATGAACTACCAATTAAAATATCTATGTTACCGGGAGTAGCAAACTCACTGTCGGCAAGCGGTAAGGAATGTATATGAGTGAACCCTTTAATGTCTACTGGGACGGACGGCAAACAGTCCGTGATGACGTCCACAATAAGCGACGACATATTGTAATTAACATTTAAATTAAAGCGTGAGTAAAATGTAAAATCAACAAACCCATTTATTGATTTTTGCGAGCCTCCTATACCCTTAACCGTAGTATGCGACGGTCTCGATTTACTCAATAATCCTAATGTGCCTCGTGCCTGTTAGAGCACTCGCTGACGCTCGGGCTCTAAATCAGGCACTCGGTGCAATAATAAATTACTTTGTGCTCGATGCAATAATCTACTATTTAGAGGAATGAACTCGCGTTTGAAACTTTGAATTGAATCTTATCTTCAACCTCATGCCGACATGCGTTTGGAAAAAGCTAGTTCGTTTCCTAAACCTGGAATAGGAGTTTGAAAGCCTAACCTAAATGTTTCTACCACCAAGCGTTCGCTCGGACTTTCGCCTTTTAGTCATCATCATCATTACCATTTATAATGAGCCCACTGCAGGGCTATGAGTCTCCGCCCTAGTTGACGAGTTTCTCAGGACGTCCAAATGGCTTATAACAATCCCTATAGACTACTATATATTAGTATACAGCACCCGGGACCGATTGCTTTATGTGCCCTCTGAAGAACGGAATTCGCCGGAACTTATGATCGCAGGGCACCCATCCTAGTAGTATACCTGTTATATTTAATGATATACAAGGAGCTACTACATCAAGCCAACAATTTTTTTTTCAAATAAGTTGAAGTCGTCATGGCGCCGTGGTTACTGTGCATATCAAACGATATCGCAGGTTAAGCGCGGTCGGTGGGGCCGGTATTAGGATGGATGACCGACGACCATTCATTTCTCACGACGACTTCCGTGCTTTAGGGGCACGCTAAGCAGCCGGTCCCGGGTGCTGTATACTTGTATACAGTAGTCGTTAGGGTTTGTCAGAAGCCATTTTGGCACCCTGAAATATCTGACATCCACCAACCAGCACCGGGCCAGCTTGATGGATTACGGCCTAATCCTCCTCGTCACCCAGAGGAGAGACTCATAGCCCTGCAGTGGGCTCATTACACGGAGTTGTGATAATGATGATGATGATTAAAATAAGTTGCAACTTACCGGCCATGGTTTTTGGAAATAGAATATGATTGTAAAATGTAAATAATTTGATAAATAATTACATGCTGCTAGTCTCTTACAAAAATCTTAATTAACTTTGAACAGACGACGTCCCCGTTGCAGTGGTCGAGTGTTCGGTTGCAGCGTGAGATCCTGGGTTTGACTCCCTCTACAGACTCCCTAGTCCCGTTGTGTGATCTCTATCTTATACAGGGTTTATTTTAATTAGCATCAATCCCAGCACAATCCCAGAACAAAAAACCACCCCCTTCGGTATCCCCCAGGGTAGTATTTTAGGCCCCACATTATTTTTAATATACGTAAATGACCTTTGTAATCTACAACTAGTACAAGGTAAAATAATTTCATACGCCGACGACACTGTTTTACTTTTTTCAGCTGACTCTGAACAAGACATTTTTAAACTTACTCAGAATGGCCTCAATATTGTGAATAACTGGCTTAAACTTCACCTACTGACATTAAATGCAGACAAAACAAAATATATTATGTTCACAATGCGGAAATCTCACGCAGCACGAACTAATAGACCCCTGTATGCACATTGCTGCAATAACGTTGCTGACACTGCATGTGAGTGTCCTAGAATCACAGTAACAGATAAAATAAAATATCTCGGTGTGATTATTGATGAAACTCTTTCCTTCAGATATCACATTGAAGCTCTTAGTAATAGAATCCGTAAACTGATTTTCGTTTTTAAGAAAATCAGGTCAATTGCGGATTCAAAACTTATCATGCTATTATACAGCGCCCTGTGTCAATCTGTGATAACATATTGTATTACGATCTGGGGCGGAGCTCCTAAAACCTCTCTACTTATTGTAGAAAGAGCTCAAAGAGCAATTCTTAAGGTAGCTACTTTTAGGCCATACCTCTACCCTACTAACCTTTTATATAAATCATGCAATGTACTAACAGTCCGACAATTATTTATAACTAATACAGTACTTAAACAGCACACAGCACTTCAATACAGCACCAGTTCTACTAACAAAAGACGCAAGGATATTGTATGCTCCAATCGCACGCGGGTAAAATACACTTTGACTACACGATTTTATAAATTCCTAGGGCCATTGTTGTATAACAAAATAAACGCCAAAGTGTATATATATCCCTCAAACGTAAGAAATTGTAAAAAGGCTTTAAAAACAGTTCTCCAGGAATTGTCGTACGATGAAACCGAGATGCTACTGACTGTTATAAGTTAATTTTTGATAAAGTTTGCATAAATGTGTAATTAGGTTTAATAAATGAAATAATTATGTAGGTAAATCTCTTAAATTTAAAATTGTCACAATTTCCTATTTTATTTTTATTTCTTAAGAATAGTTAAATAGATTCTACTATGTTTGTATAAGTATAAGATCCATATTTAATTTTATTGAAGTTATATTTAATTTGAATGATTTTTAAATGTTATTTTAGCACGCTCCAGCCTGAAAAACAGGATTATCCTAGTTCAGGCACCAATGTTCTATCCTTCCTTGTATATTTAAGCCAATATTTGTAATTCATGCTTTTCTGAAATTAATAAACATTTTTATTATTATTATTATTTATTAATTCGTTCTACGACTTTATACAAATCTTGATAAATTACACAAAAATCGAAAAATCAAACAAATTTTTGCTCCCTCTGTTATTTATTACGCTGCATTTTGCTGCATCACCCCTCACTGCACGCAAGGTGTGTGTCATACCAAAGTCAGTGTAAATAAAGTAACGCCTGTTTGGAGACTATAAATATTTTTTGTAAGGGAAAACCTAAATTTTAAGAAATAGAAATCATTTATTTGCAAATAATGTATTTGCAAAACTATTAATTTTAAAAAGTCGTAGAACAAATGTTGTTGGGATTGATGTGGAGAGGCTACCTGCAAGAGGTGATGCGTTAATTTAATTTCACCCTGTATAAACTTACTTCGGTGTCACAAGTTTGTCGTGTGACTTAAGGAAATTTTACAATTTATTCATTATTATTAATTCTGATTTCAGGACAGAATGCTACGACTACTTGTTCGAGATGGCGGTTGAGATGAAGAAACTGGGGCTAGATCCCGCCAAAGTTCCCGAATCCGCGGAAAATGGGAAATTATGAGTTCAACCAGCTACTACGCTGCTTCATTTATTGTTAGATGCGTTTTGCCTTACAATAAGAAGGATGTGAATATACTTATGTAATAGGTACTACACTAAGGCGTACTTTAAAATAATATTTTAAAGGTTTTTTCATTAAAGATTATGAAAGAAAAATATATTAAAGACTAGCCACCGCGCGCGGTTTTACCCGCATAACTTTTGATGCCGTGGGAATTTCGGGATAAAATATAGCATATAACCTTCCTCAAGAGTTGGGCTATCAAATGCAAAAAGAGTTTTTCAAATCCCACTTGTAGTTTCTGAGATTAGCGCGTTCAAACAAACAAAAAAACAAACTCTTCAGCTTTATATAAGAAAAATATACTAAATAGATTCGCCCCGACCCTCTGTTTTCAACCGACTAGCAAAAGGAGGAGGTTCTCAATTCGTGTGTATGTTTTTTTGTGTCTTTGTTACACGATTTCTTGGACAATTATGAATCGATTTTAAATATTCTTGTTTCATATGATAGAGGGTACTTCAGAGGTGGTCCCATATACATTTCATTGAAATCGATTAAGTACTTCATGAATTTTTTTTTTTAATATATAAGAGTACAGAGGACATTTACCTTGACGATCTTATACTTCAGTAAAAGTTTTGACGTGAAGTCGGTTTTTTTAATGTTCAGGTTGTAAATATTAGGCAAAGCTCTGTATGCTATATTTAGTACAGCTGCTTACCAATAGATGGCAGCACAATGCAAATTAGCTCGCGCATGTAAAGTGCTAAAATGAATATCGTAAATATCTAGAGTGATAATGTAATAATTATACATATGTATGTATCGGTTTCACTGGCTTTATTGTTTTTTAATTGTGCAATTTGTGCAGCCTTTTTTGGGATTCGTCCATTTAATGCTCTGCATTCTTTGATTAATTACTTTGATGTGATCCAATCCAACTTTAAGCAATATAGAATGCAAAAAAAACTTTAAAATATTATTTCTTTTAATTCTTCAATGTATGCAGTAAAACTGTTATTCTAAAACCATTTGTTTTTCGATTTTTAAATACTGTCATCATTACGTATTATGCATAAAATTAGTGTTTAAATAAATACAGCGATTACTGTATAGAACATAAAAATGTATGTAATGTATGTATGTAAGTTAGTTATGGTAAAGTAATATATGCAAAAATAGAAAATAAGTAAAAAAGTGCCAAATTAAATTTAACTCGAATTCTAGATTATCATTTTTGTTATTAATATTGTTACATCTAATGAAAAGTTATGAAGAGACATTGTCTTTTTCAATATTGTTTTAATTTAAATAAAAGCTATTATTTTTATACTCGCTTATTGAATTTTTTTATAAGGTATTACCAAATACTTAGTCAAAAATTAGTTACTCTGCTGTCGCTCTGTTAAGGTAGTTCATATTACGTATGACATTTACGGTATTATAATGAAATAGGCATGCTAAATCCTCTTTCACCTCATAATAATAAATAAATAATAGGAATAAGATCCCCAGACAATCACACCAACTACGTGTCCTCAAAGTAAGCAAAGCTTGTGTAATGAGATACCATGTAGCGAACTAGGGGGGAAACACATGGCTATACTCGAAAGCGGCTCCTTGTATAGGAGTATACCCACAAAAGTACTTCTGCGATAGGCATATATTTCATAACGATTGCTGGCTCTTATTGGAACAGAACACGAGATATTAAACATAACTTTTTGATAACATTCGGAGTAGGAGTTATGGCAGCGTATACATAACTAGCCACGCGCGCGGTTTTACCCGCGTAACTTTTGATCCCGTGGGAATATCGGGATAAAATATAGCCTATAACCTTCCTCAAGAGTTGGGCTATCAAAGGCAAAAAGAATTTTTCAAATCCCACTTGTAGTTTCTGAGATTAGCGCGTTCAAACAAACAAAAAAAAAACAAGCTCTTCAGCTTTATATATTAGTATACATAATAGGGCTTATTATGTAGAAAGACAACTTTTAAAATAATAGCTTCATGTATTAACTCTCCGTGAAATTCGGCCTCGTTAGTGTAAATATAAAACTATTAAAAATTACTCGCTCAGCTGGTTTCTAAAATATTGATGAGACAAATATCATAATATCATACTTTATTATTTTTATTTACATCATTTGTTATTTGACACTAAAACGAATGGATGAAATGGACATCCTAGAATCCGCAGCATTAAAATTATCTTACTCATATTATTGTAAATGTGAAAGTTTGGATGGATGGATGAATGTATGGAGGAAAGGCATAGTGAAAGTATACAGCGGTGCGAGCACAGAACTTTATCGACACGTATGTTAACGAATGTTCGTATAGTATGGAGTCAGTTGCAAGTTTTCAGTAACATTGTAATTTTTTATTAGACAGTTATTTAAGAGTACAACATGTTAATAAACATAAAAAATTAACAAGGCACACATTTATTTAAGCTGGGCGTACGGCAATGGATAGATTTCAATTATTGCTAACAAACCGTCTCCATACTATAAGAACATTCGTAACAATACGAGTCGATAAAGTTCTGTGCTCGCACTGCAGTCTAGAATAGCACATAGACCCGAATCTTTGAAATAGGTAATACCCGAAATAACCGCAGTATTCGAAATTGCGCGAAGCAAGACACCCTGTACTTATTGAACTGTTCTCATAGTTTAGTACTTGATAATACTGGCTTAAGTGTTTTCTTAAATAGTTACCATCAATCAATCAATATATATAAAACTGTTCCGTTACTGACTGAGTTACTGAGTGACTGACAGACAACGTACAGCCGTAACTACTGGGCGTAGAGAGCTGAAATTTGGAACATACATTTTTTAGGGGATGTAGGGGTGCACTAAGGAAGGAATTCCCGAAATTCCTACGGGAACGGGAATAATTGGACTTTTTAGTTTGTATGAAAAAAAAATATTCCTTGAGTGCGCGGATGTGATGCTTGGTATAAAGGTTCCTCAATAAGTGTCTGTTTGTATTATGTAAGGAATTCCCGAAATTCCCACGAGAAGGGGTTGGACTTTTTAGTTTGTATGAAAAATCTTATTCCTTGAGTGCATGGTTGTGATACTTGGCATGAAGGTTCTTCAAAGAGTGACTGGTGGTGTTATGAAAGGAATTCCCGAAATTCCCACGGGAACGGGAAATAATATGATTTATAGTTTTTATGAAAAAAAAAATCCATGAGTGCACAGATGTGATACTTGTAATATAAAGTGCATGGATGTAATACTTGATATAAAGGTTCTTCAATGACTGGTTGTGTTAAATATAAACAATGTTTATGCGCGTACGAAGTTGCGGGCAAAAGCTAGTTTCGTAATAAAAAGACTAAATTAAACGATGTTAAATACTTTAATTCAAAACCGAATCAATTGTTGCATTGTAAATATTAGAGTTTCATTATTCTTTAAGTTTATTTATTCATTATAAACACCATTTAAAACCGAGAGCAAGCACTTGACATAACGAAAATAAATACATCACAAAAAAATGCAAAATCAAAACTTAAGTTACAATTAAAGTAATTATAGTTAAGTTATACGTATTAATTATTACTTATAAATTATGTTTTAGTTAAATTACCCAGAGTTCCTAGGCAGGAGACAATATTTTTTTTATTAAGACAGTTAGTTTACAGTTTTCCCAGAAGTTCATTGGCAATGATTTGAGAAAACTTCATGGGCGTTTCCCCAGACGTTTCTTTCTTGGTCAATTTCTTCCGAGTTATGCCAGTTATGTTTGAATTAGTTTTATGCAAAATATAATCTTTAATTTCCTCAAATTCAGATTTAGTCAGGACAGTATCTTGAGACAGCTCGTCGTGTATAAAAGTCTTATCGCGTTTCGCGATGTCGTAGAGCAAATGTAAATCTAAAGAATTCTTATGTTTCTTCGAATGTATGATTTGTTTTCGTTTTAATAGGAACTTTAGGTTGTCCAGGTAAGATCTATTTTCGGAGATGTTGGCGTCGATGATCTCCAATTCTTCGGCGTCCAGTTTTTTAAGGTCCATGTTGGAAATGTTGTACTTTTGTTTCACGTTCGACGGTATCGAGCTTATTTCGGAACCTGTGGAGAATATAGTTTATTTATTATTTATTGATGTTTGGCTAGTCTTGGGTTTGACTCCCTGACGGGCCAGTTGAAGAAACGATTTGTTCTTAAGTAGCCCTGGATGTAGTCGGATAGTTACACAGTGCCTGTAAGCTTTTTATGTAAGTTGTATTGTATTATAATTATTTGCCAGAATGTGTGTACAAAAAGATGTTATTACAATAATGACCAGTTCACAAACTGCCGGATACAGGCGTGCAAATATTATTTGTATGCAGTTATTGAAGTTAGGTACATGTCAATAAAAAAAAGAGAGAAGTGCTAGTCAACATTTACATTACATTACATAAAATTGAAACAATACCTAACATGTCAATATTATAAGATAAGGTTATCGTCATTTAAATACTCATCTAATCTATAATAGCACTTTTCCATCAATAACCTGAACACGCCAATTTAAAGTTGCCAATTTAAGTAGAAAAAGAAATTGGGGCCTTATTTCTTATTTCTTAGAGTTTCTTATTTCTATCGAATCTTAGGTACCTACCTTAATTTGATTTCAAATTTCTAACTAAATACGAACTTTTGACGGGTTTCGATATTCAAAACAGCATAAGTAAAAGGTTTTCCAATAAGAGGTGTTATTTTGAATAGACCGCTATTTAGCAACGAAACCATTGATCTTTTACGGGAAAAGTTTCCGGACCGTGTTATTTCTCAAAAAGGTGAACACAATTGGCCACCGAGATCTTGTGATTTAACACCTTGCGACTTCTTCCTTTGGGGGCATGTGAAAGAGAAGGTCTACGCCAACAGCCCAGCGTCGATTCAAGACCTCAAACGTAAGGCTATCGAGGACATAGGGCAGCCACTTTGCGATTTGGTTCTGGAAAATTTCATGAAAAGGATATGGGCCTGTAAGTGTGCTCGTGGTGGTCATTTGCCTGATGTTATCTTCCTCTTTATGTATAAAAAAAATACATTTTTCTTTGAATATCAAAATAACACCTCTTATTGAAAAACCCTGTAGTTAGGTAGTAGGTACTTTAAATGACAAGGTTGAGTATCAAAACAGTTTATAGCTGCCCTTAGTAGCTAATTCTACTTTTCGTAGGCCAAACTAATAGTTTTCTTGAGATTAAAACGTGGCATTAGTCTAAGAGCCAACGCTGCGAGTTCCATGCAAAATTGCCCGGGCGGGGATAGTAAATAAATAAAATAAAATCCCCGGACAATCACACTAACTATATGGCTCCAAAGTAAGCATAGCTTGTATTATGGGATACCATGTAGCAAACTAGAAGATGAATATATAAATAGATATACACCCAGACACGGAACTTTTTTTTCTTGTTCCGTGCGGGAATCGAACCCGCAACCACAGAATAGATAATAGTACAAGCGTACAGAAGTTGCACTCCTTTGATGTTGAAGAAAGCCGACATTTTAAATACCTAAACTTGGCGCGCCCGACCGCGCGCGATCTAAAATGTGCCTTGACGCCACGCGTAAGCGTAAGTTATTCTTCGTCCCGCTGCTTAATAGACAATCGGTAGGGTTGCCACAAGTACTAAAAATAAAATACCTACTTATTTTTTCCCAGCTTTGGCCCTTAAATAAACTTCATATGGGCTACCTCTAACTAGACATACCTAGACAATATAGGTACCTATTATAATATCAGAAACTCCATTTTAAGGTTCAATACCCAAAGGGTAAAACGGGACCTTATTACTATACCCTGGCAAATAATTCAATGCAGTAAAATGATAGTTCCAGTGATGAAATAGTGATGCGGCTTGAGTGAATGAATGATTTATTTCTAATATAATATCTTAAAGATATAGGAAAAAAACTATTTTGACTCACAAAATAGTTTATATTTTGATTTCTAAAGTGGAGATGCTACACTTCACTTACTTTTTTGTTGTCTCTAAAAAAATTGCAAAAAACTAATTTCACTTCTTATGTGACCGTTTTAAAGCACAAGGTATGTTTGGTTATTATTTATTTTCGTTAAAGTTACAGTAAAGATAAAGTACACACCTCAGATACACGTATTTGTAAATTTGTTTATATATTTTATTCTAAACGAATGTAAAAGGAACATTCAATTTTAATCATTCTCATTCAGTACACTAAAAAGATTATAACTGGTATCATTATTTTTCTTTTTGACATTTCGACCTGTCAGTTTACTGCATTGAATTATTTGCCAATAACAGCTGTCCGTCTGTCTGTCTGTCTGTCACCAGGCTGCAGATTATGCATTTCAATCTCGAGTTGAGCTAACATATATTTAGCCGTTTTTTTTCAACCGCCGCGCCCTCTAAAAGGAGGAGGTTCCCAATTCGTGTGTGTAGTTTTGTGTCTTTAGTTTTGTGACAATTATGAATCGATTTTGAATATTTTTGTTTCATATTCATATGACTAAGAATAGTACGGACGTGGTCCCATATAAATTTTATCGAAATCGATTGAGGACAGCAGGCGGGGACAAGCTAACATAGAAAGTAGTACAACTGTAGGGATATTTTGTAATCCTTTGCTAATATAATACATACAAACATGTCTGCAAGTGTTATCACTTTGTCAATTTCATATTTGTAGTTGTAACCGCCTGCTGATACTATTTTTTATAACAAATGTTATAAAAAAAAGCTCTAATAGTCTTATATGCTATGCTTAGAGGAGGTTCTCAATTCGTGCTTATGTTTTTTTCTTCTTTTTATGTCTTTGTTACACGATATTTCGTACAATTATGAATCGATTTTGAAAATATCATAGATAGAAGATACTTCAGAGTTGGTCCCATGTAAATTTCATCGAAATCGATTGAGTAATGAAATTTCAAATTTTTGAAAAAATATTTATAAATTCGGAGAATGTTGACATTGACGACATTATACTTCAACCAGTTTTGAGGTGAAGTCGTTTTTTTTAATGCTCTGCATTCGTTGATTATTTTGTGCTTTTTACAAATTAATAACTTTTCTTACAGATTTAGGATTTAAATTTAAATTTAACAAAACGTCTATTTATATTGTTTACAAATTCAAATAGAAGTTTAAATGTTGCGTCGATAGGTGGCGTTAGTTGGACCAAAAGTGATTAATTATTAATACTTTGCTATAGGAAACGATCTTTTTAAACTTTGGATTCTTAATTTTTGTTTATATATGTTGATCTTCGTTGAATTTTAAACTTTGTAAATAATAAAGGGTACTATAATTGGATTCAGATGTGTTAAGCTACCTAGTTACATTTATTACTGAAAGGGATATGTCATTTAATATTGTCAGAAAAAAAAACGGAAGATTAAATGTAAGACATTCAACGAATAACACTTTGGGTACCTACGCGCACACTATTACCACAGTACAGACAGATATCTACAGTAATTCAACTTCATACGAAAGGCGAGCTATACCTACGCGGCTCGATCTCGGCATGCGGCCAGTTGCGAGTGTCTGTCTGCATACCGAAACAATTGTTGATTGAGCTTTACGTTAATAGTCGGATTGTGTATACTTAAAGATTTAATAAGTAATACATCTTTTCGTGCGTTTCAGTCGAGGCGCAAGTATTTTTCGGTAGCTAATAATTTATAAGACCGATTTGTTATTCAAACGTAAACATGGTTTTTTGACACAAAACGTATTTTTGTTGAACACTTCCTATTCAATTTACAACGTATTTTATTTGTTTATACTTATAAAAATGTATATTTGCAGTCACAAAACTAAATGTAAGTAAACACAAAGTAGGCAAATGTAATTTAAACGCAAAGGCAGCCCCATCACATGTGAACGGACCGCGGCGGCGCTGTAGGCATTTATTTCAAAGATGCGGCCAAGTTGAATTACTGTAGATATCTGTACTGTACTATTACGCATCGTAGCGGATCAATTCGTCTGCGTTGCTCGTAGGTATATGTATAACTAGCCACCGCGAGCGGTTTTACCCGCGTAACTTTTGATCCCGTGGGAATTTCGGGATAAAATATAGCCTATAACCTTCCTCAAGGTTGGGCTATCAAATGCAAAAATAATTTTTCAAATCCCACTTGTAGTTTCTGAGATTAGCGCGTTCAAACAAAAAAAACTCTTCAGCTTTATATATTAGTATAGATTTATATAAAAAGCGGCATAGTGTGCGCGTTCCTTCAGGGTAAATTGCCCAAAGTTAATTTTAAATACATGATAATTAATAAATAATAATAATAAAATCCCCAGACAATCACACCAACTACATGGCCCCAAAGTAAGCATAGCTTGTGTTATGGGATACCATATAGCGAACTAGGGGGGAACCTAGAATATAAATACATAAATAGATAAACACCCAGACACGAAACATTTTTTTTTCTTGTTCCGTGCGGGGATCGAACCCGCAACCACTGGCGTCTGAGGCAGATAGGTTTACCCCATCGCCAAAGTGGTCGTCAAATTTGCATTTAAAAAAAATAAAAAAATTGCATTTAGTTGACGATCGCTGTTTAAATTTTTTTATTTATTTTGTATCTAAACGACATAAAAGATTATATTAAATACTCAGACTTTATCATATATGCAGACGATCCCAAAATATATAAGAATGTTAAAAGCATATATGATAGTACACTTCTTCAATTGGACCTTCTGTCTCTAGAAAACTATTGCTCAATCAATCGTATTTATCTTAGCTTCAATAAATGTAAAATTATATCCTTTACCAAAAAAAAAAATACAAATAAACTACAAATACGAAATAAATGGAACTATTCTTGAAAAAGTTCACAGTATTAGAGACCTTGGTGTCACCCTGGATTCTAAATTAATATTTGATAGTCACGAAATATTGTCTGCAAAGCATTTAAAGTGTTTGGGTTTATATCTAGATTATCTACTGTTTTTAAAAAACCTTCCACTTACTTACATCTTTTTAATGCACTAATTAGACCAATACTGGAATATGCTGTAGTGATATGGGATCCTTACTATAGCAAATATAAAAATATAATTGAACGTGTACAAAAAAGTATTTGAAGATGATAAGTTTCAGATGCCACCTACAATATAGTAATTACAACACCATGCTTAGGAAATTTAATTTGCTTTCTCTTGAACAACGCCGTATTCAATTAGAACAAATTACTTTATATAAAATTATTAATAACAATTTTGATTGTCCGGAACTCATTAACAGTATTAGTTTTCGTGTATCGGCTACTAGTACAAGGAAAAAGTATTTATTTGCATCTAAGTTTTGTAGGACCAACACCGGCAAACGTTCACCAATTTATAGAATGTGTAAAAGGTATAATGAACTGTTTACAGATTTAGACATATTCCATAGTACCTAATATAAACAAATATAAAATTGATACAGTAACTAAATTAAGAGAACATGAATTTCATTTTCACTAATCATGTATTTGAATTCAAGCTAATATTTATTTTTAGTCTGGTTTCTATGTATGTAAAATATTTTAGGTATTTAGTGTATGTTATCTATACATATAATAAAATGGTAGGAAAGTCAAAACTGTACATTGAATATTTTTTTAAAAGAATACTTGGGGTATGATCTACAATCGAAACAGAAACAAAAAATATAGTTTTTAGAATTTTTGTCTGTTTGTCTGTTTGTCTTTCCGGGATAAACTCAAAAAGTACTGCATGGATTTACTTCAAATTTGGCATGAAGATAGTTAAGAAGTCGGGTCAACATATTATCACGCTAGCAGTGTTATAATCGTAGGTGCGTTTGGTGCTGCATAGCGTTCACGCAGACGACGTCGCGGGCAGCAGCTAGTATTATTATATATACAATATCAAATTCAAAATGATATCTATTCAATATCCAGATAGGCAAAGCCTACTAATTTCACTTGAACTGTTCCAATTCAACTTTTTGTTTCAAATTTAGTAAAATAATAGGCTCTTTTTAGTAGTTTACATGAACACGATACTGTACTTTTACTTTTACTCTGATGTTTTTATTCTATCTAATTTTTGCAAAAAACTTGTTTCATAAATTACTTTTATTTTGTGCAAACTCTTAACCGTGTGATTGTCGTATTATGATGTTTAATTATATGTGGATCACGCCGTTGGGATGTATATAAATATATCCAAATTAATTTGTTAAGAATTAATGTACATTACTGTTTGTGATCACCTTATGTTTAATAAAAAAAAATAAAAAATAAAAAAATATTGTTTACCTCCTTCATTGGGGTTGGCAGCATGCGTCGGGTGCACGGTGAAGAAGGCGCGCAGCAGCTCGCTGGGCGCGGCCGTCTCGCCGTCATTGTGGTACACGTCGTACTCCACGCACACTATGCGCTCCTCTAGCCGCCGCAACTCCACGTTGTTCTAAGTAAAACATAGTTAGATAGATATTTATTTTATTCACATCAAACACATATAATCAAGCACAAATAAACATGCATATTGATAAACAAAATCAAAAAAAAAAAACAAGAAAACACAAAATAAAAGAAAACAAAGTAAACATTTTTCAGTAAATTAAATTTGTTCAGTAAAAATGTATGCTGATGCAAAATGGCGATAACTCAGTGAGACGTTTGCATTTAAGCAAACCACCGATTTTCAGTTACCGCCAGTGAGGTCTGCGCAGAGGCGCATGTCACTATACCGACGCATAGTAGTATTATATGATTATATGTAATTTACATTGGTTAATTATCGAGTTGAATAAACATAAAATAAAATAGAATAAATAACATTGAGACTAATTCGGGAAAAAAACAACAATAATGAATGAGGAAAATAATTATTATTATAGTTTGTGCCCTGTAGTCTCGAGCGTTAGAATTGAACTACGGTATATCCTGCCTGTCGTAAGAGCCAGACTAAAAGGATCGACTGCAGCATCTAAATAGGGGATTTAGATGTAAATGACGTACTAGCAGTCACAGAGATGGCGAACAACAAGAAAAGAAGGAAAGAAATAAGCGGCAGAGCCAAGAAGTGGTCAACATCGAAAGAGTTCCAGTGCGTCCCACAGGAGATCCCGGAGCTCTTTTACAAGATCCATCCAGGAAGGCCATCGGGGGGGTTTTAGTGGGTAAAAATCCCACATAACCCTGCATCTAACCCCAGGATGTCGGGTATCTTCGGAAGATTTTCCCCTCGTCAACAAAAAAAAAGTAAAAGATAGTAGGTATAGTAGATTGACGACCGGCTGGTGAAGGGGTAACGTACATTGCCTTCTATGCCAGAGGTCCTGGGTTCGAATCCCGGCGGCGAAGGATATTTGTGTGATGAACATAGATATTAGTCGTCAAGCCATGGACGTTTATATGTTTATTTAAGTTTAATATCTAATAAAAATATGTATTTACTTGACACCGCGCGCGGTTTTACCCGCGTAACTTTTGATCCCGTGGGAATTTCGGGATAAAATATAGCCTATAACCTTCCTCAAGAGTTGGGCTATCAAATGCAAAAATAATTTTTCAAATCCCACTTGTAGTTTCTGAGATTAGCGCGTTCAAACAAACAAAAAAACAAACTCTTCAGCTTTATATATTAAGTATAGATTCCATATGTATGTTCAGGTATATATTTCTTAAGTACATCAGTTAACTAGTATCCATTACACAAGTTCTTTAAGAAACTTAATTTGGGCTAGATAATGTTGTGTGAGTGTCAGAAATATTTATTTATTTATTATTATAGTAGACAAAGCAAAATGAATTGCGAAGAATGGAAATGGACATAGAAGTCCAGCCAACTAGTAGGTAAGTCTTTGTGGTACCTATACGTATTATCGAACCAACTGAATAATGACTCACTTTGCTGATAATTCGTTTGAAACTGTCAAACTTGTAAGGCCTAGCGCGTATAATGCACTAAGGCTAAGGATATTTGAGATACCTACTGTACGAATTCTGTAGGTACTCAGTTAATGTCAGTAGGTATCGAATGAAATTATAGCAAGTTCGTCACGAAGGAAACCTATCTTCAAGCTAATTTCGACCATATTACATGTAGACTGCTTACCAAAATGAGCTTATGGTGGGTCATGAATCAATTGGTCCTAGGTACCTATATATACTGTGGCAGCCACTGCTTCGTATGGAGGCAAATAACCACCCTCGGATCGCTAGGGATACACACCCTCTTTGGATGCGGTTGAGAGTATAATGCGGTTAGGGAGCATCTAATATCTATTAATAAAAAGAGAGAATTGGACTATGCAAGACTTACAGCGGAAAGAGCGGCAACGCTCACCCATACACGAACCCTGGAGCGGTACGTCTGCTTCTTCTATTGCTTCTTTCTTCCGGGCCCGGGTAATATGACGTCACTTCACAACGTAAGCAGTTTAGTCCAATACTTGCGGTTTGTTTGTGGGTTCTCATGCGAGAGAAGCATCCACTGGCGGCGCGGTCAAGGGGCATCAAGGAGCACCCTATCTATATGATGAGTACACAGCCTTCAGGCGCGTGTTGGGCACGTGAGACGCGAACCGTTCGTGACGCTGTATGACGATGTACTGAAGTATAAAATGTATGCGGCGAATGACATCTAATGGTCAAATAAATAGAAAAATGCGGGTAGCCTTAACTACGAACTAAAAGCGCCTTACTGGCGCGAACATGCCCCCGGCCTTAAAACCATCTGGTTTTAAGAGACAAAAGAAACTAAACTAAACTAAATAAGTATAGGGAAAAGCCGGGGTGGCATGAAGCGGGCGGTTATTGGGAAGGTAGAGGGCAGAGACGGACGACAGGTCGTCGATACACGCCTGTTGCCGTCTTTACTGACGCAACTCTAACAACCCCATCATTACCGGGGTAGGTGGCGATCACCACGCCAAGTGGCCAATGAAGTGGCGCAACGTTATCTGTCATAATGATGACGACAGTACCTTCCTTCACGGGGTTGGAAGGCGCATTCCATTTCTCTCTTGTTTGCAGGAGATGTAAGTACTCCTGTTTCCAGCGTTTAGAAAACGATTGAACCATTTGATCTAGCAAAGCATAGCGGCGCAATAATTGAGAAGGTTCATCAGTGACGTTACAAGCGGGCAAGTGTTTCAAAGGCGTTGACATAAGGAAATGCGCCGGAGTTAGAGCGCTAGGTTCCGACGGATCTTCTCCGAGTAACGTGAGCGGGCGCGAGTTAATTACGCATTCAATTTGGGTAAGAACTGTAAGTAGCTCTTCGTACGTAAGTAGCTGAGAACCTATTACCCTATAAAGATGGGTTTTAAAAGATTTCACATAAATCTCGTAGTGACCCCCAAAATGCGGACTACGCGGCGGGTTAAATTTCCAAGATATACGGTGCGATGCTAGTTCATTTGAAAAATTGAGTTTAAAATCTTCTGTTTCGAGGAAAGTATATAATTCAGAAATTGCATTTTTAGCTCCTATGAAATTAGTTGCGTTATCAGAGTACATGCAAGAAACGGCACCTCTGCGCGATAAAAAACGTTTAAAAGCGGAGAGAAAAGAATTAGAACTTAAATCCGTTACTAGCTCTACGTGAACTGCGCGAGTAACTAAGCAAACGAATATACATAAATATGATTTTATGGATCGTACACCTCGTTTTCTATAAGGTATAATATTTATAGGCCCTGCATAATCTACCGCTGTGTGTGTAAAAGCTTTTGTTTCATTTACTCTACAGGCGGGCAGGTCAGCCATTGGCGGGAACGTTTGTTTGGGTTTAATTTTGAAGCAATAATTACAATGATGTATGATACGGCGTACTATATTTCTACATGATAAAATCCAAAATCTTTGACGAAGTATTGACATTAATGCGATTGGTCCAGTATGACAGTTCACGCGGTGATAGTGTTTAATAATTAACTCCACGCTGTGGTCGCAGCGAGGCAGCAGCGCGGGGTGCTGCTGCTCGTACGCGAGGTTGGCGCGGCGCAGGCGGCCGCCCACGCGGAGCACGCCCGACGAGTCGAGGAAGGGCGACAGTTTATTTAAAGCGGACGAACAACGTTTGTTCGATTTAACCTTCTGAATATCTTCAGAAAAGTAAAGCGTTTGAATCGATTTAATTAAATATAATTCTGCTTTATTAATATCAGTAGCGGTGATAGTATTTGAAGGCGGTAAGATTCGTAAAAATCTATATATATAAACAATAGAACGAAGCAATTTCATCCACGAAGAAAAGCGGCGCGATAATAAAATAAGAGGATGAATATTGACATCGTTTTTTATAGCGGGAAACGAAACCACAGGTTTAGTTTCGAGTAAATTTTCATCTAAACGTGATGAATCTATAGCGGTGATAGGCCACCGAGACACCTCTTGAGTTAACCAATCAGGGCCATTAAACCAAAGCGGATGATCTATTATTTGCGCGGGAGTCAATCCCCGAGACAAACAGTCGCTGGCGTTGTCTTTACCTGACACATGATAAAAGCATGATGCAGGAAGAGTATTAGTAATTTTTGTGATACGGGTTGCTATAAAACATTTATATTTGTGCGGTGATGAGTGCACCCAATGAAGTGCGATCATGGAATCGGTAAAACAATATATATTATCTATATTATGACGTGCTTTATAATTATTAATAACGCGGTTAACTAATTTAGACATAAGTAACACGGCGCACAACTCGAGCCGAGCTACAGAAATAGTATGAAGCGGAGCGACTTTAGACTTAGCACACACTAAGCTAATAACTGGCGGTGACGTAAAATTATTAATTAAACGTAAATACACGACGCAACCGTAGGCCCTTTCGCTAGCGTCCGCGAAGGCTACTATAGAAAGTTTAGAATTTTTAAAAACATTTAAATGACGTGGTATTCGTAAATTTTGAACTAAAGGTAATTCGTGTATGTACTGTTTCCAAATATGAATAACGTTACAAGGCGGGGTGTCATCCCAGTTCAACTTTAATATACAAAGAGTTTGTAAAATTAATTTAGCGTATAATATAACGGGCGCGATCAATCCGAGTACATCAAATTGACGAGCGATTACAGACAAAATGTTACGTTTAGTGCATGGACGGTTTTCGAGTGAAACGGTAAAATAAAATTCGTCAGATATAGGAGACCACTGGAGTCCAAGCACCTTCAAACTCTGATTTGCGTTTTCTTCGAAATTTACATTCGACGAGTATCGATGGGACGCGGGTAAGGACTCAAGTAGGTCAGTCGAGTTGCTGGACCACTTAACCAACTCGAAACCTCCAGCTGAGAACAACCCTAGCAGATGATCTTTTAAAAGAATGGCATCTTCGATAGTGGAAGTAGAATAACAGATATCATCCATGTAACAATGGCGGAGTATGACATCTGCGGCGCTCGGGCGCGCAGAGACGCGGTCAGCGCCAGCGGAGGCAGCGGCGGCCGAGCCCGCGTCCGCGCACAGCTCGCGCAGCACGCGCATCGCGAGGTACGGGCTGCTGCGGAGACCGAAGCACACGCGGTTGAACTGGTAACTAACTAGCGGCGATGTTGAATCGAATCGAAATAAGAATTTTTGAAACTTGCGGTGATCTTCTTTCACACAAATACTTAAAAACATCTGTTTAACATCTGAGGTAAAAGCGATTTTATATAAACGAAAGTTAAGTAAAATTGAAAATAAGTCGTTTTGTAAATTAGGTCCGGTATGTAATATATCATTAAGAGAGTAACCCGTATCTGTTTTACAACTTGCATCCATTACCATCCGTACCTTGGTGGAAACTTTGTCGTTACGCACCACGGCATGGTGTGGAATATAATAACCAGAGCGATCATCGAAAGCGAGCGGCGAAATAAAATCCTTGGAAATATATTATTGAATTATAGCGTTATATTGAGCGCGTAATTCGGGAGCGGTTACAAACTTACGTTCGAGCGACGCATAACGTCGTTTAGCGGTTTGATATGAACTACCTAGAAGTTCAGTATCATGAGAAAACGGCAAAGCAACCATGTAGCGGCCGGTCGAGTCTCTCGACACGGAATCGATAAATATTTGTTCGCATTCGCGAGCGGACGGGCTTAAGGCAGGCTCGCAAGAAACCTCCTCTAATTGCCAAAACTTATGTAGTATACTATCTATTTGCGGCGCGGGTTCAGCAAAGGCACATAAAGAAATATTATTTACGGTTAAACAATTAGCGGCTGGCGCATTGCCTATTAAAACATAGCCAAACACCGTCTCCAGACCCGTCGGGGTCCCGGGAGGTCCGGTAATGCGACCAGAAAGCAAAATTTCAGTAAATAGCGGGGCACCTATAAGAAGATCAATATCTCCAGGTTTACAAAACTTATTGTCAGCTAGCGTTATATTTTGTAAGTAAGAAAGTGCTGACATGTCAATATTAATATTTGGTAAACTATCAGTAATGCGGTCTATGATAAAAGCCTCGAGCGGAAAAGAGACACTATTATTATTAAGCGAGTTAATTATAAACGAAGTTTTGCCTTTTATTGGGTTTGGCGATGAACCTATACCCTTAACAAAAGCGCGGGAAATTTTATTATAATTAAGTTTAAGTTTTGAACAAGCATTTGCGGTTATAAAATGATTTTGTGATCCCGAATCTAGCAGGGCACGAATATTATGCGATGTACCAGACGTGTCGTAAACTAAAAGTTCGATTGTACCAAGTAAACAAGTCGACGCGCGTGAAACAAAGGAATCTAAGTTATTACATAACGCAACATTATTTTGTGCGGACGGCTGAGTCCTCGCGGCGGCATCGAGACAAGCGCGTGAGTCATCGCGGTCGCGCGCGGACTGCCCCGTCGGCGCAGTGGTTGTAGGCGCAGGCGCACGGTTCGATACTTGCTTGCGGCATAGCAGTGAGTGATGCTTGTAATTACAGTATCGACAGTTAAACAGCGACTTACATGAAGTTAAATGATGACTGTAACTTAAACAATTGGTACATGCTTTATAAGATTTAACTAATTCAAGGCGTTTATCGATAGATAGGTCCATAAACTTCGGACATTTAAACAGTTGATAATGATTAGGTTGCTTACATAATAAGCAACTCTGCGAGTGCGAGTGAGAAGCAGTTACAAAGGAATGCACAGGCTTAGTTACGGATCGGGAATAATTATTATTGGTTTGACGAGATAAGGTCGGTGCACGATTTTTACTATGAGAGTAATTAGAATGTGACGCAGTACGGTCAAGTATTTTAGTTTGTGTACGAAGGAAAGTTATTAAATCATTGTAGGTAGGTATGGATGAATCTCTATTTTGCATTTCGAAGCAGCGGGCGGTTTCGGAATCAATTTTATTAAGAGCGATATGTAGCAGCATAAAATCTGATAGATTATTAAGTTTGAGAGATTGTAAGCATGAGACTGCGGCGCAAAACTTATCTAGGAATAAGTCAATATTATTAGAGTGTGCGGTATTAAATGGTTTAAACTCGAACATTTGTTCAAGGTATGCTGCTGCTAAACTACGTTTGTCGTTGTACTTATCTACAAGCGTCTGCCATATTAATTGGTAGTTGTCGGCGTTAGGTGTTATACCGCTACAGATGGACAGGGCACGACCTGACAATTTACCTAACAAATATTGCACTCTTTCATTGTCGGTTATATCAGGATTATCGTGAATCGTATTTTTAAAGGTTTCATAAAATGTAGGCCATGTAGTAGGTTCACCGGAGAAACTAACCAAATCTAGTTTAGGCAAATTGATGACGGCCTTTTTAGAATAAGGCTGTTGCGGTACAGAAACTGTAGTTTTATTAGATAATTTATTAGCGGTGTGTCTACAACGACAGTATAAGTCTTCGAATGCCGACCAGCTTTGAAAACTAGGTTCATACGAAGGATTTATTTCTTGTTCAAGATCATTAATGTTTTCGATTATGTTACTAAATTCAGAACGTAAATCGTCTAAGGAAATCATGTTACACATAAATAAATCGCAAGAAGATTCATCGTGTAAAGCGTCTTTGGAATAGTTATAGGTTATTTGCAACCGTGAGAATATTTCATCGCGTTTTCGAGTTAACTTTTTTAGTGTTAACGACATTTTGTCAACGCCCTTAGAAACAGTTGCACTCTTAGACGTCATTAAGTTAAAAGAATATGTTAAAAGATTAGAGATTACTTAGATTTAGTTAACGTGGTATGACGTAATAGCGCTGTACTATTCTATGTCAAATGGAATGTTCGAGAACAATTTCGCGAGAGTTTTGAAACTACCTACATGTAAATATTATTGTAAGAAATTATAAAAGTATGCTTAAAACAAGTTTTTACACTCCGTAACGTAACAAAGAGAATAAAATGGAATGAGCGGTAAAGAAATAGTTGAAAAAACAACTTATAAAGTAGTGTATAACTCAACAGGTTTTGCGAAATTAAACTTTGCTTTAGGAAGGTACAAATTATGATCAGTGGACTGTATTTGATTATAATAAGGGAATTAGGTGTATTAATTTTCTATATTAGCGTAAGAAAGCGATTATAGAAATATGGCGGAAGGCGCAGTTGGCCAGGTTAGGGCGGTTGCTTGGAACCGATACCTAATACCTAAGGTTATAAAGAGAGAAATCTAGGTTGAAAAGACCAGATTGGGAGATCAATCAGACTCAAAAGGACTAGATTGGGTATAAATCAGGCTCGAAAGGACCAGAATGGGGTATGTGGCAGCCACTGCTTCGTATGGAGGCAAATAACCACCCTCGGATCGCTAGGGATACACACCCTCTTTGGATGCGGTTGAGAGTATAATGCGGTTAGGGAGCATCTAATATCTATTAATAAAAAGAGAGAATTGGACTATGCAAGACTTACAGCGGAAAGAGCGGCAACGCTCACCCATACACGAACCCTGGAGCGGTACGTCTGCTTCTTCTATTGCTTCTTTCTTCCGGGCCCGGGTAATATGACGTCACTTCACAACGTAAGCAGTTTAGTCCAATACTTGCGGTTTGTTTGTGGGTTCTCATGCGAGAGAAGCATCCACTGGCGGCGCGGTCAAGGGGCATCAAGGAGCACCCTATCTATATGATGAGTACACAGCCTTCAGGCGCGTGTTGGGCACGTGAGACGCGAACCGTTCGTGACGCTGTATGACGATGTACTGAAGTATAAAATGTATGCGGCGAATGACATCTAATGGTCAAATAAATAGAAAAATGCGGGTAGCCTTAACTACGAACTAAAAGCGCCTTACTGGCGCGAACATATACGTCCACGCATTTGATGCAAAATATGACTAAAAAGGGCTATTCTGAATACCTATATAGAGAAGGTGTTTGTTGTTAACTATTATGAAATAAGAATTTGCATTGTGAGGACATCATAGGACCACTAGCGTCTGAGACAGTGTTACCCTATGTGTGGTAGAGATCGCTTTACAGCGATAAGGAATCCCATTGAATTTTTTTCCTTTTTTACTTTGTCAATAAAGTGTAAATAAATAAATAAATATGGCAACAGCTGCGGCCATCATTACAGTAACCTGTTTAGGTAATATTTAGATGTAGCTCCTCTATTTTTATCCTGTCCTATTCTTTATCTTATAGCCCTAGTCACTTCTCTACTTCAGTCAAATCCAATAACAACTTCTATAGGAAATCTATAATAATTCAATCAATCATGACCCTCCTTTATTAAATCACCTTTTTGTATTTGGAGAATTTCTCTGCTATTACCCGGACGCGAGGGACCTCGCTGATGTAAATGTCTCTTGACGTCTTACCTGTAAAAATAAACATCAATCATCATCACAACTCTTTGTAATGAGACCACTGCAGAGTCTCTCCCCTGGGTGACCGGGAGGCTGTTCCAAGAGGTGGATGTCCGAATTTTCAGAGCGCCTTGATGGCTTCTGACAAACCCTAACGACTACTGTATACAAGTATACAGCACCCGAGACCGGCTGCTTAGCGTGCCCCCAAAGCACGCAAGTCGTCGTGAGAAATGAACGGTCGGCGCGGCGGTCACCTATCCAAGTACCGACCTAGCAGAACGTTGCTTAACCTGCGATATCGTATGATACACACAGTAGTCACGGCGCCACGAGGACTTCAAACAACAATATTATGTAGGTATGTATTGATATAAAATGTGCTAATATACCTACAAGAGAGTAGTATATTCCTACATCTGATACATCATCATCATCATCTGAAGAGATCTCTTTGCATAGTGGTTCTTATAAGGTATACTTACGTACCTACATAGGTCTATTAAGATTCGTTTTTTGTCAGTAAGTAGGTAGAAATTGTGCATTTTAAAGTAAATCGAAATTAAGATCACAGTACAGATATCTACAGTAAGTCAACTTCATACAAACGGACGAAACGCGAGCTATTCCTACGCGGCTCGATCTCGGCGAGCGGCTAGTCACGAGTGCCTGCATGGCGAAAAAATTGTTGATTGAGCTTTACGTTTATATACGGATTGATTATACTTTAAAATTTAATAATGTTTCTTTTCGTACCTACGTCTCAGTCGAGGTGCACGTAATTTTCGGTCGCTAATTTATAAGACCATGGTAAACATGGTTTTTTGACACAAAACGTATTTTTGTTGAACACTTCCTATTCAATCCATTTGTTTAAAAAAGTATATTTGCGGTCACAAAACTAAATGGAAGTAAACACAAAGTAGGCAAATGTAATTTAAATGCCGAAGGTGGGCAGCCCTGTCACAGGTGAACGGACCGCGGCGCGCTGTAGGCATTTATTTCAATGATGCGGCCGAGTTGAATTACTGGTAGATATCTATACTGTGTTAAGATGTTAGTTGTAGCGCTGCCGAGTGCCGACTGTCTGCAACAAGTTTATTATGACTTTCAAAGCCGTGTGCTATTAAACTTCGACCTGAATTGGATCATTTTGATTGAGGTCAAACGGGATTATGGTCTCTAATAAAAGTAGAAGTGCAGCTTTCCACACAAAACTATAACTGTGAAGGCTACAAAGTAAATCAAATGTAAAATTTGGCTAGTTAAGTCTTTTTTACCGTTGCCTACCCGTTGAGGTTTTTATTAATCACGCCTAATATTTTTCATGAGCAAATACGCAAAACGAAAAATTGCATCTATATTTACTGTCAAACTTCTTCGCAAAGTTTTGACGTTCCTTTATTTGTGGCCAATCATAGTTAATCCAACATGGCACTCTTATGCAATAGTCTTCTACTAGTTGACCATTGTCTTAGGTTAGCTTGTATTCCAGTAGGTGCAGAAAGCAGTACATGAAGCATTACAAATTTGTCAAAAATATATATTTGAATCTGAACTCTAGAGCCACGACATTAAGTTAAAATTGGTTGGGGAAATATGACAGGTAATGTAACGCTTGATCTGTTGCCTTCTGTACACATTTTCCAACATAACGTCGCGACTTATTAATTGATGGTGTAATTCGCTACCTACCTCAAAATGGAATCTTTCATCCCTATGTCACGGCATAGTAAGTACGCTAAACATAAAAAATGGGTTTTGAGTGGCTGTTTCATGTGGTGTAGGTAGGTAGGTACTACGATGCAGCTGTAACGTACAATGTATCATGATTCACGTGGTAGTAACCTACCGCAATTCAACCTATTTTATAGAATAGTTTTGCATGTAATTAGTCGCAATTTACACGAAGCCTTGGTTTTATGGATTAGTTGTTACCTTTTTATAATACCTAGGTACCAATTGCATGTCATACAGCATAAGTATGTCGAAATGTCGAACTTGATTTACGTGTGAGATCTTTATGCACCATACTTAGGTATAGCAATAAATAAATATACTTAAATAAATAAATTGTTTATTTCGGATAATAGGAATACAGATATCAGTCAAAACAAGTACTTAAATTCTAGTTATTTATCTGAAATATAGATTAAACAGACTTTACTGAGTGCACTACTCCCTAATAAAGGGCAAAGCCCTGTGAACTTAGGATGAGTAGTTCGCTCGACCCAAAGAAATTGTTTCATTATCAATTACATAGTAGCGGCGCTATTGCGTATAGCAACTGTATTTTTACGTTTTTATTTTAGTTTTAAACAATTTATTAAAAGAAAGAAAACATATCAAATAAAGTATTAACAGTTTATAAGAAACTAGGCGCAAAGAAGTTTCATGTGTATGTGTAGATTGAATAAGTGTATGTGCATTTGTGTGTGTATTCGTGTATGTGAATGAGAGAGTATGTGTTGGTAGGAGTGTTGTGTCTCTGTCTTTGGAGTACATAATATAAACGTAGTTTATCTAAACAATTTAAAGATTAAGAAGTTAGTTTTATTTATATTCTTATGAGATTGGAGGCAGTAAGGACTCAGTCAGTTTGATCTATATTAACGCTAACAATAAATCAAGGTGTAATAAACAAACTTACTATTTTGCTGAAGGATAGTATCAATTTCCCCAGTGTCTTCGAGGTTCTGCCATTTCGTGCCGTCGTACGTCTCCACATATTTTACTGGCGCTTTCTCCAATCCACCAGAGACGTTGTTCGCGTACTGCGAACTATTCTCCACCTTAGTTGTTTCGCTACAAATTATCTTCTTCAATTCCCTTAACTGATCTATGGTCTCGGGTAGAAAGCTACTGTTGCGAATGGGCGTCTTTCTCGGTGAGGTAGACGGGGAGGTGTCTCGGAAAAGCTCCTGAAACTTGGGAGACAAACTAAATGCAATGTTGAAAAATGTGACCACCATTATTTTGTACGCATTTTTCTACATTTATTTATTTATACTTTATTGCACATAATTACAATCAAAAACCTTAAAAAAGAAACATATTGAAAGGCATAACAGGTGGCCTTATTGATGTGAAGCGATCTCCTCTAGACATCTTTATGATTGTCTGAATAATCAACAAATGCAGAAAATTGATTTTAAAACAACTCCACTAACATTATTAAATAATTGACAAAACTGTGGCTGCAGTACCTACCTACCTATGAGGTCATTAACGTATCTATTCTGCGTTTTCATGTACCTAAATTTAAGCCGTGGTAAGTATCTATCTTTGGGTTCTTTTACCTACCTCGTAATAGAAATGTAAGCTGCAAACTCTTTTATTCCTAATTTTGAGATACTTTGTCAGAGTTTTACAAAATAACAGAGTGCATACACATTTAAGCAATATTTAAACTAATAGAGGTTTATGCCTAAATCTCTAAAAAAAAGCCTAAAAACCACTTTTTACGTAACTAGAATAAACGTAGTTTTTATTCTCTACTAACTAACCTAAATCATATGGTTAGAATAACCTCTTAGGTAGGTACTTGAAATTTGAAGGTCCCTATTAATTAAAATCTTTCAACTCTGAGACCGCTATTTCCGCTAAATGTGTGGAATGCACTCGGTTAATAGTTGAAAGCGGTTATAAAATTACGGTTCTATTTACCTGAAAGGAGGAATTCTCATCTAGTTTTCTATCATAGCGTCCCAGCTGATGATAGTAATCGAGTCCTACGCTCTGCGCGAAGTCTTTCCTCTCAGGAGATACAAAGCAACATCGACTGGCAGTGGTTTTGCTCGCCATTTGGACACGGCGCGTGTGTGGAACTGGAACCGAGCCTTCTTCCGCGGTTCTTGGCAAAGGATGAATGGTAATAGGTTTTGGAAGGCCATATCTAGACTTTACCCTAGTATTCATTCTTTTGTAGTCAGGGTTTCTGTTCATTCTTGGGGGATTACCGGAATTTTTGTTCTTATGTTATTCAGTTTTTTGATAGAAATTGTCAATTTGAGTTATGTCTGCTATGGCAGATGTTGAGGACAAGTTTTTTTTAAGAGATGCCAAATTGACGATCTTCAATCAAGGGTATAGTCTGTGGTGGGTTGTGTTGTATAAGACATGTTTAAGACGACAAAAAGTCTTATACCGAAAGTTCGAAATGGACCAGCCCATTGAGGGTTCCGTAGCAGCAAGTAAAATAATATAAAAGTTTTTGTAGACGAAGTAACTTCGATCGATGTTTTAATAATTATTGTATATGTTTTTCGTTTCATAAAAAACTACTAACTTAGGTACTAGATCTAGTTCAAACCAATTTTCGGTGGAATTTTAGTAAGGTTGCCGGAACACATCACCCTCGGAGCGGTGATATTTGGCGGTAGATTTTATATAAAGGGTGGTCGCTAGCCAGTCGGGCCCTGAAGGGGGGGGGCCTAATGCGGATAAGTCGCTTTTTAAAACACTTATGCATGTCAAAAATATGTTTAAAATGTGAACTGAACGTGGATCATATCAAACCACCAAAGTTCAAATGAAGTGGATACACAACTTTCGGAAGACTAGGTATACAGTCAGCATCATTTAAACACATTGTCATTTTAAAAGTAACTTTTCACCATACTATGCCTAAATTTTATAACGTCTAAATTTGACTAATTTCTATGTTTTATTATTAAGACTAAACTAACATAGAAGTAAGTCAATATTAGTTGTTATTTAAGCACAATATGGTGCAACGCGACTATGAAAATTTCAATGTATCTATTCATCAATTTTTGATACGGACTGACTCATGTTATGGTGTCTAATTTCGATATTTCGTTTATTTGAGGCAATAAAACTTACCTCTAGCTACGCAATTATGCACTTCAAATATTTTTTTATTGATTAGGTATTACCGTAAAATTGACAGTAGGTATAAAATGCAAAGGCTGGTTGGAGTCTTGTTATATTATTTTTTAGTAACGTACTTACGAGAGAGTACTAGATTCATACTTCTAGCACCAACAAAGACCTTCATGAAAATAAAACTTTAGTAATAAGTACAGACAGATTAGTTATTGCTTTTGCTTTTACACTTTTTGTTAATTAATTAGCTTTTTTTCTTTTGTTTTGGGGCAGGCACCGACTTCTAAAACTACTTGAGTTTATTAAAGGCAGAAGTTATTTTTATAGTTTTATTTTTTAGTTTTGTTATATTCTTCCTAAACATACATTGGTCAGTTACTTATAGTCTGATAAGTTCGGCGCTTGGATGATGACGTCAGGGCGCGTAAGGGTAAAATAGAGTTACCATTCAGTAAAATTTCCCTATTCTCAGGGAAACATATGAATGAATAATAAACGTTAAGTTTTTTAATGTTTGAAAACAAAATTTCGTTTTATGTACTGCAAAAGTCAAGTCGCCTAATAAATGAAAATATGTGTTAAATAAAAATCACCCGACCAGGACTCGAACCTGGGGCCTCTCGTTTGCCGGACGAGTGCTCTCCCACTAAGCTACCGGGGCCTGGCGGTACGCCTCGAAATTACTTAACACAACAAAGATGGGTAAAAGTCATGAAGTTATATTTCCCAAGACGGTGGTTAGTTCCAATTTTTGCCACGCGCCAAAAGATCCTTGTCGGACTACAATTTTGATGTCGGTGTTATCAAAGATTTAAATCTTTGGATTTTATTGATTTTTAAGGGTAAACTAGGCAAGTCCATATAAAGGTTCCTGATATTGGTATTGTAAGCAGATACAGGATTGTTTTTTAGTCAACATCAATTGTTACACTATAAGTATCGTTATAAAAACGTCTTTTACAAAAAAGGTAAGTATGTATTTTTAATATTATATTATTTTTATATTTAAAATTATATGTCACTTTAATCTCGTACCTTACGAATTAATACCATTAAAATAAAGACGACTGCGCGCTACAAACATGGCTATGCTCATCAACAGCGACTATTTTTTTCTTAAAGTTTTTGGTGACATCTTATTTTTTGTACTGAGCGATACTAAAATAAATTTGCAGTTACGTTTATAAACGTTTAAATATATAAAATAACATTTAAATTTTTTATGGTGACAAAAGAATAACCCTGTAGTACCTACCTATACCTAGATCTTTATTTTGTAGTTGTAAGTGAACTTTTAGTTGTGTTGTATTCTTTCTAAACTTACTTAAGTAAGTTACGATTAAGTCGGTTTTTCTTTTAATTGTGGGTCAATATAATTTCTTTCTTAGATAGACATTTATTTCATTTCTTTCGTCGGTTGAATTTCCCTATCTCAAAAACTACTGAACCGAATTTGACGAAACTAGGCAATAAAAATTGAAAATACTTAAATCGGACTATGTAGTAGTTTCGGAGATATGCGAACATAAATATTAAAACATACATACATCAAACGCTGATATAACATAATTATATATAAGAAAACTTTGTGGCGAACCGTAGCAGTACTTAGGTAGGTACCTATAAAGATTGGTAAATTACACTAATCACTAATGTTATACTGCCTGTTAAAAAGGTAGATAGTTACGTTTAAAATAAAAAGGGAGACTTATCACAAATGATTAATATATTTTACTTAATTATAAATGTAGGTCTTAAGCAATTCAGGAGACGCAGGAATAAAGAAAAATATTGAAAGATAAACTTTTAGTCCAATTCTATAATTTCACTGTCCTTCGTTTCTTTCGGTTTAGGAAATGTAATAACAGCAGGAACAGGGGGGTCACCAGAGGTGACGGGGGCGTCCGAGGTGCCGGGGACCTGGCTGCTGGTCGTTGCATCACTACTGCTGGAGCACTTCATACAAATATGTTGAACTACATTTTTGTCCATCGTCCTCTCACCACAGAATAAATGTATGAGTTTATTACACTTGGTACACGCATACATGTTATTGTGAATGACGGCTTTGCAGACGTGACACAAGTTAGTCTTTACTGGTTTATGCAAAGCATCGTTGGACTCGACACCGAAAAGGTTCATGTAAGGAGTTATATCATCTTCATTAGGTGTGTTGTTTAGTTGCCACTGGACTGAGCAGAGGCCGACAGCCCAGTTGCTGGATCCTGTGTTCAAGGACCAAAGAGCGAGGTATTTTCGGATCTCTGCGCAGTATGGGCCGCTGTCAGTTACTAAGGATACTGCAGGAAAATCAATTTCCGGCCACACCTCCAACATCACTAGACGAATGCTATCGTAGAAAGACACGCTGCTCACACCAAGCGTTTCAGGAATGCCGAAATCACAAAACAATTTAAGAAGTTCAATCGAAATCTCTCCAATATCGTCTTCTATTAGAGGTCTTAGTAAAATATATTCCGTTTGTAATTTCTGATACATTAAGATGTAAGTGTAATCACCGTCCGGCTTATCGGTCATAGCAATCACGTCGACTCTAACGCCCTCAGTGTGTATATTGGATTGAGTATTTTCTTTCAGGATATCGATTTCTCCATATGTGCTGCATACGTTACAAGCTGCATGAAGATGATTGATAGCTTTCAAATCATTATATAACCAATACCCTTTGCGTAAGACCTTTAATTGTTCGTTCACATCAGAGTGATGTATGTTCACGTGAACGTCTGCTAGGATATCAAAGGCTGATATATAATCTACTATTTGCAAGATCGGATCATCAGGCGAATTTCTTTTTAGAATCAGTATATTCTTTGCGTAGAAATCATCCTGGATAACCTCGTATTTATTTCTAAATCGCTGGCCTATCGCTGTATTAGTTTTAATTTTTCTAATTATAAATTTAATCATCTTAGAGGTCGTTGGATTGTTGGGACTAACCTGATCTTCAAAGATTTTTTTTGTAGATTCTAAATAACGATTCCGTGTAAGTTCATAATCGAAGAAATTAATGTGATCCAATTTTGGATTTGCACCATTTGTCGTTACTACTTCCATCGTTTATAAAAATAATAAACACACTTAGCACATAAATAAGAAGTATGTTGCACTGCACTGTTAATAAAACACTGCGTAACTTAAGTATTCGTTTAAAATCCGCTTGAAAACAACAAACGACGCTGTCTGGCGTCCCTACCCGCGTCACTCCACAAAATGGCGTCGCGTCAGTCACCTCGCCCCCCGCACCTTACCGCCCGGCACGTCCGCCACAGCTCCGCGCCTCGCTGTGCAATCTATTCTATAAATAGACTCCAGTATTTCATAGTTGGCTTATTTAGTAACTAAGAAATCTTTTCATAGCTTTTAAAATAAAATACCTAAATCATTTATTAAATAACAAGATAAGTAAGTATAAAACAATTATTAACATTGAAACATTTTTAGTTTAGTAAGTAAAGTACCGTAGGTATCTGCGAAGTGTGTGATAAGTTTTACATTAGTGGATTCTGTTATCGCATAATACATATTATATTAGTGTCTCATCTCACCTCACCGAAAGGTTCAGCGGGGCTAGCATGCTACCGTCGACAACGACATCGATAAATACTCGAATCGACAAAATTTTAATATTATTTTATCCTATTATGTAAGCTAATATGCGCAATAAGATAGAATTACTCGATGTGATGTGAATAAAATAGATAGAATTACTCGATGTGATACCATGATTAAGACCACAGAACCAAATATGTCATAATCTTAATAAATTACATACCTACTCTAAATACCATATTCTAAGAAAATATCGACACCTAAAATGCCCGATTTATCGTTGTCGACGGCAGCATGAACCCCGCTGAACCTTTCGAGACTACTACCATACTACGGTGTGTGAAATAATTCATTTAATTCTATATTTATAAGTACCTACCTGTAAGTACCTTAATACCAATCTTCTCAAAATATTTCATGGGTACTTACTTAAAAAAACGGAATGGATACACCAAAGCAACTGAGTAGGTAGGTAGGTACCGTAAGTAGTTACATATAACTATTTTCTTTTAAGCATACTTACCTATTGACTTACCTATTGGCTAATTAATTTAAGTACTTGCATTTATAATCAATTCCATTAATACTCACTTGTTACCTACTAATATATTGGGAAGCAGAAGAGTTTGTTCGATTGAACGCGTGAATCTCGAAAACTAGGTAGGTAGGTAAGTAGGTACCGTTCGGATTTGAAATACTTAATACTTATTTACACATTCCATGGTCTTGCTCGGGTCCAACGTTACTAATACTTGTAGATCAAGCAATAAATTACATATAAGTACTTAGGTACCTACCTACTTAATTAATTATAGTTAGATGTTGTATAAAAACAAATAACTACTTACTTAATAATTAAACACATATATAAATACATTTACTTAATAATTACATAACACATAATTACTTAAACATTATAATAATAATAAAACGCACTGGGAGCGAAGGAAAAATAGAAAAACGTAGAATGTGCCAGCTGCTTCTCTTCCCGGGCAAACTGTAAGTCAGTTAAGGGACGGAGGATTTATTGGCGATTTTGCGGGCGACAGGCTGACCCCCTGTCACTGCTATAGTCTCTCTTCATCATAATAATACCTCCAAATTTGTCAAACGTGACATCAGATGGTTTTTATAGATTCTGGTGTTCTGCCTACCCCATTAAGGATACAGGCGTGAAGTTATGTATGTTTGGTATTTATCACTTAAACCTTTTACAACCAGTAACAACTTTTATCAATTTATTTTTTAACCGTTTTTCATCAAAAGTTTGATAAGTTCTTACACCTAGATTAACAGATTCAATACACTACACAAGGAGACAGGCCGGACCAACTATAGGTTGGTAACCTACCAACTGTAGGTACGCATACTTACCTATACTTACAATATGATGACAATATACTTACCTACATATAAAAGAACTGTCTGTTTCTAACCGTCGCCGCAAAAGATGGATGTTTTAAGTTTGGCGTAAGGTCAATGGGGGCATTTCCGACTAAGGGGTAATTCCAACCAAACTCAATAACTTTTATTCTATAACAGTTGATCAAAAGCCCCATCTATGTCCATGTAGGAGAAAACCCAAGTGTTACGAAATTGCATAAATGGCGCAGCTAAATCGTTATGCTGCTTTCCCACCATGTTTTTATATACAGACGCCATTTTAACCAGTGTTTGTCGGAAAGAGCTGTTACAGATTTTTATTTGTTTTAAATTAATTGTGGCTTATTTTCTTCCAATTTCACGGTGAGTGTTGACCTTGTTTACCATAAATTGTTTTTTTCTTATTGGTTTTTGCTTACGATACGTTTTAAGAGGAATATTTACACAGTTTTAAATGCCCCACAAAAATGTGACACGAGGTAATTACGACTAAAATTGGTAGTCGGAATTGCCACAGACAATTAATATGAAAATGCAAAAAACTAGTGATGTCAACGTATCGACACTTCCCATGTAGGTAATTTAAATTATTGCTTAAACTACGTACACTATGAGATACCAAAAATTATAAGAGTTACTTATTTCATAGAAGATTACTTTGTTGATTATTTAACACAAGTTACTCCAGGTTGATTTGTGAATCTAAGTGCATTTTTTAGTTTTCTTATCCTTTCATTCATCGACTACTTTAATCGAATTTTGAGTCCCATCACTATTGTCTATAGAGAACAGTCGAAATTGCCCCTTCAAAATGTTTATGATAGTGTTTTGGTAAATTGAACCGTTGTGCATTGAATTTAAAGTATTAATTTTCTTTTACAAAGCATCGACTTGGTTTTTCTCTCACTTTTGTGTTCGTTGCTCTTATCTAAACCCTAATATATTCAATAGTCGGAATTGCCTCACAGAGGGGTAAAACCAACTATTTCTGACTTTTTTGCTAAATTAATCTTTTTTGTACCTATATAATAAGTATTTTAACTGAAGAATACATCAAGATCAATCTCAGTCAATTGTTTTATAAAATGAATTATTCAGATGTGTAGTAATTTAGTAACATATGAATGTACAAATAGTTAAACTTTATGGTTGCATTTTTTTAGTCGGAAATGCCCCTATTGACCTTATTATGTATTTAGGTAGGTAAACTTATATGTTTCTATAACATAGCAGCTCCTAAACGCATGACCGGTTATTTTTATATCAAAAGTCTTGCAGTCGGGATCAATTTGAATTTGTATAATGCGATAAAATCTATTTATTAATTATAGAATCAAATCAAAAATGAGATCGAAAGAGTTTTTTACAAAAGTTTGTGCCAACGACTTCACCCTCAGTCAGATATCCCGATCCTAGGAGAATATTTTTTCCTAGAATATTTTTTTTAACGGGTTCTATGCTGTCATCGACCTCGTCTTCACTGGACTTCTAATTGAGGTCAAACGCGAACTTAGGTACTATCCAACCAAACTACTTATGTTTATTCCAGGCTAGGCATGTAATGTACAGTCACTTTTAACCAAATTAATATATTTTCATTGGACTTTTTATTATGAAAGAATGTTCATAGGACTTCTAACTTGTACGCAAAATTTAAGCTCAATCAGATATACCATCATCGGTAAGCAATGTCATTTACTTACACTTCTTTTTTCAAAGTACAGCTGAAGAGAAAGAAAGAAATCACCTTTCAGACAACCTTATTTGTGAAAATGCCCAGACAATTACAAATATAAATACATGGCTCAAAGTGAGCAAAGCTTATGATGACATACTATGTAGCGAACTAGGGGGGAACCTAGATTAATAAATACATAGAAAATAAATACAATGTATAGATAAACGCCCAGACCCGGAAGCGTATTTACAAAGTCTATACCATTAGAGTGAAAGTGCGAACTGAACTGGATTAGCTTTTGTATGACAAAAACTTGCCGAAACCCTAATCTATTCTAGTACAGAAATTGACCGAAGTCGTGTAGACTTTGTGAGATTACTTCAATGTAACATTGCAGCAACAAATGCTATACCATTTGATACCGATTTTTACCGATCGTTAACTTCAATTTGATACTTAAATGGCAATTTTTCTGATTTTAAAGATAGGAATAAAATGTGCATGCATTATGACCATCGTTATTTTGATGACTTAATGTTTGACTTTTGACCATGTCGGGATTGTCCTTCCAGGGTTGACTATAATAGCTGAGCAGGTTTATGGCGCTTCGCCGGCCGCTGCCGCGGCACCGCTCGCTTCGCTCGCTCGGCTCGCGCACGTGTGTAACTATATGCAACCTAACATGCTCCTCCTCGCTGCGCTCGTCGTCGCACCTAACGAAGGCGAAGTTGAAGTTATTACGTTTACAAGTCGAACTCGCCGCCGCCGAAGTCGCCGCTCTCGAAGACGATGAAACAGACTTAGAAGAGGAATCTGAAGCACCCTCCATTGAAGACACCACGAAGAGAGTGTCCGTATGGCTGGAAAATAATCCGACAGACTCGCCGCTGGCAATCCAGGGCCAGGGCGAAATTGAAGAGCCTCCACAGCAACCGCAACAGACTGAAGAACCGACGCGTCCTGCGGCGCTCCCGGCACCGGCGAGCTTCATCCCCCCCCCGGATCCAGTACCGGCGGGAGGGGACACAGTCGCCGTGCCGCAACAGAAGATCGACCTCAGCGAGTTGGCCTCAGCCATCGCACTCGCCGCCAGGACGGGTCCGCAGCCGCCGCCGCCTAGACTCCAAGCAGAACTCCCTCCGTACAGCGGGTCATACCAAGAATGGCTCATGTTTAAGGCAGCTTATCAAGAAACAGCGGGATATTACAGCGACATAGAAAACACAGCGCGTCTACGACGAAGCCTGCGTTCAAGAGCTCGGGAGGTCGTCGAAGGGCTTCTCCTCTACAACGCGAAGCCCGAAGATATCCTGCGAGCCCTCGAGTCACGCTTCGGACGGCCCGACGCTATCGCCCTCGCCGAGTTAGAGCGACTACGGGGACTACAGAAGCCTACGGACGCGCCCAGAGACCTGTGCGTATTCGCGACGCGGGTCTGCAACATCGTGACAACGCTGCGCGCCCTGGGGAAGATTCACTACCTGTACAACCCGGAAGTCACGAAGATCACAACAGAGAAGCTAACGCCGGCTATGCGATATCGCTGGTTTGACTACGCTGCCGAGAATCCTCAAGATGAAGCAGACTTAATAAAGCTTGCTAACTTTTTACAGAGAGAAGCGGATCGCTGCGGACCCTACGCGCAACCGGAGCGCGTCGCGGAAGACCACCTGGCGGCGAACAGAAAATTAAATCAAGAGTACAGTCAAAACAGAACAGCGCCACAGCGAACAGTTACAGTGAACACAGATTTCGACCCATGGTGTCCTATTTGTGAGAAGAAAGGGCACCACACCGGCAGCTGCCGAAGTTTTATAGAAGCCGACCCAGACAGAAGATGGGACTTGGCAAAAACTAATTATTTATGTTACAGGTGTCTCCGTCATCGTGCAAGAAACCACGCGTGCAGGGAGAGGCTTTGCAATACAGACGGGTGTAACAGGCTACATCACCCTCTCCTTCACTTTGAGAGGCGCGCGGTCATCGAACAGCCTGAAGAAACAGAACAAAGAACAGAAATCGTCGCATCTACGTGGACGTCAGTGAACACTCAAGCTTATCTCAAGATCGTACCGATAGAAGTCACAGGGCCGCGAGGAAGCGTCAAGACCCACGCGCTACTCGACGACGGTTCAACAGTTACGCTCATAGACGCCGAGATAGCACAGCAAATAGGCGCCAAGGGACCCGTCGAGCCACTTCATATTGAAGCCATCGCAAGTACAGAGTTCGAGTCCGAGCAGTCACGCAGGGTCACTATCACGCTACAGACAACAGAAGGGCGACACAAGATTCACGCACATACATTCACCGGGCTGAATCTATCTGCACAGCGCGTCACCCACGAAGACCTCGCGGACTGCGAACACATCAAAGACATCGCCGAGAAGCTCCAATATGAAACAGCGAAACCGAAGATACTCATCGGGCAAGACAACTGGCCCCTACTCGTCGCGTCTACATCGAGAAAGGGACGGCGCGATCAACCTGTCGCCTCTCTCACTCCGCTCGGATGGGTGTTGCACGGAGCGCGCACTCGCAACAAAGGCCAACGAGTACACTACGTCAACGCACTTAACAGGAAAATAGAAAACACAGAAAATACAGAGAAAAAAGAAAACATAGAACACAGTATCGCCGCCATCGAACAGCAACATAGAAAACAGCAACAGATACAGAAAAATTCATCCACGCGACGTGACAGTGTCGCGACAACTCGCGGGGCAAAACCGGAGGCCAGCCGCCGTCAACGAAGAACGCGACCTCAAACCCGACGAGAGAACAGAACAGCTGAACAGACAGAAACAAGAAAACAGCACCCGCGACGCTGCTGCGCAAGTAGCGTCTCTCCGAAGAGGTCCTGCGACCTCTGTTGGCGGAGGTCGACCCCACAGTCGACAGTCGACCCCGCACTACCGCGTCCGTCATCCCTGAGGATGACGAGGCGCGCACTCCGTACCGCTCCACTCTGGGCAGGCCGGCGCCGTACGCGCCATCCATGGTCCCGCTCACCGAACGTGGCCTCAGGGGGCGCAATAGCTGGCGCGCCTCCCTACAGCTGGCGAACCACTTCCGGGCCAGGTAGCCCCGGGAGTACCCACCACCGGACCTCCATCACCGGCGGGAGCCGCACGGGCGCGGCCCCGCAATGCAGCCGGGAGACGTGGCGACCTTCCCCGGCCCTGACAGTCGACGCGCGGGCGAGAGATGGGTTCCACGGAAGACCCGTCAGCTCGTCGTGCTGATCTCCGAGTCACCTGCCTGCACCGAGGAAGATGCGTCGTCAACGGCGGTGACAACGCACGGCGGGAGTATGTGCAGGACAGTGACGATAAGACAGTTAAAAGACAGTTGTATAACGTTAAATAGTGTATATAGATAGTGTTATAGTGTTTTATAAGACTCTTAAAGAGCTAAGAACGTTTAAAATAGTGTTTTTATAGTGTTTATAGTGAATAGCGTCACATACAAGTGTTAGTTGTAAGAAATAGTGCTTTGTAACAGTGTTTTTTAATAGTTTATAGTTTAAAAGTGTTTGCTTAGTCGTTCGTATCTTTGTAATTTGATTGTAATTTGATTAATCAATAACTGCTACGAAAACTTAGCCTGAAAATAGCTCGATTTGTATTAGGGTTGATTTGGAAATAAAGAGATGGTTTTGAAAGTCTTATCATTCCCGCACACAGAGAGAGATCTAAATAGATAATAGAATTTGTAAATAGTTTTCAAATTAGAATATAGTAAAGATCTAATAAGAATAGTCGAATCCCGTTAGAATCTTATTAGAAAAATCTAGAACGTTCGAATTAGATTCGAGCGAGACAGACATATGTGTGTCCCGCTCGCTCGCTTGCATTACTCTCTCTTGTGCGGTACCCTTGCGCGCCTGCACCTAATCACTTAAGAATGCGCCACACTCCGCCAGCGAAACATTCGCGAGGCATTCGCCGAAAAGATCCCGAAGAGAGAAGATCTCCGGAAGAAAGAAGCCTCCGAAAGAAGCCTCAAGCAACAGTACAGTGAATCTCAAGCCCGAAGACTCATATAGGAGCCTGAAGTCAATATAGAAGACAGAATACAGAAGACTGAAGGCAGAATACAGTAATAGAAGAGCGCGGGAAATAGAGTGTGCTTGTGGCGTATTCGCGAGTGATATAGTGCCGCGCGGCTGGACTTTCACGACCGTGTTAAGTGGTGAATTCGCATTTTCCTTTTGCCCCTCGCATCGATTCCAGCTAATAGAGTGGGTGGATAGCGCATCATTTGACTAAATCGTAATCGGATTCATAGACTATACAGTCCACTGGAGCTATCCCCCACACAAAGATATACCTACTTTTCTTCTTGACAAAAGCTTATCTATTTGAGTGAATATGTATTATACAGTACTAGGTTTTGTCTTTGCATTTCTTTGAAAATTACAAGAGCAAAAGCTAATCCATTTCAGTAAATTTTTTTACTGAGTTCGATTAGGTATTGTCGAGTAATATGCATATACAAAAGCTCCTCTATTAGAGTCTGACTCGTGACTCAAATAGTACCTATAGCCTTTGTATATTCGCGACCCGGAACATTCTTTTTCTTGTTCCTTGCGGGAATCGAACCCGCAACCCCTGGCGTCTGATGCAGATAGGTTTACCCCATCATCACCAAAGTTGTCAATAATATTGTACTTATATTTGAAGTTCGTGTTTACAAATGGTTTACAAGTACATGGACTGTCAAAAGCGATCAATTTGAGGAAGTTTTTGTAATTTTGTCGAGTGATATTATATATATTAATAATATAAGAACAAAAAAACATTCACTACACTTTGTGACCATATCTGCAATGCACTAAAGAGACGCCATTTTACTCCTGTGTTTAAGTTTAGGTATCTACCATTTTTCATAGACAAGGCAGCTTCTTCAGTTTTTGTCTCATGGATTTAAATAAAATACATATATTTTTTGATTCGAAAGTATTTGATTAAATACTCATTAATACAGAGAATAAATTAAATAGTAATAATTTAAGTATATACATATAGAGTGTCACAAAAAACAGCATTAAGTCCATGGGTCCTACGGGTGCCCTATAGTAAACGGCACTATACCCCGTGTACAAATAAGTAAATATTTAAACGATTTTGCTTTCGTATATCTACAGGAATTCTAAGCTTCAACTTTCCTTGTACAGTCTGAAAAAACTTTGCTTGTTGTTTTGAAGTCCGACTAAGTATTTGGTTTTTGTCAATAAATTAATAAATTGATTTTATGAAATGAAATGAAAATGATTTATTTCCACAAACACACAAATAACATACAGAAAAAAACATTTATTTTGGAAACTGGACAAGACTCAGCGTATTGCTGACAAGTGAAAAAAAAAACACCTGACAGCGCTGGTTTTCAGTCTTACCCTTAATTATATAGGAAATAGAAAAAATAATAATTTGGACACAAAACAATACAGACTCTATACATTATACATAAAATAAAACAACAAAAAAAAAAAAAACAAACAAGATCAGGAAGGACTAGTTCACATCTATCTTTATTTAATATCTACATTTTACATACATACATATACATAAATACATACAAATACTATACATACGCACACACAAATTATTACATATTAATAGAGTACATACTTACATATTATACTTACTTACATATATATTTTATCTGTCGTTTATTCCGCAATCCAAGCAACTTGTTGTCTCCAGCTCAATTATTTGCTATATATATCGGAATATCATTGATTTCCGTCATTTGGCGTCATGGCGTCTCGGATTAGTCGACTTTCATATCACGCTTACCCAGAGGCGGCGGGAGGGCTATTCTAAACCGTCCCAAGGCGGGCAAAAACTGGTTTAGTACCGAGTGCCTTGTTCATGTTTAAAGTCAACCATAGAAGTTTTGATTACCGCAATAATATGAATTATGATTTTGATGATTTGATGAACAACCTAATGTTGTTGATGTCGATAATGCACCCTTTCAATATCATGCATCGACTCCTAGTTCTAAAAAAACAGCTAATAATTGAATGGCAGACGTTTAGAAATATCGAACATGCTTAAACCTCAAGTCTACAAAATAAGGCAAGATTCGTAGAGTTTAAGATACACGAAATATTATTATTATTATTTGGTAGGTATATCTAAAACTACTCGCTTTTGGCATTTTTGTCACTCAACCTCACTCACCACGTACCGGTCCATTCCAGCCTTTCAAGGTGTTTTACCAATTAATTATTTTCTATATTAATTATTATATCGATTCCTTATAACATAAACCTTACCGCTGGGCTAGTGTGGTTCATGAAATAAAAAGAAACACCATGTATCTCGTATTTTTTTTCACCCGGTATCACTTTTGTTTACAAAAAACTCCTTTAATCGTGATACGAAGAATAGGCGAAAAGCGAAAGACTGTTTGTACAGATTCAGAAAGCAAAGAAACTGACAAAAGAACTGACACAGAAATGTGGTCTAGATAACGTGGCGTGAATTTTAAAATGTTTATTGATTATCTTTTTAAATTGGCAGGATATTATCTACATAATGTTAAACTTACCGTACTTCGCAGAGCTGTCGGTCCGGGGTGCTGTATACCTATAGGTACTTTACAATATTCGAAGGATTGGTTAAAAAACATTTCGGCGCACCCTTAAAATTGTTAACACAACACTTAATATTTTTTAAACATCGAAATACTTTTAACGATATAAATCAACGAGTGCAGAGCATTAAAAAACCGACTTCACTTAACATAATGTACGTAAAGCTTTCTCAAAACTTTGGTAAGTAATCGACGTAGGCATACAGGGTGATTGTACTGTGTACAGTATACTTAGACGAAGTTGGATAATATTTTTTTATTTCTCATTCGATTCCCATGAAAATTGGAAGAATATACAAAATCAATTCATACCTAATAATTTTCCCAAAAATCGCGTAACAAAGATACATAAAAAACAAACTGAACGAGTTGGAAGCCGGTTGAAAAAGCTAGGTACCTACTTTATATGAATTCGTAAATGAAAATTTTTTTTTTTTTATTTAAAACTTTATTGCACAAATAATTGGAGTACAATGGGCGGACTTAATGCCATTTGGCATTCTCTACCAGTCAACCACCACAAAAGCAGAGAAGTTAAATAAGTGGTGCAGATCAAAAGATATATACTTACTTACAAGACCAAAGATATATATAATTATTTTTTATTTAATTTTTAAATTATTTTATATTAAATTATTAAATAACGGTTACTATGAGTCATGCTCATTCCTCCTCTCTCCCGAAATTGCAGCGCCTAACGAGGCCCCTAATTTTCATTTTATTGTTAATTGCTATTAACAGTATCAAAATGATAATAATAATAAATAAAATCCCCAGACAATCACACCAACTACATGGCCCCAAAGTAAGCATAGCTTGTATTATGGGACACCATGTAGTGAACTAGGGGGGAACCTGGAAGATAAATACATAAATAGATAAACACCCAGACACGAAACATTTTTTTTTTCTTGTTCCGTGCGGGAATCGAACCCGCAACCACCAGCATCTGTGGCAGGCAGGTTTACCCCATCGCCAAAGTGGTCGTCAATGATTCAAGGAAAACCTTCCCTTCACTGAGGGGAGAGATTCATAGCCCTGCGGTGGTGGGTTCATTACAAATTGTGTGATGAGTTAAGCTTTTTGTCGACTTTGACTTAAGCAATTATCAAGGTTGCAGATTAAGAAAAAAACAAAAAAGCAAATTAAGACTTTTATTTTAAGTAAGTAATGCTACAAATGTTGGATACGGCACAAAGTTCCATGAGTGGATCACGAGTTTATTCTCGGGTGGTATTCCATGTTGAAGGTGGGGTAGCGTTTGACTCCATTTGTAAACTCAACTATTGTTTTAATGGTCAGAAGTATTTTCTCGGATTGTGGGATGCAGGTGACTACGGCCATGCAGTTCGTCGGGCCCAGGTCTGTCTTCACAGGTACGCCGTCTATTAGTAACTGGAAAACATGAAATTTGTACGGTTCACAAACGACAGATTATGAGGATGAGACATTATCAATCAATATATATAAAACTGTTCCGTTACTGACCGAGTGACTGACAGACAACGTACAGCCGTAACTACTGGGCGTAGAGAGCTGAAATTTGGAACATACATTCTTTAGGGGATGTAGGGGTGCACTAAGGAAGGAATTCCCGAAATTCCCACGGGAACGGGAAATATATGACTTTTTAGTTTGTATGAAAAATCTTATTCCTTGAGTGCACCGATGTGAAACTTGGTGTAAAGGTTTTGCAATGTGTGTCTGGTTGTGTTATGAAAGGAATTCCCGAAATTCCCGCGGGAACGGGAAATATAGGACTTTTTAGTTTGTATGAAAAATCTTATTCCTTGAGTGCACCGATGTGAAACTTGGTGTAAAGGTTCTGCAATGTGTGTCTGTTTGTATTATGGAAGGAATTCCCGAAATTCCCACGGGAAGGGGTTGGACTTTTTAGTTTGGAGGAAAAATCTTATTCCTTGAGTGTACGGGTGTGATACTTGGCATGAAGGTTCTGCAAAGAGTGACTGGTTGTGCTACGAAAAAAATTCCCACGGGCACGGAAAATATATGATTTTTAGTTTGTATGGAAAAAGCTTATTCCTTGAGTGCATGGGCGTGATACTTGGTATAAAGGTTCTTTCAGTGGGTGTCTGGTTGTATAGTTTCTGAAATTTCCACGAGAAGGATAGTTAAGCGCATACGAAGTTGCGGGATAAAGCTAGTGATCTATATAGGAGTTAGCGACATTATTTGATTATTAACACCAAAAAGCGAGTATGTTAAGAAAAGTTAACCAACCTCGTATCCGCGGACTCCCTCGAGGCTCTCGGGCTGGTGCCACTTGATGATGACGGTGTGGTTGGAGATGCGCGTCACGCCGAGGTAATGCACCTTGAAGGCCTCGTAGCTGCTGCTCTTCAGCTGAAACATTTAATTATTAGCAGAAAACTTACACCCAGCTGTAGTTTACATGACGGCCAATTAAAAGTTATCACGTATGTGATAACTTTTAAATGAAGTGGAGATAATAATAAAGTATATATAGTAATTAAATGCAGAATTAGTTTACACCTGAATAAAATTTTGTTAAAATTGCGGCGCAGAGCGGCTTGTTTGGATTGTAATTAGAGATATAGGCACTAGGAATCGATGTAAAACGCAAAGCAACATTATGGGAAGCGAGATTCAAGAAAGAATACCACCGAAACGTCGAGACAGGTCTTCTAAAAAATCATTATCAGTGACAGGTATACAATTGTCGAGGACAGGTAAATAGTTGTCGGCGATAGACCAATGAACTATTACACCAAAAATATTGTCAAATATTTCGTTTGACACGTCGATGAATGGGAGATAGCCCTTGACAAATCATGTTCATCAGCACTAACATGATATTGCACAGGTTCAAGAGCTTGATTTCTCTTAGTTGATTTTTGCAAATGGCCTGTCAGTCCTATATTAGTAAAAATATAGAAAATTTTTCGTTGAAAGTAAAGTCGTTTATTAGAATATTAGATAGAATTATTATTGTAAATTCTCTTCTTTACAAATTTTGTTCTAAATAATAATCATAACAGCTGTAAGTATTATTATGCTGCTAAAGATTTAAAATTTTACATACGAGTAAGTAGTATTTTCTCCGTGACTCGACACTTGTCATGAATCCAAGGGGGACGGGACAAGGGTACCTGTCAATAACTTGCTACAATTCGACATGTTTACAATTATATATTGACAATTGTGCGTTTCATAAATCAAATTGTCAGAAAATATTCCACAGTTTGTCAAATTTTCATTGTCACTTGTATTTCTTATGAAACACTAAACTGTCGACTTGTTGACTCGAGCCCTGGAGCTCTCTCACTGCAGCACTCAACCACTGAGCCATGGAGCCCGTTCTAAATATATGTATAACAATGAGCACCTGCAAACGTGGTTCTATCTCGGAAGTACAAGCCAGTAAAATTAAAGGAACAATTGGCTCTTCCAGCAAGCCAGCTTAAACCTTCGGTCACCAACGCAAAGTTAATCCTCTCATTCATACGTCCCTGAATGCCTCTGTCTGTGATGCATTTGGTCAAGTGTTCGAAAGCAGCGTGAGGGGTGCTGGGCACGAGTCCCAACCACGCTAGTTTACTTAATTTTCTAAGCTGTTTCGTAGAACACTGCTTATACCCTGGCAAATAAGTCAATGCAGTAAAATAACAGCCCCAGTATGCCCACTTTAGGGAAGAAAAAGAACAGTGATAGGGTTTAAGTTAAAGAAACATACTTAATATTTTTTATCGTAATGCATGGAAAAAATATTTCGGCTTAAAAAAAATATTTTTATGACTCTCTTAGCAAAGTGCCACTCTTCTTGAAATTTAATTTTCAATGAATAAAGGAGTTTAAAAATAAAGAAGTTATCAAGTCGATTTTACTTCCACAGTGGAAGTAAAATCGACTTGATAACTTCTTTATTTATTAACCTGTTAAATTAAATTAACCTGTTAAAGAACTAGTTAAATAATTATTGTATTAAAGTTACTTTGAAGACAGAACACACCTTAAATTAAATTAATTATAAATTGTTTTAAAATTTTATGCAAAACGGATGACAAAGACTCGACTCGTTCATTTTCATGTATTCTCATTCAGTACCTTAAACTCCATCCAGACTATTGAAAACCAATGCTTCAAACCAAGGTTATGGAAGGTTAAGATGTAGAAAACCAATTCCGAGTCATCCACACTGTTACAAACGGTGGTTGCAAACAAGGAGACAAACAAGAACAAAAACCAAGGTCGCGCTAAGCCACGCCCCAAATCGTCAGTACACTTTGATCTCTCGCGATGGCAGTTTTGTATGCAATTGAGGATATAAAGAAGGAAAGGTTGAAACGTAGACTAAAAGCTACAAAACTCGAGTCATTTATAGTTATAGTTACATAGTAACATATACAATAACAAGCGTACACACTATCCTAAACACAGACATACTACATGGATAACGCAAATGCATGTACTTCGCGTGTCCGAATACCGACCAAGCATCAAGGTTGGTCGCCTCTAGATTTAATCCGCGCCTATGTATGTCTGTTAGAAAATTGCTTCCACAATATAGATATCGTTCTTAATAATCGATTTCATCGGCGGCATCGGTGTCTCTGAATTTGTTTGTATTTTCCAGTAATAAATACCAGCTGTGACGTCGCAATAGGTCTTAAAAAGTCGGCACGCTTGCTTTCAATACAAATTGTGACACTTGCGTTGTCTGTCTGTATTTCTAAACACCGCCGTTTACAACCCGCCAAGGTCATGCGTAATTTGGTTGTCAACAGCCGTCTCCACTGTTGTAAAATAGCAAGGTCACCTTGGTTTGTATGTTTTGTTTTCAACAGTCTAGCTGGGGCTATCCTCTGCGAAGTTTTTAACAGGTATCATTATTTTCTAACTGACATTTCGAACTGCCAGTTTGTTGCATTTAATTATTTACCAGGATATATACCGCCTAGTTCTGCTGTGAGTTCTCCATAACACAAGCCGAGTCAAGTCCGATAGTCAAGGGTTTCAGTTTGGGTAATTAATTGTTTTATTTACCTATCCCATAGAAATACCTACTTCCAGAGTCGGATGATCAGTTCGCTCGTTAAGTAGAATGCTTCTGATTGGAGTCACAGCACGGTGCTCGTGTTGTGAAGTCTCTCTCTTTTCATCTTCTACATTAAGCTGTAAGAGAGTGTATGAACATTAGAGCTCCTGCAGTTCTTTCTTAACATTGGCCTTCGAGCAAAGCGCTTGCCTACCAATGAAACGAAATTTTATTTGCAGTAGGTACCTACAGATGATAAATTTCACTGAAAACGTATGCGTTAATTTCACTATATTTTATTATACTTAGGTTTCGATTAACATAGTTTTATAGTTGAATTGTTTTTGAATGATTTTCGTGACAGTTCTCATTTTACATTACGCGCAAACTATTTACAAGTAATAAAATATAAATTGGTGCGTTAAGAAAATAAAACTTATGTCAATAAAGTTTTTTATTTTAAAATTATAAATTGATCTATTAATAAAGTGTATTTTTTATTATTAACTGTAAATAAATAAAGTAAATGTCATAAAAATATTCATCTTAAATAGACAGATTCAAAGAAACGGAACGTTCTGTTGATAGTGATTGAAACAACTGAATCGACATTGAATCGATGAATATGAGCGGCCATCTTGTAATCGGAAGTTTGTATACATTTTTTTCACCAACTGATTCGCTACCTCAAAGCCATCGAATGGAAGATCGAACAATTTCATTACGGCAACGTCACAAAGATTGTCAATTTTGAACTGTCACAAAAACCACTTGAAAAGAATTCAACTATAGTTTGTTAGTTAGTTTATGTAGCATTGTTTTGCTGCTAATACCTATTTCAAACTCACATTAAAAAGGTTTCAACAAAGAACCTGATTTCTATAAGAATACTAGCATGTCATGCTCAATTTGTACTGTATGTACCTATTTGTTTTAATTCGTATAATCCTGACTGAAAAAGAGTGCCAAGAGTTTTTTTCCGCCGGCTTCTTTTGTCTCTTGGTCTACTGTAATATCTTATTCAATAACTATCAACACCTTGTTAAAGCCGAAGTACAAAATTGTGATGTCATTAAGCGGCCATTCGATGGTCTTATGATGAATAAAAAAATTTAATTTCATTTCATACACTCTTCCGTACATCCAAAGGTGAGGTGACTTTTTGTAATATTTAAAATAATCGTTTTTTATTACATGCATATGAATACGGTACACACACCAAACAAAAATATTTAGAAAACGCGAGAAACATGCGAGAAACGAGAATGTGTATGCGACTCTCGTATTCTTCTCATCGCTTCCACATTCTCGTTTCTCCCATGTTTCTCACGCAATCATTTTCTCGCTGGAATGTGGAGCAGCGGTGGAGATATTTGGACATAGTCATGCATGTCACAAATGCTGTTATACATACATTTAGTGAGTCATCCCGACTGCTGGATTCTTCTCCGTTGACAATATTCGTAGACGCGATCACTGAAGACGTTTCAACTATTTTATGCTCATACTCGGTTTTCGTCATCTGAAATCAATGCTGAATAGCTAAATCAGATGCCTTGTTGAATCCTTGGTCAGCAGGCCTATTACGGTTCTTTCATGACATGACATGATAAACAAGATTTCTATGATACAATGATCAACAATTATGACATAAAGAATAAACGGATTCCCTTTACATTTGCATGCAAGAGGCGTTGCATTACCTTTTTGAAATGACAGTTTCAATCATCGTCTATGACTTAAAAACGTCAATTGCAAAAGCTGAGATCGCACCCACCTCTATGATATGTTACTTTCTTGATTTCATTTGTGTTCTTCCATTTCGTTTGCTTTCATAAATAAATACTTAATTATTATATATGGGGGTTATTGTATTCAATTTACATGGTATACCAAATAATGATCGTATGATAAGGTTTAAGGCCGCTCCACATTCTCGCGAGAATCTCGCGAGTCGTTAATATTATTATCTTCATACATAGAATATAAAGCCTTGAGATCAATATGTTTTTATCACAATTTATCTTTATTTGTTAGTAAATAAAACATATTAGATATTAATTTTTATCTTCCTGGACCATTTTCAATACTAACAATATAAAAAAATTAACAAAAACTCTTAAAATCTATTACGAGTTACTTCAAAACTCTCTCTCTCTAAAGGGAGAGAGAGAGTTTTGACAAAGAGAGAGAGACAAGCTGCCTGTCAATGCATTCAGTCATTCAACTAACCATTCGAATGCTTTCTTTCAAGGTCAGTCGGCCATATTGAGGTTAACCATCGTTAGTAATTACGAATATTAGAAGTATCGTTCTACTCAGGACGTTTGTATATTACTATCGTTCAAGTCGAATATTCAAGTTAGTATTAGTAGTTTATTCGACTGATTTGATAATACGCAGACGCGCATCGCTGAGATATACTCTGCGATATAAACGTTCAAATCGGCGGCTCGCTTGTTACTGAGAAACATGCGATCGTGACTCCTACACAAAACTCCAAACTCCCCACAAACCCCAAAACCCACAAAAAGTAGAGAAAAATGAGAGAAATTGAGTAGAATACGAGAATGGCTTTCTCGCGAGATTCTTGCGAGAATGTTGAGCGGCCTTAACGTTAAAACTATTTCTTATCATCGCATGGTTTTGAGATCCATAATAGGCCTGCAGGTTTGCTCAATTATACAATAAATCATCACGTAGTACCTTTACTTAATTGTAACACATTTAAGCATGCCAGACCAGATGCTTGGTTATAAGGGCTACCTATAGGAGGAAACACACCATATTAAAAAGTACAGAAATTTAACAAAAATTTCAGTGCCTTAAACTCGAGTGTAAAATTTTGTATAAATATGACTTTTTGTATTATCGTCATTATTCACGTCCTAGAACTTATGAAAGAACTGATTAAAAACACAAATTGGACGATATCTAATCGGAGTGAACAAAGACTTGTAAGGTTTAATAAAGAAAACTAAAGTTACCTAGAAATTATAGGTGGCCAAGTTTCCGTGCCGGTCAGTATACACCTACAGGGTTGTCTTTTAGTCACCAGCCAAAGGAGACAGAACCTGCTCCATACATTTCTGGGCCACGGTGTTAACAACTTGACATTTGCTTTTTTTTATTTAAAATATAATCATGTTTCATCACCAAAATTTTCAAGACAAGCCAGTGTTGAGGAATTGAGATATCCATAATTTTGTCTATAGGTATACACAGAAGTTAAGTGAGCTTAGAATCACTTTCGAAAGCTATTCTTTTTCTCATTGTTGAGATCTATAATATCCCAAATAGAGCAGACAGGAAAAAAGTTAATATTTCACTCAAATGATTATTTATGCAGATCAATTAACATGAAACATATTTGTCAGAGAAGAACTAAAAGATACAAACAGGAAGATACTTACATTACAAGACGAATAACATTACGCGTTTCTTCATCTAAAGCTCGTCTGCCTAAAGCTGCACAGCGACCAAACGCAATGCCACAATTAATACAGCGATCCATGTCGAAATGCAAAATCAGAAGTCCAATGGCAAAAACCAAAAATCGTCGTGTAATGCGGGTTCTCGGGATCCAGTAGGCAAGCACAAAATAGTCGTTTATAGAAGAATCGTGAAGTCCGTATGAATAACTGAAGTCGTTAAAAATAGAAAAACCATGAAAATACTCAAGCGCAAGGAAAGAAACCGAACAAACGAGTGAACAAATAGATCGATTGACTTACTGAACGAGTCAATTACCATAGTTTCGTTCTTCATTCACTCAGTATTGCCAAACCTAATAAAGAATTTTGCCTATTTTAATTACAAAATAATTATTTAAAATAAAACTAACGCGGTTAGTTTACATTCACTTAACCTTATAATGATTCTTATTAATATTTCATTAATTTTACTCAGCGTATTTTCAATTATATTATGAGTTATTCATCCACACTAAAAACCCATGACAGCGATTTCCATATCTTGAATTAACTTGTTTCCCCCTCACTACATTTTTAGGGGTTTTATGTATTTTGAATAAGGATAAAATAAGCTAGTTTTTTAGACCAAAGTCAACCTGTTAACACTGTGGCCCAGGCTTACTCAGTTTCCTTTAAATATCTTTTATACGATATAAACGTACCTGCATATTTATTTTTGTATCGCCCAGTACCAAAAATTAAGATATGGCATCAAAAACTTTTTTATAAATAGTCTCTGTTAACGAACATAGCTACTACGACGCGTAATTTCACCGATAATAAATACTACGGCATGGTACCACAAGATTTTTTGCAGTAGCGCGTAGTCGTAGCTACAATATATCATGCTTTGCTTAATGTGTTAGAGAGTATATGAATTTTCTTGAAAAAAAATATATACTTACAATTGTTTCTATAAATGATACTTTGTGTAAAAAAATTTGGCCGCTGACCAAAAAACAACCCTGAATAGAAATGCAGCCTTATTTTCTCCACGTCGTCACTCGCTCAGGCGCCGCGCCGCCCTCTTCCGAGGACGTGGAGAACCTTGGGCTAGGCCTATGTCCAGCAGTGGACACCTAAAAGCTGCTGATGACTGAATTTTTGATTAATTAAACTGAAAGCTATTTACCGTATGCAACATATGTCTTGTACTTGTAGGTCCCGTTTCGTAAGAGTCATGTCGAGCCATGCTGTGCAACGTGTTCTTGATATCAAACTGCATTGAAGGGTATGCAGGCGATAATTTCGGGTACAGAGCTTCGTCCAATCGAGTGGTTTTTTTCAAGATATGTAACGAAGGGTCGTCTAGAAATTCCTGTGAACAGTATATTTGTGTTTAGGTGTTTATTTTTATTTTATTTTGGCACAAACAGTCATAAAGAAAAACATTACATAATGAAGTATACTTCAGAGTTAGACAAAATAGTGCCGAAGTTAAGTAAACAGATGTCTAAGTTGATATTTTTTAACAATGAAAATAGACAAACAGAACAACTAGCTTAATTGATTGCAAAAAATAATTAATTTAGAATTTAGATTGTAGGCATACAAAATACACATACACAATAATGAGCCAATAATCGAGCTATGATGAGGGTTCGCTAAAGATTTGACTTTTGATAATAGGTAAAGAGGTACAAGAAATATCTAGGTCTGCAAAATTACTTCTATACTTTACTAGGGAACGATAAAATAAACTATTTCTAGTATAGTTCTTGCGAAATTGAGGTGGTACAAATATATTAAGGCAACGAGAGGAACGAATGGTTAGTCGAATTATAACTTTGTCTTAAGTTTTCGCGATTCATACTATTAAATAAAACACTTTTTACCCGGATTTATCGCGTATATTTACATTTTAAATTTTGACTCGACGTTTCGGTGTCTTTGCAGACCCCGTGGTCTGCAAAGACACCGAAACAGTCGCTCGTGACCACGGGGTCTGCAAAGACACCGAAACGTCGAGTCAAAATTTAAAATGTAAATATACGCGATAAATCCGGGTAAAAAGTGTTTTATTGAATTATAACTGTTTCAGAAGATTATGAATTTATACGGAGTAGAGAGAAAATCAGCTACTAGGTACCAACAGTCTGGGTATTTTAGACTTGCCAATTTCATCTTAATAGTACGAGATCCGGCTGCAGGATTAGTGCGTTTATCTGTTTTTTGCAGAAAACCGAATTTTTGTGTATTTTTATAAATAGGAGAATATATATTTATCAGGTTGCCTATCAAAATTTGGCCGCCAGTATTTTTAATTAAATTATTTTTAATTGATTTTTGGGAAAAAATTCCGTTCACTTGTTTTTTAAATAAAATAACGTCTACATCACGGCAATTTATATGAAGATTCAAAAACATCACGGTTGCCGTTGCGCACTTGGCCGCACCTCTTCGCAGCCATGTGTAAACAGGTATGATTTCGATACATTTATACGTTCATAACGTTTATTAATTAATTATATATCAAATTAAAGCTAATTTTTTGTCTATTTATTATAATGTATGGTTGCTTTATTAAAACTACCCGCAAATAAGGGTTGCTGGCTTTTAAAAATTACAAATATTTAAGGTAGCGTGAAAGTGAGTTAGCGCGTAACATCATTTGTCAGACGAGGATAGCGATTGCCAGCTGTGCGACGCTTTTAAGCCATTGCACATACGTTGAATGTTAGTGTTCTAAACAACCGAGGAGTAATAGAGACGACTTAATAAATACTCCAAAAAATATGTCTTCTTTTTCAAAATAACAAATTTAAAAATCACAAAAAAATTATAATATTCATTTAATATATTTAATTTTGAATTAATATTGATTAGGCAACCATATATTATAATAAATAAAAAAAAAATAGCTTTGATATACAGGGTTGAATTGTAGTCACCAGCCAAATTTAAATGTTAGTTTCTTTGATACGATATAAACGTAGGTACCTGCATATTTATTTTAGCTTCGCTCAGTACAAAAAAGTAGAAATATGGAACCACAAACTTTAAAAAAAACAGTCGCTTTTGATGAATATACCTACTACGAAGCGACATTTCATTGATAATACTATGACGTAGTACTACAAGATGTTTTGTAGTAGCACGTAGTTGCCTTTATTTTAAAGGTCATTTAGAGTGACCATGGTTTGCTTAATATGACAGCGGACATATTGATTTCTTTGTAAAAAAATAAATACTTTTTTTTTTCAAAAATAGTATCTATAAATGATACTTATTGTGTAAAAAACATTTGGCCGGTACCTACAAATCAACCCTGTATAATTAATGAATAAACGTTATAAACGTATAAATGTATCGAAATCATACCTGTTCACACATGGCTGCGAAGAGATGCGGCCAAGTGCGCAACGGCAACCGTGATTTTTTTGAATCTTCATATAAATTGCCGTGATGTAGACGTTATTTTATTTAAAAAACAAGTGAACGAAATTTTTTCCCAAAAATCAATTAAAAATAATTTAATTAAAAATACTGGCGGCCAAATTTTGATAGGCAACCTGATAAATATATATTCTCCTAGTTAAAAAAATACATAAAAAATCGGTTTTATGCAAAAAACAGATGAACGCACTAATCCTGCAGCCGGATCTTAGACTATAAGCTGTCTTCGTCATAAGAAAGTGAGATGAAGTAATATTCAAACTCATTAAAAAACTGGTACCTTACCTTAAGGTGTAAAATAAATATTTATTCCTAATAGTCCGGTCAATTTAGAAATTCGAAGTTACCTAAATGCCCACCAAGCTGTAAATCAGTTACATTGTTTAAAATATGATAAAAAATAAAATTTGAAAGCTGTATGGAAACTTTTTTTATTTTCAATCATGTTTTGAACAAACATACTGATTTTAAGCTTGGTGGGAATTTAGGTAGCTTTACTCTTATTCTTTCGGTCTGACCGGACTATAATATAATAAAACTAAACAGTTTGTTTGTTTGGTTAAACACGCTTATACATATATTTTTGCATTTGATTGCCTCATTCTTACAGGCTATATTTTATACAGGGTGACTGGTGACAAAATTTAAATATTGAAGGAGAGCACTCTGTAGTCGATTCCGATCATAATTATGTAATAAAAGTAGGTACTTAATTTTTCACCCAAATTTCCTATACAACGTTATTTTTTGTACATACGAAACCTGAAAACAGTTTGTTCAGACTCGGCAATATAATCGATTAAGTACAATAGTTTTTATACCATGTTAAATTTTAACTCAATAATCTCTAAATAATCTATACATATAATAAAATGGTAGGAAAGTCAAAACTGTACATTGAATATTTTTTTAAAAGAATACTTGGGGTATGATCTACAATCGAAACAGAAACAAAAAATATAGTTTTTAGAATTTTTGTCTGTTTGTCTGTTTGTCTTTCCGGGATAAACTCAAAAATACTGCATGGATTTACTTCAAATTTGGCATGAAGATATTTAAGAAGTCGGGTCAACATATAGGTTACATATTATCACGCTAGCAGTGTTATAATCGTAGGTGCGTTTGGTGCTGCATAGCGTTCACGCAGACGACGTCGCGGGCAGCAGCTAGTCTTTAATAATGTTCATACAAATCTACTGCGCGCGTATACCTTACACTACCGAGTTACTTGTTATTACTCGCGATCACAGAATGTACCTACGCTGTTGCTAATATGTATGAACGTGTAGCGAGCGAGCCTATGCTTATTACCTATCCTGCGAAGGCGCCGCGCCGCGGCCGGAGCCGCACCGACAGTACCGAAACTCGCTTGCCCCGCGCTCCCGCCCACGACCTCCCCGACGTCCAGCCAGTCAGCCGTGACCTATTAACTTGAGTACACGTGCCAGTGCGTCGTCGCTTCCGCATGCGCCTCCGCAGCCCACCTGTTACGCTGTCTCGTGTTTACGTAAATTTTAAACAATATGAGTTATCGTTATTCAAACGTGCAATACACCGAAATGGTACGACGCTAGCTCTAAGTGGTGACAATGTGTCCGCGGCAGTGCAGAGCTACCAGGAGCAGTTTGATGTTCACGTGTCCTGGAATACCATGCTGAGTGCAACACAAAGGTTGAGGGATAACGGTCAGTTCCGTCCGCCGACCGCCGTGAATCGAGGTGTTGCTAGAATAGAATTCAATTTTTAAACACGCCAAGTTGGTAAACTGTCAAGTCAAAGTCAAAGTCAAAGTCAAAAGAATCTTTATTTCGTAAGTATTTGAATACATTTGAAATAAGTCATAAAATTTACAAATTGAACTGAATCTACCGCCACTTCGGAAAGTCGATCTGTTGAGAAGAAGTGGCAAGAAACTCAACAGCAATCATCTTTTAAAAATACACAATAACAATTAACAATCTTCTTGCATCCGGATAACTTATAGTAAAACTTTATATAACACTTATCCTTAAATCTATCGAAGGGTTAATCTTAAATATTTTGGAATTATATTATAAAAGCGTACACATATTGACCCATGAACGAGTTGGTGATCTTCTGGAGTTTACTATTATATTTATACAATAGGCAATCAAATATTAGACAGAAACATAAGACATAGATATAGAGGTTAAGATAGAAGTAGATAGATGTAGCGATAGAGGTGAGAGATAATACAGATAATGTGCATGGAGATGGGAATAGTCGTGGAAAGAGACGGGACACAAACACGGACGTGGACATGGAGATGGGGAAGTCAGAGTCAAATTCAAAGAAGTAACATAGTCATAAAGTCTTCAGCAAAACGACCTGGCACCGCTAGCAGCACCCGTTCACGAGTATAACGCAAGCACCAGCCATCACCCTCCTCAACCATATTTTAGGGAAGAGGGTGACCCGACACCCGACGCTACCGCTAGCCATGCCGCCTGAGGGAGCATGACGTTCTTGCTGTTGTATGGATTGGAAGGAGATGGAGATGGCGTTGGATAAGAAGGAGATGGAGATGGAGTTGGAGATTGAGAACTTTCGAAAAATAATTTACAACCAAGGACTTTTATCGTCCATATATTCAGATATTGTATAAAAGCCTTTATTACACAATTTTTGTTTAATAGTTTCTTTAAATTTATCAAGTGGTAAGTCTTGAATATTTGTGGGAACCTTATTATAAAAACGTATGCATTGACCCATAAATGAGTTAGTGACTTTATGAAGTCTACTATCATAGCCGGCTAGCTTGTACTTATTTCTAGTATTTCTGTTGATTTGAAACCAATGACTTAAAACATCTTAGTAGGTATGAAACTAATGTAAATACCTATTAGGTAATAACCATGTTGTGAATTTTAAATCTTCAAAGTCAACGTAATATATTAAAAATGGCTTATCAAGTATTTTTATGAAAGAAACATTTCTTCAATTTATCACCGTGACAGTCCAAACCCTGCAAGTGTGATGGAAAATTACTAAGTCATTAGCAAATTTTTTTTACTAAACTCCCCGTTAATGATCTTTCTACAGACAATTGACCGAAGAAATGAGCGACACCCAGTTGGTGGTGCAGGCTGCGCGTATCATTAGCAAACGTCGCGTTATCATTTATCAATGAATGCCGCGCGCTCGCGCCACGTCACGAAGCCGCGCGGGTGACTTCGCTCGCGCGTCAAAAGCGGGAAATTTTTGCAGTCTGAAGAATTGGTGCGTTTTTATGACATGTGTATATCAAAAATATTTGACCCGTGTGCTAGGTTTCGTAATGAAACAAAAATGACGTTGTAAATAAATAAAGAGACATTAAGTACTACTGTTTTCCCGACGCGCCGCCTCAGTCAAAACGCACACAGTAGTGTTCGCGCCACACGCACATGACCACCCGCTATGTATCTATTGTATTACGCCGATTTAACCATGCGTTGCGTAATGAATTCATTAAATTTCGGTTAAGTTTACTCAGTAAATAATTGATATTTATTCAACTTTTTCTCTTCATGTATGATCTGAAACTATCACGTCCTCGAATTTCGAAAGTGATCCACCAGTCACCCTGTATAAATTTCCCATTTGATCTAAAGTTACTCGGGTAAAACAACGGTAGTAAATAAAACACTTTTTAACCGGATTTATGGCGTATATTTACATTTTAAATTTTAACTCGACGTTTCGGTGTCTTTGTAGACCCCGTGGTCACGAGCGACTGACAGTCTGATAAATCCGGTTAAAAAGTGTTTTATTTAATAGTATGAATCGCGAAAACTTAAGACAATATTAACAACGGTAGTGTTTAGATATGCATCCAGAATATTGTAACAAAAGACACTAGATATTATAAGATCATCAGTGTCTATTTACTATCATTTCTGTTAGTAAATAGCAAAGTTCATGCTCATTTAGGGACGATAAATCCCTAAGTACCTCTGGATTGAAAAGAAATAAAGCCAGGTGAAAGATAACATGGACTAACCGCTATACCAGGTAGGTATTCACTACTACAGAGCAAAATAATTCAAAAGCACATTCTCTGTCATACTTAAAATTTGTAAACTCAAAGTTAAGATAGCTTTACGTAAGTAGGTATAAATAAGTTTAAGTGATTTTTACTTACACGAAAAGGATGGCGGTTATTGTTTATGACATATACACAGTTGCCTTCCATGCTCCCTAACGAGTCCATGTCAGCAGTTGACACACACACGGTCACCTCAATTTCATCGTTCTCTTCAGGAGGCGATTCATTATTATCTAATTTTGTTGATTTCGAATCAAAAGTGTTTAAGGCTCTCGAAACTGAATTTTCGTTATTTTTGCTTTCATCTTGAACGTGTCCTCCACTCTCAGGTAAATTTGTTGATCTTTGCTGCGTTGGTGAAGCAATCCTTGCATTTTTTGTGGATTTTTTTGATGACGATGGAATTGAAGGCATAATGTCTAAGCCGTACCTCTCCTTGCTACTTATTTTAAAATCATGTTTACTACTGTTAAAGCATTCAGATTTATTTATTTCGATTGTTTTCGTGCAATGGTTGCTTTTATTACACAAATTTAATACAGTACGCACTTTAGTAAGTTGTTTAAAATTTTGCGTTTCAACAATGTGCAACAAATTTAGCAGCCGTATTATAATGCTCTTGCATGTTTCACATGCTTCACGGTTATCTCGGACGGTTGAAATCGAAACAATGTTTTCATATGTATTTTGTCTTCTCATGTCGAGTACAAAACCACCTTTGGTTAGCGATTCCTTAAAATCTAATGCGTAACTTTGACTTCCTGGAGTTTCATAACAAACATCTGACTTATTTTTATATAACATAGATAAATTATACAAATACCCAACACACCCATGTTTACTAGAATTCTGTTGATTTAAAAACTTACTTGATGATGTGCTTTGAAATTCCTGATTAGCTTTTTCATATTTTTCTAATATCCTTAACAAACTCAAGGAAAATCTTCTTGCATTAGTCAGAACATCACTAGCTTTAACGTATTTTATGTTACTTGATTTAATATAACTGCCAGCAAAGTGGCTACTTTTAGTTTCGCACCGCCTTAAGACAAAATCGCTTTCTTTAATCCACTTTCCGCCTGAAACACGTTCTGCACACTCATTACTTTTAGCAATTAAATTCAAAGAACTTTTGCGGGGACTACTGCTATTTGAGCTTTTTTTGTTTACAGGATATTTTATTTTCTCAGCTCGGTGAACAAAAGGTGGTGTTTCAAATGTTTTCTTTCGGGATATAACAGGTTTTGCCGATGTAAGGTGTGATGGTTTACTATTGTTATTTGTAACTAAAGAATTTTCATTATTCGCTGGAGGATTGAATATTCTTGGTCTGACCGGAATCAATACTTTATCGTCTAACGTTTTTTTTATAGAGACAGTTTTATAATTAATTAATTCCTGAATGTAATCATACTCGGGATTAAAAAACATATTAGGTTCATCTTTTGTCGGAATATCGTTAACACCCATTTGTTTGATGCAACTGCTTGGCAGAGACATACGTTCTGAAGAGACTTCCGTTGTCTGTGACCATGATGGATCCTCCGATCCTATTGCGGTAGAGATTTGACTCACAGTGTGAGACTTTAAAGCAGTGTTTGAAGTTTCATTATCATTAGGTAGCAATGAATTCTTTTTACTCAAGTGTTTCGGTTTAGTATGTTTTTTCGGGCAATCGTCGCTGCAGTTTTCACAAACACAAACTTTGCAAGAACAAGCAGTGTCTAAGTACTGAAAGGATTTTTTTTGACGCTCTGCTAATGGAAGCCTGAAAGGCGTATTTCGAATAAACAAATTAGAACGAGGCTTAGTTTCGCATTGTATACACTCACAGACGCTGCATTCGCACTGCTTTACGTAATCTTTTGTATTTCGGCTTGGACATACTTCACATTCACAAGTCGAACATTTGCAGTTATATATATTGCCATTCTTATTGTACTTAAGTCTACAGTCCTTTTTATCGCAAGTCAAACATTCACATTCTTTACATAAACAGTTATCAGTTTTAGTTTTGTTCGATAAGAATTGCGGCTTATTATCGGTTAGGGCAGCAAAAGTTGCATATGGAGAATTATTACATGGCCCTCCGCAGTTATTGCTGACACGTTTATTTTCAATCACAACGGTACGTATATCAAAATCATTTTGATCTTTTTCAACTGGTTTTGTAACTATTGTATTTTGTCCCAGACACGTACAATTATCTGTGCCACCTAATAAACATGCTTCATTATGACAGACTGCACAATCGCAAGCGCGTCTGCCTGTTTCAGTTGCTGTTTCTCGCGTTGTGCCAACTCGAGCCATAGAAATACCACAAGCTGCACATTGACATGGATCGCAAGTACAAATATTTCTTCTTAATTCTTCTTCTACTGGAGCTACTATGATGGATGTTTGATCTGCGCATATTCCTCGTTTAGAATAGCATTGCAGACACTCACAGGGCGCACACGTACATGGATCAGTGGCAACTTTAGAACACTTGAGACAGTCACATGGCAAGCAAGTGCAACCTTCGTCTTGGATTTTTCCTAGCCCAAAAATTATGTCTTTCATTTGATTTTGATCCGATTTGACTGCAGTGTATTGACTGCGTAACCCACGTGTAGCCCACTTATTAGGACGGATAGGTTTAGGCTTAGGAGCTTCACTTGCAGTGCTACATCGAGACTCACACTGGCAAGTAGCAGATTTCTTTGGAGCAGCGACTTCACACTTGTTAGGACCAGCGACGCAAGCACACACTTTACAGCTACAAGCTTTATAAGCTTCTTTTAGTTTATTAAGAATATCATAAGGTGTTATTTGAAGTTTTGAGATAATTTGGTCGAAACCTGTACTATTTGGATCATTTTCTACATCTAGAGCACTTGTGCAAGCAGAGTTGGCTTTACAGCTCGCTGTTTCCTGATAGTTTTTATTTTGATTAATGTCACATATGTTTACATCGCATGCATAGTATATATTTTCAGTGACTGCTTTAGCACTTTGCGATTGAGTTTCTGTGCCGACAGAATTTGCAGTACACGAGTTGTTATCATTTGCGTTACTTGAGCAAATTTTATTTGAGTTGTTATCAGGTGGGTTATTTGAACAAATTTGCCTTGTGTTGTTTTCAATTGGGTTACTTTGACAAATTTTACTTGCGCTGTTTTCGATTGGGTTACTTTGACAAATTTTACTTGAGTTGTTTTCAATTTGGTTACTTTGACAAATTTTGCATGACATAGTTTCAATAGGGTGACTTTGACATATTTTACATGAGTTGTTTTCAATTGGGTCATTAGGATAAACTTTACATGTGTTGTTTTCGGTTGGGTCATTTAAATAAACTTTACATGTGTGTTTTTCAATTGGGTTACTATGACATATTTTACGTGGGTTGTTTTCAATTGAGTTACTTTGACAAATTTTACTTAAGTTGTCTTCAATTTGCTTGTTTTGGCAAATATTGCATAAATTGTTTTCAATTTGGTTACTTTTACAAATTTTGCATAAGTTGTTTTCAATCTGGTTACTTTTACAAATTTTATTTGAGTTGTTTTCGTTGGGTTTATTTGAACATATTTGACATTCTTCGTTAATATTTGGTATATCTGGCATATTTCTTTTACAAGGTTTGCAGGGTGTAACAGTTTGTGTGGGTATATTTTCTAACTCATGTTTACAACACCCGCTTTCTACATGTGCCCTATTTGCTTGTGCTCTTACTTTTTCTAAAATACAAATGTCTTCATATTTATCGCAACATTGAAGAGCATGGCATTGTGACTTTTTGATTGCACACTTACATCGATAGCGCTGTTCTCTTGAAAGTAAAGACTTAAGCAGATAGTCTATATTTTCAGGAGGCAAGAATGTATCGCAGATTTTGTTATGTTTTTCTATAACAGATTTTTTAGGTACTTCATTTTTCGAACCAAAGAATTGTCCCTTCTTATGTATGCAACATTCATTCATATCTTGTTCAGGTTTTATTTGAGAATTACTTAGCGCTGTTAAATATTCTTCTAGAGTGTTCCAGCACAAACAATCACTTTTTAAGTCTTTTGCCTCCTGGTTAGCTGGCATAGTTTGTGCACTGGCTTTTATTGGACAACACCGTGGGTCAGGTTCTTTGACAGCTTTTTCTTTAGCAGTAATAAGTTCCTGATTAGACCAAAGAAATGGTTCAGGACTTGGAGGCCAACCATCCACAACTTTGATTTCGGGTTTTTTTGAGAAGTCAGTTTGTTCCAAGATATAGTATGATGGAGCAGATGTTTTGTTTCCTCCTTCAGAACTTGTATCTTCAATAATCATACATCGCCATGGCTTTGAAAGCGTATTTTGTTCTATTGCAGGTAATTTATTTGGAAAGTTTGTTAGATTTGGTAGTTTTGTGGAATCCTTTGTAACGTCGCAACACAATTTAGCATTTTCTAGAAGTTTCTGACAATAGGTTGTTTCAAGTCTGGAATCTTTTTGATCAACTTTTGGAATATCTGGTATCACATTCTTGTAAGTTTTAGTCGTTCTTATTTCATCTTTAGTTATGAGTTCACCGTATTTTTTATTAGGATCACCATAATTTCTGAAAAATTGTTCATGCCGAAATTCCACACCTCCGTCTAATTTTATAACTTTTGCTGTTTCAATAAGGTGATCCAATTTTGTAGCTGTTTGTGTATTGTCAAATGATTTACTTTCAACATTATGTTCTTTTAACTCAAAAGGTGCTATCTCTTGCTTAGCACTTAGCGTTTTTGATGATGCACGAGCCTCTGGAGTACTATGTTCACCATCTTTCTTGTTTTCTGCCTGTTTAAGTGCCTTAAGGCGACTTTCTTTGGTTGTTATATCTATTAAACATCTTCGAAACTCTTCAAGTAATTCTCGCACGTCAGTCCTTAGTTTCTGACTTATCGTCTCATTTATAATTTTAATAAGCTCTTCATTTTTGGTTGAACCAGTTGTAGATAGGTTTGTCAAGGTATTGGAACTATGGCAATTATTGTGTTGGATTCTGGAATTGACTGAAAAACTTTTACAACAATCACTTATGTCTCTTCCGCTGTGATGACAGAGCTTTGAATCATTTTTATATGTTCTATGGGTTTGCAAACAATTGTCTTCATTTTTTTTTCCACTTATATGTAAGGAATCGGGACAAGAATACAGTGTTTTCCGCTTGACAAAGCATTCACTTGACTTGCAGTTATTGCAGGAGCAGACGGAAGCTGAGTGCGGTACACTCATCTCAGCACTAAGGAAATTGCGTCGAATTTATATCTTTTGATTATGAGAAGTAATCGCAAGGAGCGCAGAACCTTAAATATAATGAAATTATTTAGTATGTACTCAATCTCAAATCAAAGACAAGAAAGATGCAGCCTCATCCTAATAAACGCAACCAAGCGATCATCGCGAGTCTGCGCGATTTTGAGTCGTACGAATCCGCGATTTAACATTCTAATCAATCAATATATATAAAACTGTTCCGTTACTGACTGAGTGACTGAGGTACTGAGTGACAGACAGACAACGTACAGCCGTAACTACTGGGCGTAGAGAGCTGAAATTTGGAACATACATTCTTTATGGGATGTAGAGGTGCACTAAGGACTTTTAAGTTTGAATGAAAAATCTTATTCCTTGAGTGCACGGATATGATACTTGGCATAAAAGTTTTTCAAAAAGAGACTGGTTGTGTTATGAAAGGAATTCCCGAAACTCCCACGGGAACGGGAAATATATGATGTTTTAGTTTGTATGATAAAATCTTATTCTTTGAGTGCACGGATGTGATACTTGGTATAAAGGTTCCTCAATAAGTGTCTGTTTGTATAATGGAAGGAATTCCCGGAATTCCCACGGGAACGGAAAACAGGACTTTTGAGTTTATGCGTGTACGAAGTCGCGGGCAAACGCTCGTATGGTAGTGTAATGTAGTGTAAAGTGTAATGTAGTGTAAAGTGTAATGCAGGTAGAAGCGTGGTGTGATCGCGCGACCTTATTGCTCATCATTTAACGTGAATACATAGCTTACTCGCAGGATGATGGCGTAGTCGTGTGCTATTAGGCATTGACTAAGGCTTTTTAAGCGCTCAGTTTAATTTTTCGATTGTGTCCTGAGAAATCCAGGGATAGTTTTATAGGCAGACCACTTTAAAAAAATTATATAAGTAAGTATGGAGGTTGGAGGCATCAAGGCTAATGGAGATTATTATAGCCCAATCAAATGAAGCCAGAAATAGTCAAACAGGTGTGAAATGATTCGTGTAGTTTCAAAAATTGGCACATTCTACTACGTGCAGTCTAGATTAACATACTAAAAGTCCTCAAGGGTGTGTGGTGTGATGAGGATGTAGGGGGGATTAAGGCCCCTTTTATCAGGTTTTTGCTCATATCTCTAAAATCTATAATAGCGTATTTGTTGCTTGTGACAAAAGTTTCTACATAAAATTTCCCATTGATTTAGTTATATTAGTTTTTACTCTACGACCTACTTTACAAGCTACAAGTTGTTGAAAATGTGCGATGTGTAAGACTTTGTAAGAAAGATGGTAGGTAACGAAGCTAATACTGAAGGGCTTTCTGAAGCAACAGACAGGAGGGTCATCGTATTAGTCGCTTATTAAGATAAGCTCACCCAGGAAGCCTATTTTAAGTCGGCCCATCGTGGAAGATGTTTTAGCTAAAATCTTGAATCTTGGGCTGTCTAGTGTGTTAAAGTTGTAGGAATGACGACCACTTTGGCGTTGGGGTAAACCTATCTGCCTCAGACGCCAGTGGTTGCGGGTTCGATCCCCGGACGGAACCAGAAAAAAAATGTTCCGTGTCTGGGTGTTTATCTATTTATGTATTTATATTCTAGGTTCCCCCCTAGTTCGCTATATGGTATCCCATAACACAAGCTATGCTTACTTTGGGGTTATGTAGTTGGTGTGATTGTCTGGGGATTTTATTATTTATTATAAAAGTACTGTGAGATTTAAATAATACGCAGAAAAATTGGTGAAAAATATGCTCGAGTAGCGAAGATTATCACAAAGAGCAAAAAAATAACAACTCTGTAGTGATGGCTGCAACCCGAGTAGGGTCATAAATATCTTCGTAGGTTCTCTGATAAGCCTTTTAATGATTTTGTTTTTAAGAGCCGGAAGAATTATGAAAATAATCCGTGAAGTACAAGAAGGAGAAATCTTTTACCACTACAAAGTTTATCTTACAAAAATTGAATGCAAAGAAATATTAAGTTGTTGGTTAGTTACCTATTTTAGTGTAATTATGTAAAGGTAGCATGGTGTGCAAATAGCTGGATGTAAAGTAAGGTAAGAGCATAACATAGGTCGATTAACAACTAAACACTTGTTCAAAGTCGGTACGGGTAATGATTCAAAACGTTATTATGAAAATAAACTTTATAGACGTTCCTCCTATCCATTGGATAAGTGTCCACTTATCCTGACCACCCTGCATGCCATTCAACAACCTTCCCAACAGCTACGGGTTCTATGAGCACTTGAGCTTAGAATTTGCCTAAATTGCAAGTCATTTAATATGTTCCACAATACTCCACAACTTATTTCAACTTTATTTCAAGATCAACAAATAAACATAGATACCTTGGTGCTTACATCTAATCAAGAGAGACCATTTTTGATATCAAACTGTGTTTATTTTTGTTTATTACTGAAATTTTTCATGTTTTTTGGTATTTTTTGCTGTTAGTGGAAACTTAGCATGTTTGACAGAAAACAGACACATTTTTCTTTAGTGACATTTGTAAGCAAGAAGCTCGCCAAAACATTTTAAAACATACTACAAGGCACAACATTAACTCAGATTGCTGTAAAGTTTTCTATACACTTTGCTCTTAATTATTAGTACAACTAAAGGAATATTGTCATTATCAAAATGCATAAAGTTGGTATACAATAAATGTTTTCGTTTGCTTTTACCTTCCTCGGTGCAAGAACATAACCATGTTCACAGGCCGAAGCCAGGCGGACATCGGTTACCGTAACATACAAAACTTCACGCCTGTATGGTAGGGGTAGGCAGAACACCAGAGGCTATAAAACCACCAGGGGCCCGAGTCTGTATCTTTGACGCACCACTGGTTTTACGCACCGATGGTAGACCATCGGGGCCATCGAGTGCATTTCGTTGGCAGTCTGTAACGCCACCGATGGTAAACCAGTGGTTCGAATAACCAATGGGGCTTCGAGCCATTGGTATTGTGGGCTCATTCAGTGACTCATTACTTCATTCGCCTGTCTTTTTAAAAACTCGTCAATCATTCATAAATATTGACACAAAATTTATTTGTTAATTATTTAAATCTTGCTAAAGTATTGTAAAGCAATATATTTTTAATGCTTTACCATTAAAACAATGATAATTTATTTTATACCGATAATTTTTCGTGTTTGTCTAATAAAAGTTTGAAAAATAACATGTCAGATTGACAAAGACGTTTGACTGACTGCTAACTTTAAAAATTCCCTCCACTTTGTTGTGATAATTTCATTGAATTGAATTCAAGTATTTAACTATGATTTTGGCGCAACAAATCGACGTCCTCCTGGACTTCCTAGAGCAGCATCCAGAGCTGGCACTAGGGCACGTGAACCGCTCAGCGGAGGCACGAAGCCTTAGCACTAGGCTGTGGCAGCAATGTGCAAACTTATTAAACTCCGTATCCAGCGACGGTGCACAGAAATCTTGGTCGATGTGGAGAACTGTAAGTTTTGAACATTATGCTACGTATTTACGCTCGTGTTCTAATATAAGGTCTTTCTGCTTGTATTTTTTCTCAGTCTACCATCTATTTTTGTACAGCCAAAGTTGCAGATACCTCTTTTCTCTAAAATACTGCATGCATATACCTATATCCTTTTTTATTTTAGTTTTATGCGGACTTCGAATCCAGGCTGATGCGTAGGATCAAGTTAAACAGGCAACAGCTTATTGCTACTGGTAAGAGAATACAAATCATGTTCTTCCTAATGTAGGTAAATTGTAGGTAGTGTAAATTGGATTATGTACTGAATGTATTTCTTTCAAATGTGTGTTAATCTTGAAATATTTGTTTTATTTGAAAAATAAAATGTTTTAGGTGGTGGTCGAAACAAAAAAAATTAACCTCACCTCTCAGCAGGAGCGTCTGCTTCATTTATTGGGTGAGGATGTAGGAGATCCTATACCGGGGGTTCACCACAGCCCTCCTCAGGTAATAACATTTTATTTGTTTATATTTTACTCTATCTCTGTCTTATGTATCCTTTTTATTAACTTATTACCTTCCTTGTCTTTGCTGTGTACTTTTGTTTCATTGCATTATTTTCTTGTATAGCTAAATGAACAGGCAGCATCTGCAGTCCCATCTATAGATGGATCTACACAGTGTATATTTTAAAAATTTTAATATTTTGTATTAATTGAGTATCAGAAGATAGCCTACACTGTAAAATTCTTTTTCAACACACTTGCTCGTAAAGTGAGCGTTATTCTATTGAATTTAGAACTGTAAACTGGGCCATAAGTCACGCGTGCATACCCTAGTGCATAATATATTGAATCCTACAAAGTTTAATTGTACCTTTGTGCAAATAACATGCGAGAAAACAGAGCATATTTTATTGGTCCGGGTTATACACTAAATATTTTCAGAAACAACAAAGAGGTTTTATACCACTTCAAATCAATATACATTTTTAAATGTTTGCGCCTTATATTGGTAAAATAAATTTGTATATTAAACAAATTATTCACAATTTACAATCATTTGTCATAAAATATTAAAATATTTGCATTTACCACTCCAAATTAAACATTTTCACTTAAAATAGGCTGTATATGCTATACAGACATTGACACATTTGACGGAAACAAAAACCTACGCGCATGCGCGAGGTTCGGCGCCATTTTTCAATCACAATTCACAGCTTTGTTATCAAGTGTGTTTGTTATTTTATGACCACGTATGTCTGTCTTTTACTCACAAGTGTGTTGAAAAACGTCGTATGTAACTCGTGAGCGTTGCTAATTACAGTCTCGGCTCATTATTAAGCCAAATCACAGCCTCGACTGTAATTAGCAACTTCGCTCACTTGTTACATAATATACTATTGCAAGCAGCTAGAGTATAACATACTTAAACAAAGAATTTCATATTTACCTAGTTGCATTTTAAATATCCAGTTAGAACAATGATGTATTTAAATTATTTTTATACAGGTACTTACTAAGTTGAACATATGTTTCAGACTTTCAGAATCTACCAGTCAAAATCTGTTGGACTCGCATCAGGCAACCCCTACTCTTGAGCCCACAGTAGGTGCAACCCTGACTGAGGAGGTTCAATCTTCACCAATAGTGAGATCCCGGACGAGTAGAAGACGTCGCCCTCGGCGCGTGGATACCTCCGGTAAGCAGCAGTAATAAACACAATCACTAGTAGGGTCTCACCACAACATCTACATTAAAACTTTTTTTTGTTCTATTTAAAGATATTATTTTCAAAAAACTGGATAACTAAATAAAAGGTATTATGTTTAAAACTGACAACTTTATTGTATATGGACCCAGAAAATTTGATACAAAAAGCACTAGAAGAAAATCATACCAAACAAATTAACACATTAAAAATATAATCAAAGTTTACTAATTTTAAATAACTAATTTTTTTTTATCAGGTTCTCCTTCAGCTCTTGCTTCGGCGCGTGAGCTTTTCAACGACGTTGGGCGGTTGGGAGCTGAAGCGACGATGGAGCTCCGCCGTTCAAATCAGCAGCTAGCAGATGCTATTAGAAGTTCTTCTGAGCTGCTTGCAGGGGCTACAGATAGGATGACTGCTGCCATTGAAAATGCACCTGCAATGCAGAGATAAAATAAATATATTTTATACTATGAAAGTCTTTTAGTTGCCACACTTAAGATCATAATGGCTTAGACCAGCCCTGAATGCCATCTAGATAGACACATAAATAGTTTTATAAGTACCTAAGTGTCAGGATTTATTTTCATGTGTGTCTCCATAGTATGTCCACAATCCTTCTTTGCATAGCCCGGCCTTCCAAAAGCTCTGGGTTGCTTCGGCTATGGCGTCTGGAGTTATCTTCTTCCATTAAGACATTTTCCTCCTAAATCAAATTAACTTGAGTAATTATTAAGAAGACACAAACTAAATAATAATTATAACAATAAATAGTATTGCACCAAGTGTAGTTTTGCAGATAGGAAGCAGATGATTAAATCTGCAGAGAGCAACACCAATTGTGTGACCCCAAACTAAGCTCAAGCTTTAAGTGTGCACCACACTGGTTTAGTGGAAAACCTTTCTAAGTTAGCCTGACCTGGAAATCGAACCTGGAAGTCTTTCAAATACTGCCGTGCTACCAAGACTACCAATCTTTTCCTACCAGTGGAAGTAGCTGGGCTTCCTCTTCGGCCTCCTCAGCAGTAAAGTAGCTGGCAGGTGCATTCACTTTCAAAGCAATGTTGTGTAGAACACAACAAGCTTGGATGATCTTTCCACATGTTACTGGATCATAATGTAATGCACGTGCAGCAAGTAAACACCTGAAAAAAAACTGTTCATACCTTAATAGTTAAAACTTAATGTATTACCAGCTTATGCAGGCTATACTAACCGAAAGCGTGCTTTTAACACTCCAATGCAACGCTCTACTGTGTTTCGTACAGCAACATGCTTAACATAATAATTATGCTCAGCAGTCCCCGGAGTACTATGTAATATAGGTGTCATCAAAGTCCTCCAGGTGTCATCAAGGTGGCCAGCGAAAATTGCCCAACCAAGAGAATTCATCTTCACCTTATAAATTAAAACAAAACAATAATCTTCAAAATCACTTAACACTCAATGAACCATCTATACATATAATAAAATGGTATTAAAGTCAAAACTGTACATTGAATATTTTTTTAAAAGAATACTTGGGGTATGATCTACAATCGAAACAGAAACAAAAAATATAGTTTTTAGAATTTTTGTCTGTTTGTCTGTTTGTCTTTCCGGGATAAACTCAAAAAGTACTGCATGGATTTACTTCAAATTTGGCATAAAGATAGTTAAGAAGTCGGGTCAACATATAGGCTACATATTATCACGCTAGCAGTGTTATAATCGTAGGTGCTTTTGGTGCTGCATAGCGTTCACGCAGACGACGTCGCGGGCAGCAGCTAGTTAAACAATAAATAAAAAGTCACGCACCAACAAAACTTATCTATAAACTTATTTTTTTCTGTAAAAAATAATAAAACTTTTCACAATGGTTGCTAAAACAATCGTCCCAAGATCAACTGTTGCAAAACGCACCGATGGTTGCTATCACGTGACCAAACATGTGTCAGAAATCCTTACAGACTACCAATATTTAGCACCGAACCGATGGCACGCCGATTGTTCGCGCTTACAGACTACGCAATTTAGGCAAAAGACCAGTGGTCACCAGTGGTGCGTATGACGTACGTGTGTGCGTTACAGACTGCCAAAATCGAACCATCGGCAACCGATGGCTTGTTTTAAAAGTTACAGACTCGGGCCCCTGATGTCACATTTGACGAATTCGGGGGTATTATAATAATGGATAGAGACTATTACAGTGGCAGGGGGTCAGCCTAACGCCCGTAAAAACGCTAACAAAACCTCTGTCCCTTAACTGACTTTTACGGTATGCCCGGGAAGAGAAGCAGCTGGCACATTCTATGTTTTTCTTTCGCTCCCAGCCCAGCATGCACCTTAACATTAACGTTACCTTAACGTGAATTGTGAATAATAAATCACATAGCCACAGATTCTTCAATATTCAAGATTAAATAAATTCCCCAGACAATTCTTTGAGACAATCACACCAAGTACATGGCCCGAAACTAAGCAAAGCTATGGGAAACTGTGATATGGGATACCATGAAGCAAACTAGGGGGAACCTAGAATATCGTTATCGTCATCGTAAACCTAGAAATAGAAATACATATGAATACTTATAGATAAACTGTCGAACTGGGGGGGAACCTAGAATTTCGGCGTCTTACACTGCGCCACGGAGGCCGCCATCTTCAAAAGTGCCCCACTTTTTGAAGAAATCTACAATTTTATGAAGCTAGTTTAATCATCCATGTTGAATTACTACTTTCCTTAGTTATCAATTACGTATTTCACAAAATTCACTGTTTTGTGAAACCTTTTATTAGATAATAGATGCCTCCCTGTATGGATAGTTGCCATACCATAAAAATTATGTGATTAATTTATTAATTTATACTTTTTGCACAAAATTACAAATGGAAAACTTATAAAATAGAAAGTACATAAAGATAGGCACAACAGGGGGCTTTATAGCTGTCAAGCGATCTCTTCCAGACAACCTTGTAATTGTATGAAATAAAAAAAAACTATAAACACAACAATAGGTACGTTGTATTGTAATTTGTAGCTCAAAAATTTGACATATCAGCCTTTTTTTATTATATTTATCTTTATATTGTATGTAAGGATAGGACGTTTGCCTTATTGAAAATCACTTGTTTCTGCGCAGACGGAGCCCGAGCAAAGACAGATAGATAATGTATGTACACATAATCAGAGAGCCCAAATAAAACGGTAAAACGTATCCAGTAAAACGGATCATGTGTGAACGGGCTGCAAAAGAGAATACTAAAAGTAAGTAATTTAAAAATATACCTTGACACCCTACATGTATATGGTGTATGAGGGATATAAAAATTAGGCCAACTATCATTAATTGTGATGGGGATAGATGCCAAAGTATTATTCGTTTTTTTAATTAGAAAAAAAAAAGCTTTGTTTTTCATCTAGGTGATCATCACTTTATGCTCCAGTATATTGGAGTAAGTAAATACTCATAAAATACCTATATCAAAAAATAGATTACTACTTATAAAGTCGTTGCAGGTCATGTGTACCGCTATGAGCGTATGTCTATTGTGCGATATAATTTGAAATTTTGTGAAGGTCAATGTTAAAGTTATCTAAAACATTTTGTGTAATCACGGGGTTGGCTCGCTTAGACGAATTAAAAATTAGTTCTGTATCTTGCCAGTTAGTATAGTTTTACCTATAACTGGCAAGGGTTTACCTACCTATTTATCCGAATATAACCTTTTTGACACCTTTAAGGTAGTGTTGTAAAAATTCTCGAGTCGGCGCTAAAACGGTGTCTGTCAGGATGGCGTGAGAGATGTCTGAATATTCCCAAAATTTGCACCAAACAACTCTATCTAAACTGTACTAAGCTGTACCTATGTGGAAAAAAACTGTACCTCAAGTAATTCAGTAAAAAATAAATAGTTACATAGACACGCCGCGCCGTTCTGACGTCAGCTTGGCGGGCATAGTCGCGTATACTCTAACGCGTGAGAATTATGTTCCGAAACCATATCTCAATAAACTATAAAAAGGTACCTCATAAAACTGCCAATAAAAAGATATTTCACACGTTATATCTGTCAAACATGTTATATCTGACGACCACTTTGGCGAAGAGGTAAATCTATCTGCCTCAGACGCTAGTGGTTGCGGGTTCGATCCCCGCACGGAACAAGAAAAAAAAAATGTTACGTGTCTGGGTGTTTATCTATTTATTTATTTATATTTTAGGTTCCCCCCTAGTTCGCTATATGGTATCCCATAACACAAGCTATGCTTACTTTGGGGCCATGTAGTTGGTGTCATTGTCTGGGGATTTTATTTTATATTATTTTATTTAAATCAACATCAAATTTCCCTCAGTTCAAACATTAATTTTTCAATATAAAAATTAGGTTCAGGTTTTATATCTTGTTTTACGTTCAAGTTTTGAGAGCGTTTACTATAATAAATATGATATTTGAAATAAGTTTGACCAATCTTTATAATGAATACATTATTATAACAAAAATTAGCAGTAAACATTTTTTTTATGGATTTGACAGATATCACCGTGTGAAATATTTTTTTATTGGCAGTTTCATTAGGTACAGTTTAGGTACAGTTTATTGATATAAGTTCGAGAACATAATTCCCACACGTTGGAGCGATACACCAAAAAGCATACAATCACTACGTTCTACGATACACCACTATGCGCGCCAAGCTGACGTCAGAACGGCGTGTCTATGTCACTATTTATTTATTATTGAATTGCTTGAGGTAAAGTTTTTTTTCACAAAGGTACAGTTTGGTACAGTTTAGGTAGAGTTGTTTGGTGCAAATTTTGGGACTATTCAGACCTCTCTCACACCATCCTGACAGACACCTAAAACGCTCGAGTCAGTTCTAAAACGTTTACTCTCATTGACTCCATTTTTGTGCAGCTGTTTAATTTCTGAATAGTGGATGGACGTACAGGTCTTTATGATAACTTTTCAATAGGTATCGTGACAGACAAACGTCCCGTAGGTACTTATTTTATTATACATTTTAATAAAAACATTGAGTAGTTTGTAGAGTGTAGAGTCACAGCCGCGCTATTCTAGGAAACAAACTTTTAAAACAAGCACCCCCATTCAAAATCCCTTGTTAGGGCCTAGGTTCCACCTGGTTCCACTGTGTGGTCATCATCACCCACCACATAATAAGCTTACTCTTTAATTTGGGGTATTTGGTACACGTTACCCAGGGGAGGCACCCATAGCCCTGCATTGGGCACATTACAAAAAATAATGATGACATATTTCTTTTAAATTAAAACGACAATTAGTTTAAATAATTATTTAATGCGTCATTGAAATTAACTTTTTCGTAATTTAACATTAATAATACTTACAAAAAATAAGAAAATAATTAGGTATTTTTAAAAGTCCATAATTACGAATCAAAACTAAATAGTCGCCACAAATTAAAATATTAAGGTCCTATTTACATTAACAAACATATAACTTGGCACTGAAAGATAAATAAATGAACAATTAAAATTAATCGATATTTAAATTCAATATTCGATAAAAATCATGCAAACTTAACTCGATTGTAGGTACATTCTTTATTCGATACGTTTTCGCTTAAATTACAATTATCTCGAGAGTATTATACAAGTGTATGTACAGGTCGTTTTTAAGATATATCATTAGTTCTGGCTCGACTACGCAGGCACCAGAGTGAGGTCGGTGGAGGTTATAATCTGCAACAAACAAACAGACAAACAACCTTAAATACAGGGCTAAGATTATCTGATGAATACATAAAATGGTCCGTAATCTTTAGCTTTTAAATAATTTAGAGATTGCCTTCATTAAAAAGACACCAGTGACAATGATGAGTAAATTACTTGGACTAGTAACAACAAGAGTTGAACCAGCTCTTCGTCTCAGATTACCCAAACTGCAACTTAGTTAAATATAATATTATACCCAGACAATCACACAACTACATGGCCCTAAAGTAAGCATAGCTTGTGTTATGGTACCATGTAGCGAACTAGGGGGGAACCTAGAATATAAATACGTAAATAGATAAACACCCAGACACGGAACATTTTTTTTTCTTGTTCCGTGCGGGAATCGAACCCGCAACCACTGGCGTCTGAGGCAGATAGATTTACCCCATCGTCAATGTGGTCGTCTATTTAATATCTAGTTAATGTGTAAATCCTCTTTCTGTATTGTAGTATAACTAAATTCGGTATTCTTATTCACATAATCAACGAATGCAGAGCATTAAAAAAACCGACTTCACGTCAAAACTTTGGCTGAGTTATAATGTAAACATAAACATTCTCCGAAATCATACATCTTTTTTCAAAAGTTTGAAATTTTCAATGAAGAATGCAATCGATTTCGATGAAATTTATATGGGACCAAACTAAAAACAATTTTCAAAAAAAAAAACATAGAGACGAATTGAGAGCCTCCTCCTTTTTTGGAAGTCGGTTGAAACTAGCCAAGATCTTGTCTCTTTTGACCATATATTCGGTTCAACTATTTTGAAGCAATTATACCCCAGACAAACACACACAGGCGGCATGGTACAATTTTTCGTTGCCTCTGTGATTTTCTTTTACTATAACTTAATGAATGATACGATAGTGGGCCGTATTTGATATTAAACTCTCCAGTTTTAAGTGTCTCTAGTGTCAAACTTTAAGGCTTCAAATTCAGTTTTTCGATTTGTTTTGTTTTTTTCAGTTTTTCAGTTTTTCGAAAATTAGGAATCGAATTTAAATACTCTTATTTTATATGATAGAGGATACATACTTCAGATGTGGCTTCTATAAATTTCATCGAAATCGATGAAGTATTTACCTAATTCAGGAAAATCAGGAAAAAAAAATATGTATTTATGTGTTGGTTCCTAAGCACAGAGAATATTTACATTGACGATTATCAACAAAAGTTGATAAATTATCAAAAAATCATCAAAAATCAAAAAAATATCAACAAAGTTGGACGTTTATTAATGCTCTGCATTAGTTGATTATGTTAGCAACTGTTTTAGTCCCCTAACTTGACATCCCCTAATTTTGATCACTAGGTTAAAGAGTGTACTGCCGTATTGACCTCCTTGTCGTCTCACCTAAAAAGGCACTCATGTGGTTGACTACACATCCGTGCTCCAAACTATCGCGTTGGTCCCCAGCGCGCAACATGGACAATTCTGCAACAAACAAAATGAATTCATTACAATAATTATTTTTATTGAGTGGAGACACAACTTATGTTCCTAAATAAAGATTTAAATAGTATAAGAATATATAAAATACATTTCTATAAAAATATAAAACAGTTATCATAAATTAAAAAAAATCTTAACTGTCCTAATAGAATAGAATAGAATAGAATAATCTTTATTGTTGTTCAGTTACACAATTCTACAATTAGCTTATAAACTAAATTTCACAAAAAAAATCTTAGAATAAAAAGAAATAAAATTATTATAACTAATCAACAAAAGGCGACGCCTCAGCTTAATGCTTTACTACATATATAGCAAAGCGCTGATTTTCAGACGCTGCCTGCGAGTCTAACCTAAACTGCTTATTCATCAGCATAAAATATCATACAGGTAGGTATATAATATGTATTAAAAATTAAATATAATCAAATAATAAAAAGCCAGGAAAACGTGAAACACAAAAAAAAATATATTAATAAATTTAGATAGAAAAAGTTAGAAGTTTCCACTACGTTTTATAAACATTCTTGATGAGACAATAAAAATAATTTATAATGTTTTTTAAAAGTATTTTTAGATAGTGGTCGTTGTAGAGGTGGGGGAATATCGTTCCAGCACTTAGTTGCCAAGTAACGGAAACTTCCACGAAACGCCGCAGTTTGGTGCCCTTGCGTCTTTAGTCGATGCCGAGATGCTCTTGTGTTGTAGGCATTATCTTCAGAAGACCAAACAAGTTTATCAAATAGATACTTAGGTACACCCCGCGTCACCACAGAGTGAACTAAAGTGGCAAAATTTAAATTTCTACGTGAGTTAATGTTGAGGATTTTGGAATTGTTCAAGTAGGGTGTTATATGAGCTCTATACGGAATCCTATAACAATACCTATAACACGCATTTTGTACTCTTTGTAGCATTTTCCTAGACAAAGCTGTTGCTAGTGGACCAAACACGACGCTACCATAGTTTAGCTTGGATAAAACAAGAGTTTCACAGACAATGGTTCTAAGTTCTGTGCTTAAATATTCACGAATCGTGTACATCACTTTAAGGCGATAAAAGCAAGATTTTACCAATTCTGAAATATATTTATTAAAACTTAATCGATTATCCCAAATTATTCCCAGGTTGCGAGCTTCATTAACCATGGATATCATTTTTCCGTCAATACTTATAGAGAAATTAATATTCAGTACTTTTTCTATTTGTTTATTAGATCCTAAGATCATATACTTGGATTTGTGTGGGTTTAATACTAAAGCGTTGCGTTTTGACCATAAAGCTACTCTATTGAGATCACTATTAAGTTGTTGTACAGCGAAGTGTGTTTGATCAGGATGAAAAGACGTATAAAGCTGTGTATCATCAGCATACAGGTGAAAATTACAGTTTTTAATATGGTTGACAATGTCAGCTGTGTAAATTACGAACAGCAAAGGTCCCAATATAGAGCCCTGTGGCACGCCTCTTACTACAGGAAGCAAATGTGAGTATAAGGGCAAACCATCCTCTTTGTAAAGCCTGACACATTGCTGCCGTCCAGTTAGATAACTATTGAACCATTCAATGACAGATCGATCTAGGCCATAAAAAGATAATTTAGACAAAAGCAGGGGTATATTCAAAGTTTCAAAGGCGCGCGAATAATCCAATAGAGTGAGAAGAGAGGCATTACCCTTATCTTGTTCGAATAAGATGCTATCTGTTACATCCAACATGGCAGTTGTAGTGCTCCGTTCCTTCCTAAACCCAGACTGCTTATCCGGTAAAAGATGATTTTGTTCAAAAAAATAATTTAGCTGACGGCTGACTGCCCTTTCCAAGATTTTAGATAAGAACGAAAGAATACTAATGGGTCTTATGTCAGCAAAATTTAAAGGAGTATTAGTTTTAGGGATTGGTGTAACAAGTGGAGTTTTCCATGCGTTGGGAAAAGTTGATGTTTTAAGCGACTTATTTATTATGAAAGTAATCACTGGCAAAGTATGAGGCAAGGTTAATAAAATCATGTCTTTAGTGATGCCATCATAGCCTAACGAGTTTGATTTGATTGATAAAATTATTTGTGCAACTTCATATTCAGAAAGAGGTTTAAAAACAAAGGATGCTCCAGAGAAACGGTGGAATTCAAAATAAGTGAGTTCTGAGAGAGGTACATTTGATGGTCCAGGTATATTAAGAAAATGTTTGTTAAGCTCATCAGGGTCATTTAAAGGTGCCGGAAAACTGGAAGGTATGGAATCAAAATTTATATTATTTCTCAGATTCTTCCACATTCTTTTGGAGTCCCCCCTACTCCTATTAATATTATAATCGAAGTAAGCCTTTTTTTCGCGTGCGATAGCCTGGACAACAATTTTTTTCATATCCATGTAATACATTCTATGACTGTCTTTTTTTGTCTTACGATATCTCTTAAATGCAGCATTTCGTAATTGTATCATTTGCTTTATTGTTGACGTTATCCAAGGCAAATGCTTTTTCTTGTGTAAAACATTAGTCAAAGGGGCATGTTTGTCAAAAAGTTTTACCACAAATAGGTTAAATTTGTCCACAACTTGATTAACACTACCTATATTTAGCAATGACTGAGTGTCAAGAGAAAGTAAGTCCTTATTAAAGGCTTCCATATTTATGTTACTTAATGACCTGTAATTGATAAATTTACGAGGTACTTTTTCCTTTTTTATACTAGCAATACAACTAATCATAGAGTGCCCCAATGACCCTGTGATATTATTGACCGAAACATTTAACAATTTAATATTGGTGCATATTAAATCGATGAGAGATTCAGAATTGGCAGTGAAATGTGTTGGTTCGGATACCATTTGCTTTAATCCAGTACAGCTTAAAAATTGATCCAATTTTAGTGTATTTGTGCCATTTGTATCATTAATGTTAATATTAAAATCACCTAATAAAACAATATTCGTAAACTTTGAAAAGCAAGCAATAGATTCAGTCAGGGCGTCAATAAAGTCATCTACTACTATCCAATGTGGACGGTAAGCTGTACCGATCAATAGTTTTGTACCATTAAAAGAAGAAGAAATCCACATCTGTTCTATCGGTGCGACAGGGTGCCGTAAAATACGTATTTTAATTTCATCGCGTATATAAAATCCTACTCCCCCACCTCTACCATGGCACATATCTTTAGGGCGAGGTGAGTTATAAAACCTATAACCTGGGACTAAAGGTGCTCTTCCATATTCACCCTGACGAATCCAGGTTTCATTAATTGCAATAATATTAGGACAAAAAGTTTCTAAGGCCGCTGCAAAATCATCATGACCTGTAGCGAGGGAACCAGCATTGATAATAGTGTCAACCTTTGGTGACTTTGCCCTGATGTAAGTTAACATTTCCAGCTTTTAAACTATTTTTTATCTTTTTTTTATAGACTTATACCCGGTGCGGCGAACCTTGATCCTTATGACACTGACAGAAATTTCCACAACACAACCTTGTAGTGCCGTGCCGTCACGTCGTCGTAGCTATATTCATATACAATGATATTCCGTTTATTTGGAAATATAACAATTCATAACATTTACAAGAAATTATCTCAATCACACTTAACGTTTACGTTCTGCAAAAGTTACTTCGTACTAGTGCGGCAAGTACCGATAAATGTCCAAATAAATGGCCAAATGTCGATAATTGAAATGAATGCTCATTTTTTTCTACTTAAGTTTTAGTTCATTCTCTATTGAATGGAATAGAGAATCGCAGCATACCATATATAAATACATTAAAAATAGTATGTATTAAAAAATTCAAGAAAAGGAGTGGTATAATATAATAATAATATTCTTTATTCATGCCAAGTAGAGAATACAATGTATATTACATTTCATGCTTAAACAATTTAGGCTTAATTCGTTATGATTACAAGTTATTTTACTGTTGCCCTAACTCAGTACATTTTGAGATAATCTGTATTTAGGGCCGCAGTACATTCGACATTAGATTGATAGATAACAGATTTTTTTGAATTAATAAAAATTTTCAAAAAAATAATAAGTAATAAGATTTATAACAATAAGATTTAAAAAGGTAGTTATATAAATAATAAAAATTTATCATTTGCTACATGCCATTAGAATTCATTTTTGTTTGTGTCTTATAAATTAACTTACCCCTATGTTAGAAGAATTGCATTGAGAAATGAAGAATATATATTTAGAACAAGTTTGAAATAAAAATTAATAAAGTTAAATTAACATAAACATCAGAATGAAAATCCAAAAAAGAATTTAAATCGAAATCTACAATAATATCACAAGCAAGGTAGTTAATAATTCATTAAAATGATTAATAAATAATGATAAATAGTATAGTTTTTACTGCATTTATAACTTCATCATCATCATCATCACAACTCTTTGTAATGAGCCCACTTGGTGGATTATGGCCTATAATAATATAATATAATAATAATTTATTTATTTGTAACCAAAAAAAAAAAAAAATAAGTACAAAAAACATTATAGGTACATTGTTATGGGCTTTAAACAATTAAGACTTTAATCTAATGGTTACATAGTATAATGGTCACAGAGAGAATGTCCCTGACTCCGAAACTACTGTAAGTGTGCTATCGGAGCCAGTGATTCCTAAGGAAAGGCATCTGAATAAGATTTATTGGTAGTTTTGTCACGTATACAAGATTTCAAAAGCTGTTACAAAAGTAGGAAAAATAAACTATTTTTGTACATATGAAAGGAGAAGTGTGTGTGTATGTATGTATGTTTATGTGTGTATTTGTGTGTGCGTGTGTGTGAATGAGGAGTGTAATTGATGGATGAGTATAGTGTATGACAATATTTTATTTATTGAAATTTAATTGAAATGTATTAAATGACCTTATTAAGAATATTTTCGGTTTTTTCATAATCTAACGTTAAGAGGTAGTTTGTCAGTTTTTTCTTGATTTCAAATATGGTAAGTTCATAAATTGAGATGTTTTTATGGATATAATTATAGATTTTTGAGGAAAGGATGTCAAAGTGATTAGAGGCAGCTGAGGTTCTGTGATTATTTATGTGACAGACTTTTACACGGGAACGTTTCGTCAATTGGTAAGACTCAAGTGGCAAGTCCTTATGCTTTCTGATAATGCATCTGAGAATAAATAATTGACGCACAGTCAAAACTTGACACTCGTTATATAAGGATGAAGTAGAGTAGCGAATGGGCTTAAACGCCATGACTTTGAGTAATGCACGTTGTGCTCTTTCCAGTTCCAGCATGAGAACTTTACCTGCACCTCCCCATACAGGGATGCAATAAGAAATAATTGACTGAGACAGTGCCAAGTAAACATTCTTCACTGTTCTGTAATCTGCTATGTGTCTGAGAACTTTAAAAACGTAGATTAGTTTTCTAGTTCGTGATTTTAGCGATTTAATGTACAAGTGCCACTTTAAATTAAAATCAATAATAATACCAAGATATTTAACACTGCTTACAAAACCTATAGAGACACAGTCACAGATACTAGAGGCAGAATTACAGGAGTGTATTGTCAAGTTACAGTTATGAACTGGAGGAGCGCTTGCTAAGGTTAAAGAGAAGGGTATTATGTGGGTTTTTTTGTAGTTTAAGGTCAAAAAATTTGTTGAGAGCCAGTTACCAACACATTCAAGAGCCTTAGTAGCGGACGCTTTGGCACTATCCCAGTCTTCTCCGTGTACAATTAGCGCAGTATCATCTGCATAAACGAAAGTTTCGCAATTCGGAATAGGAAGCTTACATAATTCGTTTATGTACACAAGAAAAAGCGTGGGGCCCAAAATACTACCCTGTGGGACGCCAAAATTAATAGGTTCAATGTCACTGATGTATGAGTCAATTTTCACCCTCTGCATACGATCAAGGAGATAGCTCTTGAAAATATTCAAAGAGTGACCACGAACCCCATACGATTCCAGCTTGTTAACAAGTATTGGGATCGAGACTGTGTCAAAGGCCCTGGAGAGATCAAGAAAAATGCCTAAACACTTTTGTTTATTGTCCATTTTGGAAACTATGAAACTTGTAAGCTTGGTGACTGCATCTTCTGTGGAAACTTTTGAGCGAAAACCGAATTGATTGCTGGCTATCAAGTTGTGTTTTTCCAAGAAACTAATGAGTGCATTGTTCAAGATTCTCTCCAAGACCTTCGAAAGTACAGGCAGAACAGATATTGGTCTGTAATTTGTGACCTCGGATTTATTCCCTTCCTTATAAATGGGATGGACCAGTGCTGTTTTAAGTGCTTTTGGAAATACTCCAGTTGAAATTGAGAGATTACAAATATGCGTAATTGGGAGCACGAGAGCATCTTTGGAGGCTTTGATAATGGAAGGGGAGATATTGTCCCAGCCTGATGCACAGTCAGATCGTAAACCCATTATAATGCGTTCAACATCATCTGGTTCCACTTCAATCAAAGCCAATGAATTGGGCGGAGATACTGTAGGAGGACCTGGTATTTTTAAATAGAATGAAATAATACAAAGTTTTCTGTCTATTATAATTAAATCACTAATATGAATGAATTTGGCATAGGTAATTATTAATATTATCTGCTATCTGGGTCGATGCACGCAACACCAGACACAAGGGTCGATGCATTTACAGTTAGGTATCGATACGACCCATCACTAACACGAGCTGTGATAGGCCGCGGCCGCCGGGTATAGTATGCGTTTGGCGTCAATGGTAAGTAAAGGGTAAAGGCTTGGGATAAAACTGGATCTTCATAAAATACCGCCGGAACACACCACCTATGGAGCGGTTATTTCATACCAGGGCTGGTTGCTAAGCCAGGCGAACCTTAAAGGGATCCTACCACCAAGATATTAACCGAAGGCAGCAGGGTAACCTTCCCAAATCTGTCATAAAGTTGTAATTGAATCTGAAGTCTATGCCATCGACATTAAGTTAAAAATTGGTTGGTGAAATTTGACAGGTTTGAAACGCCTGATGTGCTTGCTTCTAAGTTAAACGTGATCAAACCTATTTATAAATGCCTTTTAAAATATCTTTTGTGGTAAAGTCTCTTTTATGTGAAGGTTGATTTATAAAAAAAGAATACCTACCAATGTGGGTAGTATGTGATTGAAAAGGCTTATTATAGGCAATTCCTGCATTAATGCTACAAAATTATACTTACGACTATGCTCTCGATGGCGTTGGCGAGCTGCTCTTCCATTATCTTAACGTCTCCGTGGTCCAGCACTTCCTGCAAATGAAACAATAAGTTTAGGTCAGTAGGTAGAAAACTTTTAGCGAATAAAAAATTAAGAATCTTCGTCAGTAAGAACAACTAAGAAAATAAGGGTGTGTAAGGAATTTTATAGTATCTGAATGTATGGCCGATAAATGGTATTATTTAATTTTGACTAGACCCTCTCTACATGAACTTGTAACCGTCGCCGCCGACGCAATAGTTTTGCATAAGACTACGCTCCGGCCAGCTGGTAACAATATCTCTATTACACATTTAAAGGATTTGTTTCCGTTTCTTTGTATCTGGGGCTAGAATGTGAGCACAAGGATACATAGAAGAGAATAAGAAACAAATAGTAATCACTCACTTTTAGATAGACATAGTATTAAAAAAGCACAAGATTTCTTAAAAATCGCTTCTCAGTACTCCATTCCTCCTTACTTCAAGTGACAGATTTGAACCAAATGACAAGACAGATGACATTTGTATGACAATTTAAACAGTAAAAAAACTATCAAAAATGGCGAAATGTAAAGACGATTTTGCATGGCGGTTGCCATTTACATAATGCGCCATTAATTAAGCATATTTTATGATATTTTTATCGATATCAGCATAATTTTAGCTACGTTGTGGTCTCGTGTTTATTAAATATTCCAATTTGGAAACATTACCTTGGCTGGTGACTTAAAACAACTGACAGGATTACGATGTGTAAACCCACCTGCTGGCACTTGTCCACGGCGGCGGCGAGCTGCGGGCGCGCCGCCGCTAGCCTCGCCGCGGCGCAGGCGGCGCTGACACCCGCCAGGCGCGCGGCGCCGCGCAGCACGCCCGCGTTGCCCGCCAGCCGCAGCGACGCGAACTGCCCGCGCGCCGCGCACAGCGACGCGCCCTCCGCGCGCGCCGACAGCCGCCACTCCTGACACGCACATTCAGTTTTAATTTGTTCATATTCAATAGTACTAAAAATAGTACCGAAGGCAGCACATCAAGCGTTACAAATTTTAAGCTATTGCATAGCTTCTATCGCGAGCCTTGAGCGTGGGGACAGAATCCAGAAATTCCGTAACGAAAAAAAACCTAACAACCCCCAATCCGACCGGCACAGCGGTGATACTCTGATTTCATAACTTTACATGCGGGCTTTAATAAACAATCAGCGCCATCTACTAGGAACTTGTGGAACTTCATATTAGATCAAACATTACAGTTTTAATAAAATAAATAAATAATTATAATTGCATAAGTTGATAAAAAATGCTATGCAATAGCTTTACCGCGGCAGTCTCCGAGTGCCACACGTCTTTTTTTACTTGAATCTGTAATCTATGCCCTCGATATTAAGTCAAAATTGGTTGGAGAAACAGGTAATGTAACGCTTGATCTGCTGCCTTGTTGATACAACACCTACATACCTTTTATGTCAGATAATAATTGTGTGATGAACGCAGATATTAGCCGTCAAGTCACGGATGTTAATATTTACATATTCACAATGCATATTTTATTATTGTATTTGTTCGTTATTTCTTATCGTAAGATACCTAATATAGGCTAGATAATATGTTGTGATTGCTAAAAATATTTATTATCATTATATAACAGGTTATTTGATTTCCTTTAAATTCATCTCCGAGCTCGTCAGTCAATTACCATCAGATGCAGTCGTACAAATTAAAGGAATTCTCACTTCAATTCAAAATTCAAAATTCAATTCACATTAAATTTTGAACTTCTGTCTGAACAACTTGAACCCACACCTTTTACCATCGGACTATCAAACACAAACAGCACTTCCACTCCTATGTAGGATGTACCTATTTAATAAGATCCGACGGCAGTTAATTTTTGGTTGACGGGTCGCCAAAGTGTGCAACGAACAGCCTGCGTCGTTTTTCCTGACCTCGTATTTGTAACAGCTTCGTTTGATTTGATTTATATTTATACAGATATTTAGACAGATTGTGATTTATATTTAATAAATATATGTCACCTCAGTCGACCTTGGTGTCTCTTAAGTAGGTAAGTTTAAATCCGGTTAAATATTCACTGAATCTGACTTTTACTTAAAACGTTATGAGCTATCTAGCTTTCTTTGTGAAAGAAGTAAAAGTAGTGAATATAAACAGATTTCAAAGAGAACTTCGCTTTCTTTTTTATTACTATTTTTATTTCCCTTAAGGGTAAATATTTATTTTAACTGACGTTAAATTATTACAACCGCCCATAGATACTTGCTACTCCAGTGCTCTGCCGACGCTTGGTCATTATATCTGGAATCAAGCATAGCTGAGACCGATTAAGCGAAACATTACTCTGGAGACTTCGCCAGTAAACCCACTTTACTAGTTAAAGATTCCGTAAAACCATAGAAGTTTAAAATTTCTAAAAAGATTCAGCCGTCATCTTATACGTAATCAACTTTCCCGTTAATGATCTCTTACCTAAATTTGACAATGAATACTAATGCTAAAAGGTTCAGTGGAAGAAACCCTCGAAAGTATTAAGTAGCCCAGAAAGTTACTTGAGGCTTAAGTTAATCATTAATAAGATTATTGACGTTGATTAGTAAAAAGTTAAACACGAGACGTGTCTATCGCAGTTACCAATCTTTTAATCATAAAAAATAGTAATTATTAAAGAACATTTAGTATGCTACTTATAAGTGAAAAAAGCCTAAATGACTTACCTCTGTATCAGTTTTCGCGTCAGCATCACCGATCGATCTGACGAGTTCTTTCGAAATGGCCATCAATAGGTAATTCATTATCTTCGCTTTGGTATCCGCATTCACCTCACTCCCATTCGGAGAGATATCTTGACAGAGTCTGTTAAGGTCATCGTCAACCGTATTGTGGATTCGGTCAAACAAATCGTCGATCAGTTGGCTGACTAGTTGGCTCCTCATCGCCGGACAAGAACATTGGGACTCGTCTGTTATATAGCTCATGCTGTGGTGCATTCTCCCGCAATCTGTTTTCTTTGGTACAGCATTGTACATCGCGTATCCTTCATCAATATATTCAGTTTTGTCTGGTTGGAGTTCGACTCTGGACGCGTGGAAGGTTTGTCTCATCGTCTCACTTCTTAACTCCTCCAGTTCTTCAGTTTTTATCGACAGTTCGTGGCTTATGTTCTTGACTTTCTCGTCGCATTTTCGTTTGCATTGGCTCAAAGCCTTCTGCGTCAATGAGAGTTGTTTTTCCAGTGATTCCACCTGAGGACATACGTCTTCTTAATTTTTTGTCCTTAGGAACCATGCCATGCTTTTTGTACAACACTTTTGCGTGATCATGCGGTTTTGCTATTGTTTGTATAAACAACACAGTTGAAATATTTACATTGAATGCAAAGTTGTAAGGTTAGAAGCACATGAAAAGCAAAACGCATGCAATTAAAAACAAATAAAACCAAACCTTTTTAGTTTAAAAATAGAACCCAGTACATAGGTTTCACTAGTTGTATATAAAATTTCCAAAAGCTTCCAAAAACAAAGCATGCACACCCAAACAATTTATTGTGCATTCAATTTATTTCACATGCAAGCGTGCCAGTAGTGTAATGAGATCAAAGCAGATGATTATCCATTACTCCTCAATTACGGAAACATATTCAGAGGAAATCTATTAAATAATAATGCACTTTTATCATAATCAATCAAATGTCATATTTTTTTAAGAAAAGTTCTAAGCTTGTGTTTTTTTTTATAAATAGTACGAATTGCAAATAGTAAAAAACGTAATTAATCCTTTTCTATGAAGTAAATATAAAAATAAAACTACAACTATTTTCAACAATCAATCAACAGAAGTAACATACCTAAACAGAAATAAAAATTGATTCAGTAATGCAGATTAGGTACGTTTTTTACTAATATCCAAAATAAAGCATTTTCTAAATAGGTATAGACGTTTAAAACCACATAAAAAGAAGAAATAAATAAAACACAACCACATAAAGAGAATTGACTATTCTTACAGATTTATTGTACAGAAAGATAAATATTGTAATATATTGATTTGTATAAGGACAACCCAGCGTGTTTCTCAAGCGATTCAATTCATAGCTACCTCTTCTTTGAGTTCAGCGTTGGTCACTTCCAGTTCTTGTATGTTCTTGGTGCTTCTCTGCAGCGCTTTGCGAGCGCTGGTCAGCTCTTCCAGTAAGTTCTTTTCTTTATCTTTGGCGGTCTCCATGGAATACCTCAGCTTCGTGTCCATGAGTTTGTTGACGCGACGCATTTCTTCTTGCTCTTTCTGGAATTGGACAAAATCGATGCTAGCTTAAAAAACTGACCCAGCTTCTATATTGTTAAGCTACAAACTGTGAACATTGTTATAGTGACCTGCTTATATGAGCTTATTGCCATGACACGACCGCAGGTGTCAAGGTGTCGTATAGTAGTTTTTATTGGTTTTTAAACTCCAATATTTTTTCTTAGTAATAATATTGAACATAATACATAAATAGACTTCTAAATCTAAGATGTTGAGATTTGATATTGAAATCTTTTGGAAGCACATCCATGTTTGGGGTGCTATAACTATGTTTAACTAAATCAACTTTATTTAAAGGTTATTCTATTACAATCTTGTTAAAATATAAAAACGAAATAAATAACTTCTATCTCGGTTAAAAAAATGAAATAAAGGTGTACCATCTAAAACCGAGGTTAGTAGTTCCTAATTGTTCGCGAACGTTTCCATACTGTGGTGATAAAATAAAAATATGTATTTCTAGAGTGCTAATAACCAAAACATACATTACCTTAAACAAAAGGTCGGCTGCTCGTAACTCCGACACAACCTTCCTTGTTTCAGCGTCAGCCTTTTCGTACATCTTGACCAAATTCACGTTGTTCTCCGCCAAGCTCTTAGTGTCCTTCTGTGCCTTCTCGAGCGCTATCTTCAGGTCGGTTTCTGCTTCTTCCAGTTCTGCGAGCTTCTTCTTTACTGGTATGAGCGTGTTCTTGTACTCATCTCTTTCGTCTTCTAGAGTAGATAGCTGTATATTGAAGAATAAATTTGTTAGTTTTTTTTTTCATTTTCAAAAATAGAACAGGAATTATTCTTACAAGCTAAAGAGAGGCGATTAGATACAAAGTATTAACTTGTTTATCTTAAATCAATTGATGTTCTGATGAATAATACAATTAGGTTTAGCTTGTCCTTCATATAAAATCTGCCGCCAAATATGACTGTTCCGCACGTTTTTATTAAGTGCCAATTTTTTCTCTCACCCGTGTGCTTCTTCATCTTCACTTATCAAGGTCAAACGCGGGTCTATTAATTTTTTTTTACCTTTTATTTTACAAATCAAACTAAATCAAACACATTGATAAACACTTGATAAAAAAACATAATGTGTACTAATAGACAGCTTATCGCCAGTGAGCGTTATCTATCAGGCAACCAAAAAGTGTAGTCACCGCAAAAAAAAGTATTATTTGGTAGCAGTCCCTTCTTTTTCAACATAACATACATACATACATAACGCCACGCCTGTATCCCTTATGGGATAGTCAGAATACCAGAGTCTATAAGACCATTTGATGTCACGTTTGATAAATTTGGAGGCATTATAAAGATGGAGAGAGGATTGTAGTGACTGGGGTCAGCCTATCGCCCACAAAAACGCCAATAAAACCTCTGTCTATTAACTGACTTTAACAGTATGCCCGGGAAGAGAAGCAGCTGGCACATTCTACGTTTTTCTTTCGCTCCCAGTCCAGCGTCAAATTCTAAAAAAGGTTTAATTTACCTTCTTCTTCAAGCTCAGCTCCATCTCGGCGGCGGCCTCGATGCGGCGCTTGTAGCCGCCCTCCATCTCCGCCCACATGTCGTCCGCCTGCGACAGCATCTCCAGGTACGCGGCCTCGCGCCGCTCCAGCTCCTCGATCTTCCTCTGGAGCTCTTCCTCGTTCTTCATCATCTCTTGGATTTTAGCTTCCACGCTTGGGTCCATGGGTAACTGATAGTAAACGATAATTAATTAAAAATAAATCATAAAAGTTTTATTCATTAAAGGTTTGAAAAAAAAACGGTAGATGAGGTAGATGAAGGCTGCGCGACGTGGAGAATCTTGGGGGAGGCCTCTGTCCAGCAGTGTGCGTCTCTAGGCTCACGAAGATGATGATCGCCTATTCATTATACTTCAATATAGCCATCTAATTTATTAGATGTATTTATTTAAAGCAAAACGTGTTAAATTCACACAATAGATCTTTTAGGTCGCAGTGTGACAATCGGACAATACTGCTCATATAGTCCCAAAACCCCCAATAATAAAATACTTATTCTAAATGGGAAAGGTTTTACTGACCGATGAACAGTTTGATTGTTTGAAACGCGTTATTAGGCGTATTTGATAGCCTATTTCATGGGGAAGGTCTTACAGGATAAACATTTACTCGGACAAGGGGCGTATCAAGTAATAAAGGCTGAAATGGCTAGGATTTCGATAAACAGGTAGAGCAAAGCTTCAAATAATACAAAAAAAATGATATACATTCTGCTGTTTCCACGAGTTTCAAATAAACAAGGGTACCTTTTATTGGACCCGCATCTGTTGAGGGGTTATTGAGTAGATCAAAACGAACCATTTTTACTGTGGAATCACCCCTTCTAAAATTTACCGTTTTTAAGTTATTTCACTTTTAAGGATTTTACTGTAAACACCCATTTTTGTGAGAAATAATGAAAATCTTCGCAATCAAACTGATTTTTTTACATTATCATGTAAATGATTAATGATTTCGTGATATGAAACAAAAAAAAACCCTAAAATAATGTCCAATGAGCGCATGTTATGGTCTTTCAAGCACCAAAATTCTCTTCTTAAGTTAAACTAAAACATCGCACTTAATGCAACCATTATGTAACCACCGACAAAGCCAATGAAAATAATAAATTTAAGAAATCACAATCTTGCTTATTAAACTATTAAGATATCCACTTTTACTGCAATCTATAATGTTTTGTGTTTTAGAGCATATAAAGAATCCATCATGCTGTGCAATAATTACAAAAGCATCTAAAGTTATTAGACTAATTTGCCATGGCGAGCGAAGAGTTTCAACCAATGCATACGTGACATTCCAATTTCCGCTCTTATTGCTATAAGAATTGGGTCAATTATAGTGATTTTCCAGAAACTTTCTCAAATGATTGTCAATTAAGTAGGTCTTTGATATTTACGATTCATTGCGACTTAATTATTTCTGCGTGTTACGTAGGAATTCCATCTATTAGATAAATATTCAATAGAACTGTTGCACTTGTATTAGGTACATTTAGCAAAAAATAACGATTAGGAACGTGCAATTTTAAGACAGTATCCTAATCAATAAATTTGCAGGTGGTGTATTAGGCCGGCGCCAGACTTAGCTTCAAATGTTTGAACAAATGTTTGAACAAATGTTTGCACAAATGTGTGGCGCTGGACTTTGCATATGTATTCAACGTTTGCACAAAGCTTTGCACTTTGCCATCCGGTGTCGGTCTTTTTCCACACATCAAAGCGTTCAAAGTTGAATGTGTGCAAATGTTTGCGTGGCTTGCCACACTTGTTCAGTATCCAGTTGCTCGAGCGTTGTCGAGCGGGACGGTTGTGTGCATGTTCTGGAATTTGTAGAGTTGTTACAGGGGCAACTATGTACATGGAACCCGAAAAATAACAAATAAAAAAAATATAATTACATGCACACAAATAATACAGGCTAACCGAGTCTACAAAATCGTTGTCCATCTTGTTTGTTGTCTACTAGCATACTGTGGAGAAAAGTGTTTGCGAAGCAAGTCTGGCAGGTTACGTCAATATGTGTTCAAATGACTTTACAAAGTCGTCAAACATTTGTGCAAATCTTTGAAACTAAGTCTGGCGCCCGGGTAACCACTATTTTCAATTTTGATTTCCTGTGATCATGGTGCTTGTACTTATAACAAAATCAGCATCGAAATATCAGAAGCGCAAAACAAAAATCTCAAACCGTGGTAAGAACCCCGTGAACTCGTTAAGTAACCGTTATACTTAGTTAAAAAGAATTAGTAGGTATCTAAATCCATCAGCTTGGCGACACCCAATGCTGGTCAGAGGCCTCCCCTAACTCTGATCCATTGTTTGACCTTTATCAAGAGTTTAACCAATACCAATAGTGTTGAAAGACTTACGTTAAATTCCAGAGGAAATGTTTGCTATAGAAAGAGATACCTCACAAAGCAAGAACTTAAATATTTTTGTTCCAAATTCTCAGTGGCTCACCTTCACCCCCTCGTTCTGCATCTGTATCTCGTGCTCGAGCTGCTCGATCCTCTGGTCGACGAGCTCCATGCTGGCGTCGGCGCCGCGCCGCACGGCGGTCACCTGGCGCCGCGTCACGCTCAATTCTTCTTCCAGCTCCTTGATGCGCGCGCGCAGCTTGGCCGTCGCTTCTTCTGTCTTCTGCTCAATGGACTGCTTTTCTTCGATGAGCCTGGAATGGTTGGATTATTTTATTTATTAATTTAAGTATTAAAAATGGTTAAACATTATATTTATTATTTTAGGTAACAAACAATGTTACACAAAATTTTTGTGTTGAAAAGGGATTAGAATGAATAGATGTGATTGAACGAATCTTATCGGAATAATTACACTAATACGGTAAAATCTAGAGCGCTCAAATCAAATTCACAAGTTTTAAAGTAGTATCTTCATATTAAATTGCTGGAACTCATAATTACTCAAAAGCTATATTTTAGGGATAAATTCGCATTGTTTCCTATTGACTAGACATGCGCCCTCTTCCTGTTCGCTCTGTCAAGCTCTATTTTCGTGATCTCTGCATAAAAAATGTTGAATTGCTACACTGTATCATATTAATTGTCTAAACTTAGAGGACAATAGCAATTGTTTTATTCCCAGATTGCGCCAGAAACTACTATGTTATACGATTATATTTATCTACATTACAATACAATACACATCTTGTAATAAAAACCAGTGAATTAACAATACAAGTGTGGTAAACGGAGTATAAAGTAATGTGACAATTTAGTGTGATTTATCGCTCCGGACAGATCTCTTTTTTTTGTGACTTCTCGCTCCGGACCGATCTCCTTTTTTTTTTTTTTTATTACTGTTTTGAATCAGGGCTGTTACCTACCTTGTGGATTTTAGTTTTCAAATCTTAGCAGATTCTTTTGAACCATGAATCGTATCTTTTGTTTACTATTCTTCTGTTTACATGATGATGTACGTTTCTTGAGCGAGAAAATTGTTATATTTGTAGTTTGCTGTTCAAATTCTTTTGATATTTATGTTTTTTTTGCAATGGTCCTCGGCGTAGTGTCGTATAAAGACTGCTTTATATTGGATTTGTTCGAAAATGTCTTGTTTTCTCACACGTAAACTTTCGTATCAAGAGTCCGCACCTGCGGGGCTAGCATGCTACCGTCGACAACGATAAATCGGGCCTTTTATCGATATTTTCTCAGAATATGGTATTTAGTGTAAGTATGTAATTTATTAAGATTATGACATATTTGGTTCTGTGGTTTTAATCATGGTATCAAATCGAGTAATTCTGTCTATTATGGTGCGAATATTAGCTTACATAATAGTATAAAATAACAAAATAATATTTATCTTGTCGATTCGACTATTTATCGATGGTTGCATGCTAGCCCTGCTGGAGACGCGTGTCATAAAAGTCGGTGCTCAGGGAAATCATCCTGTGCTAATTTTAATCGCATGAGAGCATTGATGTTCAACCGCTCCATATACCTAAGGTCCAGCAGATTACTGGCGTCTTGTGATTATCAGAACACAGGATATGTGCCGAGTTGAACCGTTTCACACAGCAGTAAAATACAGGGTGACTGGTGACAAGTTTTAGATATTGAAGAGGACAACTCTGTACTCGATTGGAACCATAATTATGTATTAAAAGTCGGTACTTAATTTTTCAGCAGGATTCCCTATAAATAAATAAAGAGTTTGACTAGGTCGTCGACGTCCGTACCAGTGTAACCATGCATTGCGTAATGAATTCTTTAAATTTTGGTTAAGTTAACTCAGTAAATAATTAATACATATATTATTTTTTCTCTTCTTTTATGATCTCAAACAATCACGTCCTTGAATTTTGAAAGTGACCTACCAGTCACCATGTATAAACTGTTTTTTCCTGTAAGAACTTTAGTAGTCGACTCACCCGCTTACGAGCGCCTCGAGCGGCGCGGGCGGCGCGGGGCTCGCGAGCGCGCCCGCTCGCTGCTCGCCCGCCAGCCGCTGCCGGCTGTACTGCACGACTTGACCCGTTTTCATGTATTTGTAGGGCCCGAGCCGGGTCAGCATCAGCTCCTGCGAACAACACTCGTTTTATGAGGTTTCTGAGTAGGAAACAAAACGTAAATGAAACAAAAACATCGTTTACGCAGAAATTTAAACCATTTTTAATATTAGTTCGAAATAATAATGTTTATGTATAAAGCGTTATTTTGAAACATTCAATTATTCACAGGTTAAAAATCTGTCGGTATACCTTCAAATCCGGTATACCTATCTAAATTTTAATCTGTCATGGTCTAAGATAAGATATCCCGTTTCTTCTAAATGGCTTGAATTTTTAAGTTATTGCATAGTTTATTTGTAATTTTCGAGCCGTGAGTATTTCGGCTCTGTTGATCATGAATATAGACGACCGATATTAATATTTATTCCAACATAACATAACGCTACGGTCACGCTACGACAAATCCACGTCCTTAAGGCTGCAAACTGGACGACAGCGACAGCGGCGCGGGCAGCGACGCGGGGAATGTGAGCCGTTCTTGACGCTAGCGGGCGTGAGAGCGATTTGTCGCGGTGCAATACAAACTAAATACTCTCTCTATCGTGTCGCGGAAATCGCTGCCCGCGCCGCTGTTGCTGTCGCTGTCGTCCATTTTGCAGCCTATGCTCTTACATCCATCAATCAGCACTGAGCCAGTTTGATGGCATATGGCCAAAACCTCTTCGTCCCCCAGGGGATAAACTCCTGCAAAGTTGGCGCATTTCTAAAGGTGGTGGTGATGACATTAGAAGTTACTTCTCACCTGATCCCTCCTTGGCACGTTTAATCCCATGGCGTGGGCGACGTTCCATGCTATCAGCGCGGGCACGGCGCGTTCTAAGCCACTCAATCGGGTTGATAGCTCTATCTGAAATACAAATAAACATTGATCAATTATTAGAGTCTCCTACTGCTACTACACTAGCTCATTCTGAAGATAAAACTTCAGAAAACTTTAATGAACGGAGGCCATTACATCCGAAGTGTAGAAGATCGGTTTGGGTTATTACTATATGATAATAAGTATATCGATACTTATCTAAGCTGCATGATAATGATAAGGACGACAAGGCGATATTTTACATCGCGCTACCAATGTTTACATAGCAGTTTAAAATTTTAATATATAGAATTTCCCGACAGCTAACGCTACGCCATGTGACCTGCCTATTTTTTTCTGGGTGATACCTACTAGCTACCACCTCCGATTTAGTCTATTTAATATTCTGACATTATTCCTTATGATCCTTTTCCTTAATGATACCTACCGGCAAAATTGAATAAGTCGGATAAGGAATGGTTATTTTTTTATAAAAACAGTTCTAAAGGTAATAAAAAGTTTAAATGATTCAGGAAGAAACAATGTGTATCGTAGTTATGTATTCTTTATATGGAACTTCAGATTAACGAACAGGCCTTCACATACCTGAGGTTCCTTAAAAAGGTTATTTCAGTCATAAATAGCGACAAATATCTAGGTACGGTTTATTTTGTTACTATTCCTATAACGTACTACTCGTAAGAATTCTTTTGAGATCAACTTGAGTCTTTTTAAACATTTTTTAATCGGATGTGTCAGTTCCTCGTAAAAAATATATTTTAAAGGCTTATTTTAAATGTAAACATATAATTATACATTTTATAATATCCGGTTCTAAAAGTATTTCATTTTATGTAATGAATGGTAACCAACTATTTTCTCTATTTATTCATGCACTGGTTTGTAAAACGAACGCATTTATAAAATATTGTATTGTAATTTTTTGTCAAATCTCTTTCCTGAAAGACTAATTTCGTTAAAGAGACACTCACAAAGTTTTCTAGGTAGGAAAAAAACAAAAAACGAGTATAGTGCGTGCATTATGAGAATCCCACGAGTGCGTCATGCTCTACGAATGCAGCATCAACAACGAACCGCTCATTCCGCGCATACCATTTTGAATTAATATGTCAGAGATCGGCCCTTGTAATATTAAGGACCAAACTTAGCGAGAAAATGGTCTTGAACATATTCAGTTTTACCCGACTATAAACAAAGCGGGTAATGAGTTTGGCAGGTATATCATCTGTTTTCTCATAAGTGCAACTAAGATACTGATATGATTTAATCGCGAATAATATTTTCCAAGTATATAATTTTCTTTTTCAACACCAACGAAATTTTGGGTAGCTGGTGGAATGAGCAAGCGTGCCACCGATTCTCCGCGCCAGTTCACAAACATTGTATAGTACCTACATAGTATGTATTCTTGACCACCATTCTCCACAACAGTTGTAAAGCTTAAAAGAAGTTTTTGGCTAATGAACCTATTTTCATTTTCAAACATAACACAAAAATAAATGGATAAAATAACAGGTGAGCAATATGTTATTATGGGTAATACACAGCGGTTATCAAATTTATAGATGTGGCCCATATACATCTGCAGTAAATTTAAAACATTATTGTGATGAGTATGCGTACCTCTCTGTTCCTCAGCTGTATCTCCTTCTTACTGAGCCGGCTGAGCAGGTTCTCGACCTGCGCACGCGAACAGTCGCGCTGCTCGCTCATGTCACGAAGCTGCGCTGAGCACAGCTCGTAGTCTATTTCAAGCCTGAAACAACAGCAATAGAGTTCAAAATCTGTATTACAAAATCTAACAAAAAATAGTGGCATTGCTGGACTGGGAGCAAAAGAAAAACATAGTATGTACCAGCTGCTTCTCTTCCCGGGCTTACTGTTAAAGTCGATAAGGGTTTTATTGGCATTTTTGTGGGCGAAAGACTAACCCCTTTCACTGCAATAGTCTCTCTCCATCATTATATTTTTTCAAATTTGTCAAATGTGACATTTCAATAGTTTTAAAGACCATCCGAAAAGGTATACAGGCGTGAAGTTATGTGTGTATATAATAGCGGTGTCTATTGATAAAAATGTCTTGTCGCTTGCTATCAGTGGCAATGGTCCGAGACTCGGATGCGCCAGTTCCAGTTAAGAATCGTGTTTTCAAACGTCATCTGATTGTTTTTTAGGAAGCAGTACTTAGTTGCATAGTAGAGTAAGCTTAGAACAGCCCGACCATCCCTAATCAAGCTTATTAGGTGTTCCCTCCATGCGGTGGTTACCAGGCAAAAACCCTTCAGGGTACGCATTGCCTAAAATCTGCCGCTAAATATTACCACCACTGCTAGAATGTGCCGCCATATATCTATAATTGCTACGACGGTGATGGGTCCCGGTAACGTTTTTCAAAAAGCCAGTTCTTCCCTAAATCCTTGAGCTGTCTTCTTTAACCACATTTACATTTAATATCAGGTGAGAATATGGTCAAACGCGGTAGTAGCCCCTAAAAAATGTGAAAACTAACGGTGCAATAGAAGGAGAAAAATAAAAAAATTGGAAATGCTTTTGTACCAAATTTTGTTGAAAACGCATGAAAGCATATGGGCCTAGGAAAGATCCCGGATACTTAGATGCCGGACGGAACACATCACCCTCGGAGCGTTGGTATTTGCGGCAGATTTTATATGAAGGGTGGTAGCTAGCCTTTCGGACACTGACGAGACCCTATCGTCAAGCGAGGCTCACTTCAATTAGTGGCCTTTTAACACAAGTTTATCCAGAAGCGGTTGGGCTATTCTACACGGTCGGTGTGAGTAAGTGCTCCTTTTGACCAAATTGAACCCACTCCTTTTTACCATCGGACTTGTATAGTTTTTTTAGTGTTGTTGTAGATGTTGGAGCTTGAGTAAAACGCCACAGATAGTTGAGTTTAATGTTGTAAGTTACAGTTAAGTTAGGAAGGGTGCTTGTCTACCCTGTGGCTGGTAAGATAATGCACACTAAGTATGTTAAACATAAGGTATTTATTATGTTAGGACCACGTGACGCGTGTCCGCAGCATGTGACCAAATTAGGACGGTATTGCGCGATAGACTGTACGGTTCATGAACTACCAGACGCAGACAGAACTTCCATCCCTATATAGTGAATTTACCAAAAAGTCCAACAAAACGCTTTGAATACTTATTGTACGGATGCCAAGGTGTGGAACGAACTCACGTGAAGAAACCATCTCACACTGTGATTAGTTATGTAAAAATACGTAGACAAAAATTAACAGATTTCTCATGCAGCGGGGATTCAAGCCGGCTATTCGCCCAATGGGCCATGGTAGCTAATTAAATGACTATGTATTTTTCTCACGTATATTATTTGCGCATTAAGTGCGCGTAGTGGTCTGGCGAAACGCATGTAATTTCGCAATAAAAAGCTGCAAATAAGCGCGTAATATTGATTTGATGGCTACGCTTTTTATGTACGGACAAACTTACATTTACATAGCCTTACGTATTAGTGTAGTATAAGCGAGTTTTGAATTGAAAAGTATTTTGATGGTACATACCTACAACCAAAAAGGTCAGGCTGTGTTTTAATTCGCAGTTGACTTATTTCGAGTATATAGTAAAGCTTCTAAACCCAGTATTAACAAATGAAAATGAACTACAATCATTTCAGAAGCTCGAGCTGTTTACAAAAAGCGGAAAGAGAATCAATTAAGAAACAGCCATCATCTTTTTCAAGTAGTTTCTTTTCCCGCATCTCCGTTATGATAACATTACCGTTAAGAAGTTCTTATACTACAAATCATATTACGAGATTATGAATTATCATAAGGAGCGACATAATAGCTTGCTTGTTATAAACCAACTTATGTGACGTCACGCCTTCACAATAAATATACCTACATATAAGTAGATAAAAAACTTTTTTTACGTAATAGTTTCTAAATCAATCTATTTTCGATCGAATCAACGGTACTGTGTTTAATCTTGTAATGGTGAAAATTCTCGTAGGTACTTTTGTAATCCACAGAAATTTTCCGAAAGTCCCCTGATTAATTATTTGTTGATGTTTATTCCCATTCTTTGCATCCCTGAGATAAAAAAGATTTACCTTCTCTATCCTGTTCTAGTCTTGATAGACTCGAATACCGGATAAATCCCTTCTTTAATTTAAAACTCTTAAACAAATTCCCATCGATATACAATAAACCAAGTATAATTGCAGGAAACCTTTAGTTTTTTACCATCATTCTCACATCTCGGGTCAATGGTAAAACAATACGGTTGAATGACCACACGGACAATGCCGGACCTTTTTTGATGGAGTTCAAGTTCCGGTAGCAGTCAGCCTTGGGCAACGGAAGCCGTAGGATTAGTATACGATTGAGGACAATTTTAAGTTGTTTGCTTGATCGGAAATCAAGTTTGAGTATGGCCAAACATATTATAATTCTACGTTAGGTCAGTAACGCTATATTAATCTAATATATAAAATTCTCGTGTCACAGTTTTCGTTGCCATACTCCTCCGAAACGGCTTGACCGATTTTGATGAAATTTTTTGTGCTTATCCGGTATCTATGAGAATCGGCCAACATCTATTTTTTCTTTTTTATTTATTTGGCAAAACAACGTTTGCCGGGTCAGCTAGTCTACTATATAAAATTCTCGTGTCACAGTTTTCGTTGCCATACTCCTCCGAAACGGCTGGACCGATTTTGATGAATTTTTTTGTGCTTATCCGGTATCTATGAGAATCGGCCAACAACTATTTTTTCTTTTTTATTTATATGGCAAAACAACGTTTGCCGGGTCAGCTAGTAAAATATATATAAAGCTGAAGAGTTTGTTTGTTTAACCCGCTAATCTCAGAAACTACAAGGGGCTATCAAATGCAAAATCTTTTTGCATTTGATAGCCCAACTCTTGAGGAAGGAAGGCTATATTTTATCCCGAAATTCCCACGGAATCAAAAGTTACGCGGGTAAAACCGCGCGCCGTGGCTAGTATTAAAATAAGTATCTAATTTGAACCTATAATTCTTTCTCTCACTTTTTCTAAAAGCTTTTTTGTTGGCAACGGAACCCCTGCTTGACCTCAATCTAACATAAACTTAAGAAGCGATTATATAAAAGATAGTGAACTGGTTCTTTATAAAGTATACCGGAATACTTTTTCGCCTGATCTAGGATATTTCGGCATCACTAGAAAATCTAGAGAATATCAAAATTTTTTGGCTTCATGTTTTAATTTAAGAATGTTACAAGAAACACATAGCAATCAGAACACATATTATCTAATTAACAAAATATGTTTTATGATCACGGAACAATTTCAAATATTGCGCTAATTGCAATCTCAATAATTAAGTTACGATACATTTTCCTTATCTTGTATTATCTTAACAAGAATACTGCTTTCTTTATCTACATTTTATTTCTGGCGTTGAAGTTCTGACTCAAACTGACTGGCATTATACCAGTTAAGAATATGCAAATTAATCGTGACAGCTCATTCGCTAGCCTACTATTCTCGTAGTAATACTTCGTGAACATTTCGACCTTCATCTTTGTCTAAATATCAGGAACCTGGCTATGGCTAAATATCATTGTGTTTTATATAATGAGAATGGGAGGTTTTGCTCTCCATGCAACGTGGTGGAAAGTGAATAAGAGGACTGAAATTCACGCATGAGAAACCTTTTTGCTCGACGCTTAAGAGAACCGGGACTGTAGGGGTCAAGAAAAGCAGTCGCAGGAAGTTTGTTCCATGCCTTGAAGACCTATGCTTAAAAGGAACAGTTCATTTTTCGGTTCCTTTGGACAGACTTTTTTGTATAAACAACATGACTTACTGCTGCCAATGCAATCGCGTGTCGTTCTCAATTTCCTCGAGCTCACAGCATTCTTCCTCCAATCTTTCATACTTGTCCTGAAGTTCTACGAAATCGTTTTCAAGTTCCTGGAAGTTTAAATTAGTTTTAACATACGAATATGAATCATTTTAGTAGACGCTGTTCAACAGAATATAATAAAAATCAGTTATAAATAAATAACATCGCAAATATCTTTTAATATTAGGTTAAATGTTAGTGAATTTTTCTACTAATAATAGGTACGTTCAGAGTTTAGTTTTCCAACATTTATCGTAATAAGAAATATATCGGTTGTATTATATATGTATGTATGTATATATTTATTTATTAACATTTATGCTATCATTATTTATGTAGATAATTATTAGTAATTAGTTTATTTATTATAAGCCGTGTACCCCATCCACCTTAATTTCCCATAATTCGTAGGTTGCCTGGCAGAAATCGCTCACCAGCGATAAGGCCACCTTTGTACAATAGTTCTTTTGTAAAATTTAATTAAGTTTTCCTATGTAACCATGTTGGTGTACAATAAAGTGTTTATTATTAAGGGTCAAAGACAAAAGTTAAAGCATTGTATTCTTTGTTAGTTTTTAAAGTAGGTAACTTTTAATATTGTCTTAAGTTTTCACGATTCATAATTTAAATAAAACTACTTTTTAACCGGATTAATCGAGTATACTTTATATTCGCTCGTGACCACGGGGTCTGCAAAGACACCGAAACGTCGAGTTAAAATGTAATATGTAAATGTAATATATAAATTATACGCAATTAATCCGGTTAAAAAGTAGTTTTATTTAGGTAACTTTTAGGCCTTACCTGTACACGATTTTCAAGTATAAATTCCTTCTGCAACCGCTCAGCTAGCTTGGCCTCTTTGACGTCTTGCGCAGCTTCATAAATTGAGATTTTCCCCTCCAAAAACTTCAACCGCCTCTCGTAATACTGTCTGTGTTTCTTGCCTAGCTTCACGCAGCGGCACTCCAGACCTTCGCTGTCTGATTCCTTGCCGGTGATAGTCCTAGTCTTCGATTGTTGTCTTTCTAACTTCTGTCTAATGCTATTCAGTCGCTGGATCTCAGTGTTTAGTTCGCCGGAGTATTCAAAACTGTCATTGACGTCTGTTTGGGTGCCTGTAGTTTCTGTTTCGGAGCCTTCGAAGATACCGCTTTCCTGTAGTACACTGATTGGTTTCCGCTCTTCGCAGAGGCTTTCGAGTGACTCGCACTTGTAACCTTTCTGCTGGTACGGGGTGACTGTTGCGATGGCTTTGTGTATTTTGAGGGATGGGATGTCTATTTCAAGTTTTGCTTTAATATCACATGGTCTTTTTGGTTTTGCCTGGAAATTAGGTCATTTTGTAATTTTGTTATTTTAATTATTAGATAGATCTGAATTAAGAAAGATTTTTTATTGATGCACCATTGTGGTGTTTTAAGATTTGAGTGGTGACGTGATTGTCGCAAGTAAAGTCAAAAACGATAAAGAATGACAAGTAAATAATAGACAATGAAAATTAAAAAGAGTATAGATACCTGAATAAACTCTTCTTCGCTAACAGAACTGCTTAGCGTCTGAAGGTTATAGAGCAGCATCAGCACTTGCTCCAAGCAGCTTCTATCCTCAGCTGAAGCCGCGTTTAAGATCATCTGTTCTAGATGTTCTTTCACTGGGTTACTCCGTAATGAATCACTGTTCTCAGAGTTCCTGTCAAGAATATCTGCCAAGACTTGCGCCTTTGCAAAATCTTCTTTGAAGTCGTCGTTCGGGGTTCCCAGGACCCGCCGGGGGTTCATGGGGCTGCTGTGAGGGGACTTGTAGCCGGAGTCCATCCTCTTCAGCTCTGGTGACGCAGAGTCCTTGATTCGTGACCCGGGGGATACGCATCCCGAATCTGAATCAGTTAGCGTTTCTCGCGTACCCTGGGAATGAAGAAGACTGTTAGAAAATGTAATCAAACCTCTTGGTGGTCACGGATAATCTTGTAATAGATGGATAGTTAGACTTAAAGTTCTTACAGCCTGCGGGGCATTGTCCTTTGAAAAGCTTGATAAAAAACAGCGTGCCATGAACTGTGGGAATATGGACTTTTCGAAACAGATTTTCATAAAAAAATGGTAAATCTTGCAAAAACTACGATCGTATTGGTTAACTTAAGCAATTATAAGTTAAATTAAGTTCATTACGTCTCCGCAATCCACTAGATGTCAATAACATTATTTTATCAGCTTCATAATATCTGACGAAATTAGAATCGGCCCAAATCTTAAATGTCTATTGGTTACCCAACTAAAAGATGGACAACATTTTCTTAAAACTATTGTCAAGCACGCACAAAATCGCGTGGGTGTCAGCCAGTCGTGCGTCCAAGCATTTTGATCATGTCTGCGTATCGTGGCAGTAACCATATACGTGATATTAAATTATGTTAGAGCGGAGCCTCACGCACCATGGCGCAACCTGCCGGCTGGGAACGGTACTTGTGGAAAATCTTGTGTGTGCTTACTGTTACGGATTGTTTACTTTGTGACATGTGATTGTGGATAATGTAGTAAATTATCTGATTTAGATACAGTATTATTCTTTGTATCTTATACGAGATATAAATAGTGAAAAGTACTTAGGATATCTTATAAGCATTGTCGAGCTAGTATAACCGATGTCCGTCCGTACATCATCAATAGCTATTTCGAATAATAACATTAAACATCACATTAAAATTCACAGTAAACATCGCTTTTTAAGTACAAGTACCTTTAAAAAGAAACAAGCCTAATGACGTTTTTATTTCTAGTTCCCTGCGGGAATCGAACCCGCAACCACTGGCATCTGAGGCAGATAGATTTACCCCATCGCCAAAGTATTGTTTATATCGTATTGAAAGTTTTACTATTTTATTGGTAATTTCCTCATTACATTGAATTCATGAATTTAATCTTTGAACATTATTTGTAACGTCTGTGTAGACAAACTACCCATAACGCAAGGTATGGTAGATATGTTTAAATAATTTGCAAGGTTTTTTTATTCTATTTAATTTGTTATGGCTTTGTTACTCAAGTGAATATACGAAAATCCACAAACATTGGAATCAACTGGTCCAATTTGAAAAAATATTTCTGCGTTTGATAGATTGGCTCTCGATAATATTTTACCAAGATACTTACATATCAAGAATCAAGAGTTGCGCTTCTAAAACGATACTTAAACAGCCACTTCAGTGGCGATTATTTTATTAATATACCTTTTGATTTTATAGTGCAACATTTAACATTTCAAAACTGAGTTTCAAGACCAATACGACAATATTCATCAACCAGAACTACGAACCAAGTAATTAAACATCAACTACTTTTTCAAAATGAGACTTTAAAAAAGTGAAACCATCGGCCGAATGCAAAACGCGACAACTTACATTTTCGTTAAAACAAAGTCAAGTGTCTGTTTATGTTAACTAACTCCAATTTCTATTTAGAAAGCGATACTTCACTGTACTTTACTCGGGTGAGGCAAATTGCATGGATGCTCCAGTAACCGGCTGCTTGCTCCACTTAATCGCTATTTTGAATAATTATTCAACTTGGTTAATCTATTAAAAGGACAGCATACAAAGATTTAATCAACATGCTTCTATGCGCAAACCGAACGCGTCACTTACCTGCAAATGTTGGTCAGTGTTCATGTGTGGCAAGAACAGGTCGACAGCGATTGACGTTTTAAAGCTTATGTAGCAAAGAAAGACATGTTGTCTTATGTTTGTTGTACTGTGAATATGTGCGAAAAGCGTGTAATAGTGTTGTACGCTTAGTTTTAGTATTTAGAGTAATTTGATTACAATAATTTACTGACTTGTAACGAGTGGGCAAGGCTAACAAAAACTGGCGATCCATAATTGACGGATACTCAAGAGACTTGGCCGTAATTAACACCCACTCATTATTTACGTGAAACGTACACATCTGAAGGTTATGTTGATTTCATTAGTAGGCTTCAATTTTGTTTATCATGAAATATTTATATAAAAATTAAATAAATTATATCCAAGACTGTGAATATTTTTTTATTTATACAATTGTTTTATAAATATTCAAGAAGAGAAATCAACTTTAATTTAAAATGCCGAGCACTTAAATACATACTAAATTTACATATGGATCAATCTACACTAAATGTTTAATTAATCTTGAATTTTGATGGCATCAATATGAGACTATTTCCACGTAACTTACATTAATAATCATTACAAAAATGTACGTATTTCCAATAAGCTACATCAAAAAGAAAATCAGTGACATTGAAATGAAATACAGGCAGTTATCTTATTAATATTTAATTTTACCCACTCCTCAAGACGCATTGTAGGTGTGCCTTAGTACTACAAGCATCTTATATAAATATAGGTACCTAGAGTAAAACCTTGAATGTAAATTATTTACCTTGCTATCTACGTAGATCTCAATAAAACGAAATATGCATTAATTTCCGAGCAATTTATCATAAAATCAACATTGTATACTTTCAGGGTTTGGAATTATAGCAAAATAATAATGTTCTCTGTACCATGATCTGATGGTTGAAGGTGACATGATATATCCTCTAACTTTAAAATAGATATTTTTTTATAATTATTATTCGAAATAGCATTAAATCTCATTTTTAATGTTTAAGGAAAGATAAACCTATCAATGAAAAAACGTGTTTTAAGAAGAAATCAGCGATGCTAAATGTTTATGACCGGACTTCCTATCCAGATGCATTACCTTAAAGGTGCGTATTGTATCCGATTGTTATTGCAGATAAAAATTCCTTATTGTATTAAAAAATGCAAAAAATGAGCTGTACTCAATCTAGCTAAGGAAGTTGTATGTTACCTACAAAGTACTTATATAGAACCCGATCATTTTAAATGAAGGGAGAAAAAGAAACCTATACGTAATAGTATATTATGTAACAAGTGAGCTAAGTTGCTAATTACAGTCGTGATTTGAGCCCGAGCCGCAGACGCTTACATACGACGTTTTTCAACACACTTGTGAGTAAAAGACATACGTGGTCATAAAATAACAAACACACTTGATAACAAAGCTGTGAATTGTAATTGAAAAATGGCGCCAAACCTCGCGCATGCGCGTAGGTTTTTTTTTCCGCCAAACGTGTCAATGTCTGTATAGCGTATACAGCCTATTTTAAGTGAAAATGTTTAATTTGGAGTGGTAAATGCAAATATTTTAATATTTTATAACAAATTATTGTAAATTGTGAATAATTTGTTTGATATACAAATTTCGTTTTACTTATATAAGGCGCAAACATTTAAAAATGTATATGGATTTGAAGTGGTATAAAATCTCTTTGTTGTTTCTGAAAATATTTAATGTATAACCCGGATCAATAAAATATGCTCTGTTTACTCGCATGTAATTTGCACAAAGGTACAATTCAACTTTGTAGGATTAATTATATTATGCACTAGGGTATAATATATTATGCACGCGTGACTTATAGCCCAGTTTATAGTTCTAAATTCAATAGAATAAGGCTCACTTTACGAGCAAGTGTGTTGAAAATATTATTATGTTCTAGTATAAAGAAAAAAACAACTTTCTTTTGTTTCAAAGACAGAATATTTTGATATGTTGACAACATAGGAACGAATACGTATTGTCCTATCTAAGTGCGAAATTTAAAGGCAGTCGGTGTAATTGTCAGTGCGTATAAGCAACAAACTTTTTCGTATAAAACTACTCGAAGGCTAAATCTATAAATATTATATTGACAATGTTTAAAGAAAATCTTAACAAAGTAATTCCTACGAGCCTCTTTCATAGCTACTCCACCTACATTCACGTCTCCGCATGACACATGACCATGACATCAGATACCATAAAACATTAACTGCCTTTTGTACAACAGTTAAGTATCACATCTATGCAATAAATCAACATTTAAGTCATTCAACTCATTAGGAAACCTAAATTTGGTGCAGAGCGAGAACCTAAATACGGAAAATGTTGACAAAAATGACTTATACCGCTTTGCATAGCTGCTATGTTTTTCACTTTATTGAATGTTTAGCAGCTATAGCTATTTATTTACTTTTATGTTTACTTTAATAACAAAAGTTAAAGTTTTGTTTTGTTTTGTTTGTGTATACTTAGGGACATTGAAATTAGGGTAGGCGTATAATTTTTTTGCATCAAATAGCTTCTTGCCGAATGATGATGATTATGAAATTGCCCCTTTGTGGTAAAAGAAGGAAAAAAATTACAATGATGCCACGGGTACATAACGTCACGCCTGTATCCCTTATGGGGCAGGCAGAACACCAGAGGTTATAAGACCATCTGATGTCACGTTTGACTTTGGAGGTATTATGATGATGGAGAGAGACTGTTGCAGTCATAGGAGGTCAGCCTATTGCCTACAAAAATGCCAATAAAACCTTCTGTTCCTTAATTGACTTTTACATTATGCTCAGGAAGAGAAGCAGCTGGTGCATTCTATGTTTTTCTTTCGCTCCCAGTCCAGCATGTTAATATAACTACTAGCCACCGCGCGCGGGAATTTCAGGATAAAATATAGCCTATAACCTTCCTCAAGAGTTGGGCTATCAAATGCAAAAAGAATTTTTCAAATCCCACTTGTAGTTTCTGAGAACAAACAAACAAACTCTTCAGCTTTATATATTAGTATAGATATATTTATTTTTACATAATAAGTACGGGACCTTTGTCTTCCATGATAGCTGGTGGAAAGTGAGCATGGAGACGGTGGTAGTACACTTAGATACCTATTCACTCGACGATGTATTATCGGTATCCTATTTTAAGAAATCGTCCATATGATACGCTACATCTACGAAGTCTTTCAATCGAGCACACAGGTGCCTATACCAAATAACAACATGTATTCATTCACGATTACAGCTCAATATTTACGACTACATTCAAAATTATCAACAAACAGTAAATCTATACTAATATACAAAGCTGAAGAGTTTGTTTTTTTTGTTTGTTTGTTTGTTTGAACGCGCTAATCTCAGAAACTACAAGTGGGATTTGAAAAATTCTTTTTGCATTTGATAGCTCAACTCTTGAGGAAGGTTATAGGCTATATTTTATCCCGAAATTCCCCCGGGATCAAAAGTTACGCGGGTAAAACCGCGCGCGGTGGCTAGTGTTTGATATTTGTAAATAACCTGTGGAGACATCAATCCCAGGCTCTTTTGTGATCTAAATAATCTTTGAGTCTATAGTAGCCTTTTTTGCATAATGTTTCTTTGATAGTTCTTTTAATTTTTTTAAACGTTAAGGATTGCATAGATAGTAAAGTAAAGATAGGACGTTTGTGTTCCATGCCACCTGATGGACAGTGTGCATCTTACTGGGTGGACAGCGTGAGATTGTTGATTTTAGATAAAGCTTAGCACATCGCATCGGTCCAGAATGGTGCTCTTACCAGACCTGACGTTATATGTACGTAGCCTGTATACAACAGGTATACTTCAGAATACAAACTTACTCGTAGCTTTAAAAAACGAATATAAACCGAGAAGAAAACTACCCAGCGAAGAAATACTCTCGCCCCCCTTTGGCACAAGTGCTTAATATACTCGAACACTAGATTCCGTTGCGGGAATGGGTTCCTGACAGCTCCTTATGTCCACTGAATAAAGTTTATTCTATCTATATTTTATCCTGAAATTCCCACGGGAACAAAAGTTACGCGGGTAAAACCGCGCGCGGTGTCTAGTACTAATATATAAAGCTGAAGAGTTTGTTTTTTTGTTTGTTTGAACGTGCTAATCTCAGCAACCACAAGTGGGATTTGAAAAATTCTTTTTGCATTTGATATCCCAACTCCTGAGGAAGGTTATAGGCCATATTTTATCCCGAAATTCCCACGGGATCAAAAGTTACGCGGGTAAAACCGCGCGCGGTGGCTAGTAGTATGTATGTAGGAAATAACCCACAGTAGGTGACACTGTAAATACAGAATTATCTTATTTGAAATATCTTTGCTTATCTCGATAACACATCTACATTGTTACAGTACCTACCTAAGAGTCGCATTCTACACCTCACTAATCGTCAGTCACGTTGCCTCTAGACAAGGCAGATTTAAACAGTAATTCGACTCGGCCGCATGTTTGAAATAAATGCCTACAGCGCGCCGCGGTCCGTTCACGTGTGATAGGGCTGCCCGCCTTCAGCGGTTAAATTACTTTCCTGTGTTACTTCCATTTAGCTTTGTGACTGCAAATATATTTTTTTTATGTAAACAAATAAAATACTTTGTGAATTGAATAGAAAGTGTTCATCTACATGTTTACGCACGAAAAGATGAATTAGGTATTAAATTTTAAAGTATAAACAATCCGCATATTAACTTAAAGCTCAAACAACAATTATTTCGGCATGCAGACATTTGCTACTAGCCGCATGCCGAGATCGAGCCGCGTTGGTATAGCTCGCGTTTCGTCCGTTTGTATGAAGTTGAATTACTGTAAATATCTGTACTGTGCCTAGACGGTTTCATAAACTAGGAATCTTATTATAACAGGTGACGATTCATAGCAAAACCCACTCTATCAAAGATAGGTATGAGAAACTGCGTAGATGTATGTCTGTGATAAAACACTATAGAGTGTGGTAAACAGTAGGTATCATACAGATTCAGCTTAGTTTGTGACAAAGGAACTTATTAGCATATTTTTACAAATTGATAGTTTTAAAGATTAGTGAGTTCAAATTAACAAACACTTAGCTTTACTATAAAAGTACGTATAGATGTAAGCTTCTGTGGGGAGAGATTCTCCTATACTGTCAACCCTCCCAAGCGGCACTCATGTCGCAGACAGAGACACGTTCTCTCAGACCCCCCTAACTAGTTCTCCGATGACCTGGTTAATCTTTTGGGCTCCCAGCTCAAGTCATTCTCTACACTCGCTATTGAGCTTTACAGTATCTTACAATGGGTTATCCGTCAGGATGCCTGATGCGCAGTCCCGGATCCATGCGGCTGAGCTCATTACACGATTTAGGAATAGTTTTCATTACTAGGGATCGGTGAAGGGGTCATTTAGTGGGTAAAAGTGGCTTCTGTGATACAAGCAGCTTTAAAATAACTAAGTTAATACGAGTATACCAATGTGAAATTCGTGTTTTTGACACGACGAACTTTCCGGAATTAACATCAAGTTGTTTTTTTTAGCGTTTTTAACTACATTACGTGAAACATTGCAATTATTCAAATAATCTAGATCTCTTTAATTCGTTTTGTTCCACATGTAATTCAAATTGTAGCAATATTTTTCTACTTACATAATGGCGGCGTAATAAAGATTAATATTTCGAGAGTTGTTCGTTTACGGAAACGAATCGAATTAGTTATAACTTTATTAATTACTCAGTAACGCTGCTCGTGCTATTAATTCTGAATTAAGTAATAAGTAATACATTATGGAAATAAACGAGAATTGTAAGTGGGTATGTATCTATTCAAATCAAATCATTTATTGCTTCATAGTATCGTTCATACAAGTTGTTACATACCTAGTTAATTTAAGTTCTGAATGCTGTCCATCGGCATGCAACGTTCAAATTTTCATTTCAATACAATTTTTAGGTATAATTATTAGTGTTTATGTCAATTTTTGGTTCAACTTTTAGCCTTAATCATAAGATTTTGTTTTGAAGAGGTCTTACAAATAAAATCAAATTAAAAATAAGCACCAATTCGTCCTAGCCGCGGTTAGGACACCGGTCACCTAGGTTATTCGTTTTTTGTTTATCGACGTAATACATGTTGCGTAATCATTTTTTGTTAACGTTTCATTGCTAACTACGCTATTTGAAAAACCTTGAAAATTTTATGTCTACCATAGATGAAAACAAAAATCGTATACTGTTTTACAGCTAAATACCCAAAAATATGCCTTATTTCTACACAAGGTTTTTAATCGTAGCAGGCCGTAAAATGCCGTTCAGTATTGTCATTAAAGAAATCAAGTGACAAACAAAACTACTCGAACATATTTTAAAGATTTAATGAAAGTAGTTTTACTTTATAGATACCTAAATGTTTCAACAGTCTAATAATCATAAGATTATGTTGGTTTCCGGATGTCAGAAGACCCTTATTTTATATTGTAAGGATAGGACGTTTGTCTTCGATACTACCTGATGGAAAGTGCGCATGAAGACTATGGTGGTACACGTCCATCCACGAGAAACCTATTCACTCGACACTTAAAATTTTCAGGACTGTAGCGGTCAGGAAAAACAGACGCAGGCAGATTGTTCTACACCTTGGCAATCCGTACCAAAAAGGAACTATCGAAGCGTTTACCTTTTAATAAGAATGTACTAATTTACTTACAACTTACAGGAAAATCCTTGTTACAGGAAAAAACCTCTACATCATCATATCACTATTTTCACTAGTCAAGCAAAAGCACCCTTATTTTAGTTTAATATACTTGAAACACAACACATTTTTATCCCAATCCATTAATTAATCTAACTACCTCATTACATAGAGACCAATGGTACTTCCTCCCTTTTTTCTTGCAAGCTAAACCTTGAATAAACCTAAAGGATTTCTTCCGACCTTCATACCAGGAAATAATATATCTTTTTCATGTTGTAATAGCAATTAAACAAGCACTGGACTTAGATTATAGTACGTTGCATTTAGTCTGTTGCCATCAGTAATTACAGATGGTAGGATTATCAATCCGTTATCAATCGAAGGCGGAAAAGTTCTTAAACTTCATTTTTTCATAAGGTTTTTTTTTAATACCTTCTAAGCTGAGTACTAGGTCATGCTGTTGGCTTCAGCTGCATGCCATCAATAATCATAGACGAGAGTTTTAATAATACATATCTGACCCAAGGCTTCAGCTGAAAGCTTAAGTCTATATTCCGAAAGATTTGGTACTTTCGCGTTGATCAAGTATCAAGCATAGATTTGCTGTCAATTTTCCATAGAAAGCTGTAAAATATCTATACTCAAGAAGTGCTCGATACAATGTTAGCTTCAAAATACGAGCCAGTCTGTAGGACTAATCATGAATGCCAATCACCCACGCCTTTATTTATTCACGAAATCCAAAGCTATGTAACTCTCATTCAGTTCTTCTAAGTAGAGCTTTCGGATAGGTGTTTACATTGAAAACTCAATAATTCCTGTGGCTTTCAGATGGTCCCACTGTAACGCCAAACGTTCTTACAGGTTTCACATAGTGCTTCCTATTTGCACTTCCTACAGTTTTCCGTCAATTCCATTGAAAATCCAACTGCCCCTTTCACTCAAAAACCACTTATTCCTATAACTTCACGGCACATAATCCCTTGTTTACCTTCTCGGAGCGCGCGTCCTCGAGCTCCAGTATTCGGAACTCCATGAGTTCTATCTGCTCGCGCGCGTCGCGCAGCGCATCGGACAGTCGCGCGGCCTCTCGCGCCGCGCTCGACTCGCGGTCTGCCGACGACCGGCAGTGCGCGCACGCCTGGAACAAGGGAGACCATTCGTTTAGCTGCTGTTTGAGGTACAGGTAAAAAAAATTAAGAAGTGAATTGAAATGAAAACAAAAGCGTTATTAGAGTAGGTATATAAAATATGTGCATACAATACTATTATAATGATGCATTTGTAAATAAATACTGTGTCACAGGTAACAAACAACGTCTCACTAATTTAAGGTGTGTTAGCGTCGTAAAACAATTGTTTTCAAAATAAACACATAAATATAAAATAATAGGTACTTATATTTTATAAGTTTCATAACTAATTTTAAATTAAAAGTACCTAGGTATTTTTTTATATTTTTGTCTTAGGTAATTTTCGCATAGGCACTGTGTGTCGTATAATTTTCATATTATTTAGTAAATATATATTAAATATACCCTAAGCTGTATGTTTCATTTATGATTTCCATATTGTATTTCATTTAATTCTATTTTACTTCTATTTGCTGCCTACTGCAAAAGGTTTAAGTTGTTCACAAAATAAATAGATAGTAGATAATAGTCAACAATTTTAGATAAGAGTATTTTCCATATTCATACGCGTCTTTAAGTAGTCAATTTATAGAAAAACAGTTCCTAATCTCCTTGTACAAAAAATAACCATTACTGAAATTGCGATATTAACCATTTACAATATCAAATTACTACAACATCATTACATTACTAGATAATATTTACGCAAATACCGAAAATCCATTACATAAATACTATAAACTAGACCCAATTTTCCCAAATTCATAGTCACCCTACACTCCCCCAGAATGCACGTGAAAATGACGCAAGCGCAACTAGAGACAGCCAATCGCCGTCATCGCTTCCACACGAGATGTCAGACTGTTCTTACGACAGCATTAGCTACGACAGATGACATTTCGGAGGCTGCGAGCTGTTGTGACGTCTCAAGGTCACCTTAAGGAGGTGAAGAGTATTGTTAAAGGTCTACTAACGTGTGAATTATGCTGACACGGTTTGCAAATTAAGTACTGCGTTTTTAAACTTGTCAAAATATTGAAAAATAGGTGTTTTTGAGATAATAACTTGTCATTGACGACCACTTTGGCGATGGGGTAATAAACCTGTCTGCCTCAGACGCCAGTGGTAGCGGGTTGGATTCCCGCACGGAAAAAGAAATAAAAAATGTTCCATGTCTGGGTGTTTATGTATTTATATTCTAGGTTCCCCCCTAGTTCGCTACATGGTATCCCATAACACAAGCATGCTTACTTTGGGGCCATGTAGTTGGTGTGATTGTCTGGGGATTTTATTTATTTCTTGTCTTGTTCTTGTCTTGTTCTTGTTTTATTTATAACTTCACTCCTGCATCCCTTATGAGGTAGGCAGAACATCAATAGTTATAAAGCCCTCTGATGGAGAGGAGGTCAGCCTATCGCCGACAAAAACCCTCTTTCTTATATTCTTTCTCAAGTTAATCAAACTGTTTATTTCTTACTATTTACACTAGTTATTAATAGTTTATATTCATATACTGATAATAAGATACCATTTTACAATAAAGAGCATATTTATTGTCATAATTTTGTAACCAATTTATTTCAGAAAATTCAATAAAACCTGTTTCGCCCTGATGAATAAAATAATTTTCGCATTAATAACATTAGTGGGATGCAGTTAATTCATACAACGAAATAATAGTTTAGTGCACAGCAAAAAATGCATTACGAATATAAGACCTTAATTAATCCTAGGAAGTATTTTATTTTAATATTGTCTTAATTTTACAGGATTCATTATTTTAAAACAATTACGTTTTTTAACCAGCTTTTTTTGCGTTTAATTAACTCGAAATTTCGATGTTTTTATAAACCGTGGTTACGATCTAATTAGTAATTAATATTCAATAGGTAAGTAATAATTTTATTTATTATTTCCTTATCTACCCACTAACCGTGTTTTATAAAATAAATTGAACCGTGAAAACTGAAAACAATATATGATCTTGTCGGTGTTACAATGTGTAGAAAATCGCATAAAGGCTGTATTTATCAATGTTATCTATCGTTCTATGTATCCTTCTGACGTGATAGCCGGCGTGACTTTCAAAACACTAATAAATAGGTATACTTGCCACTCCATGATGACGATATTCCATTGTATAAAAGCAAAGTAAAGTATTTAATGGTTTGAAATACATTTTTCTAACGTCTGTCAAAGATCGCAATAAAATCCAACGAAACGCCGAGATCGAATCTATAATACTTATTATTCGCCATAAATTTCGATTGAAAAAAATCTTTAGTGGAAATTTTAGACACCGAAATATATATTTTTTTTATAATAAAATCATAGAGCCTTTAAATAGCCACATTTTGTGTGTTACCTATGGGTGAGAACGAAAAAATGTTTTTTAGTAAATTAATACGCTGACATATTTAATACATATATTCACAAACGATATCGGGGACCGAATCCGTTTTAGACAAACAATAAATTATCATAAATAGAAACTTTGTTTAAACAATGAGACTACATAAAATATAACAGGTACTTTATGCAGAGCAAAGTTTCAGTTACTATTTTTATTATACGTCAAAAACGGACAATTTAAACTTTCAAATACTTGCTGATCTCCCTGAAGCTCACGGGTTTTAGGTTAGCAGTCTTTATTTTACAAGCCATTTGCTCAAGCCATTTGAACCTAGGTATATAATATGAAGGTTTATAACCTACATTTAAATTCTGGGAAAATAGTTTTCGTGGTTTTCGAAATCCAAGGTATTTAGGAGCTTCGTGTTGTCAGCGGTCTAACTGACAAGCCGCTCAATGCCTGTTAGTCATCGGTAGATAAAATATCAAGCCACTAAAGTCACTTATCTACCATTAAATATCGATTAGGAACCGAAATTAACATACTTAATTCAAAGTAATATCTATTAATGTCACTCGAAAAGGAGATATCAGAGTTACTCTAATAAGGCAGTAGTTATAAGTTATAGTGTCTTTGTCCCGCGGCTCTGCCTGCGCACAGTTTTATACAGACATACAGCTAAAACATAGACGAAAACTTGAAACCCTAAAGAGATGATACGACCACTTTAGTGATGGGGTAAACCTGTCTGCCTCAGACGCCAGTGGTCGCGGGTTCGATTCCCGGACGGAACAAGAAAATAAAAAGTTCCGTATCTGGGTGTGTATTTATTTATCTATTTATATTCTAGGTTCCCCCCTAGTTCGCTACATGGTATCCCATAACACAAGCTATACTTACTTTGGGGCCATGTAGTTGGTGTGATTGTCTGGGGATTTTATTTTATTTTATTATTATTTATGATTTAATGTATTAGGGTCATACTGCGTCATGACAGGTGTGTTCGAGACCTGATTAGTTAGCAACCACCCTGTATAAAAACCTATTTACTAGTTCTACTCTAGTTACATACATACATAACTTCACGCGAGCATCCCTTACGGGGTAGGCAGAACACCAGAGGTTATAAAACTACCTGATGTCACTTTTAACAAATTTGGAGGTATTATAATGATGGAGAGAGACTATTGCAGTGACAGGGGGTCAGCATATCGCCAACAAAAAAACCTCTGTCCCTTAACTGGCTTTTACAGCATGCCCGGGAAGAGAAGCAGCTGGCCTTTGCTCCCAGTCCAGCATGAAAGAAATATTATATTTCTATTCTATGTAGTTTTCGACTATTACCTATATCGCATGTATTATTCAAATACCTTTAGGTAAAGTCGTTGAACACACGTTCTCTTGAAGAACAAACATCCGCAAGTTTACATTTATTTTATACATAGACTACGAGAATACAACAGAACTTAAAAATTACGATACAAACAAAGTCAGCGCCAGATTATTCCCACGCGCGCCCAATATGGTAGAATCAACTTACGAAGGTCATCTGTCATCAATTTGGTCACTCTAAGACTACGTAATGATAGTTTAGAAGCAGTATTATGTGAACTATACTGATTGTTGTAAATTCTTAAATATTAAAACGGAGATCACCGCGCCGTGTCCGTACTTTAAAAATCTACGAATAGTCAGCTATGTTTTATAAATAGGCTCTCTAGAATCTAAGTGTCAGAAATCGATAAGAAGATCCTGCTGATTACATTGGAGACGTAACACATTGTACAGAAACAAAGTAAAACAGACAAAACTTTCGATTAAAACCAACCTACAATAGTTTGGGACCTACAATACCTACCACACGAATACGGCCAAACTTATATCACACCACTTTTTGGTTGGGGGTTAATAAGAAGAGGCTATGTTTTAATTAATTTTTTGTACACATGTTATTGTATAATAGGGCTTAAGGCCACATACATTTTTTCCGGATTTATCGCGTATAATTTACATTATTTCATGCTGGACTGGGAGCAAAAGAAAAAAAACATAGAATGTGCCAGCTGCTTCTCTTCCCGGGCATACTGTAAAAGTCAGTTAAGGGACAGAGTTTCATCGGAGGTTTTTTTGTGGGCGACGATAATAGTCCCCCTGTCACTACAATAGTCTCCCTCGGCGATTATAAAGCTCCCAAATTTGTCAAACGTGATATCAGATGGTTTTATAACCTCTGGTGTTCTGCCTACCCCATAAGGGATACAGGCTTGAGGTTATGTATGTATGTAATTTACATTTTAAATATTAGCTCGACGTTTCGGTGTCTTTGCATGGTCACTATAATATGAATAGTATGAATCGCGAAAACTTAAAATAATTTCTTCAAGTCAACCATTGGGAAGTAGTTTGTGTTAAGCAACCACCCATACTTTCCCTTACCAGTAATTTACTAAAGCAAACTTGCTCGTATAAGGAACACCTGGTATATTGCAATTAAGAGAGAGGTTATTTACAAGAACCACAGCTAATGGTTAATAGAATATATCTGCGAACATATCCTGGCTACAGCCACACGTCAATTAAAATATTCTCATAGAGTGGTGAATAAATAATGTAAATACCGGAAACTCGGCAGTTTCCGCGCCGGCGCAGCAAAAACTGACGCTGACCATTCAACTAGCACATTGCTATGATAAACGTTTTGCAGCCAGATATAGGCGTATACAGAAGGCCGGTAGAGTTCCACGTGAAATAACACTCAAGCTTATTGTTTTTTAGTCACCAGCCAAATTTAAATGATATTTTCTTTGATACGATAATAACCTTTCGGCACATTTATTTTAGTAACGTTCAGGAGAAAAAGGTGAAGATATGGCACCAAAAACTCTTTTACAAATGGTCGTTGATGAACACAGCTATTACGAAGCGGCATTTCATTGATAATACTACGACGAAGTACTACAAGATGTTTTGTAGTAGCGCGTAGTTGTCTTTATTTTAATGGTATTCATTCGTAATTTAGAGTGGACATGCTTTGGTTAATATTTAAGTGACTATATTAATTTGTTTGTAATAGAAATACATAGGTACCTTTTTTGCAAAATCGTTTCTATAAATGATACTTATTGTGTAAAAAAAATTTGGCCGGTGACTACAAATCAACCCTGTAAAAGAATGGACAATGTATACACTTCTAATTAAACTTCAGGTTTTTAATTTTTGATTTAAAGCTGGGCTTGAAATTACCAGGCTAAACGTTGCCCATTTGAATACGCCCAGCCTGCAGAGATAGAAAGTACTATTACTATGCAGTACTTTTTGACGCTTTTTGGATAAAGGCTTAACTTAGAATTAAAGCTTGATTTCATTTACAATGAAAAACCTTCATAGCTATCGTATATAACAAAACTTCAATAGACAGTTCAGTTCCCAAAAAAATATTTGACATGTAAATATGTTAATTTTTAATATACAGGGTTACTGGGTAAGTCAACCTAGATTCGTTAAGGGTGTATAGCACTCGTCTTTTTTATCCATATTTTGTTAGTGGTAATCTTTGTTTGACCACAATATCATCTGATGGTTTGCAATGGCGGATATCGAAGATTGATTGAGCACTTTTGCATAAGAGGGAACTGGTTTCATGAACATACAGGGTTACTGGTTAAGTCGACCTAGATCCATGAAGGGCGTGTAGTACCCGTCTTTTCTTACTTATTGCACCATGAAACACCCTACCCCAAACCTAACCATTTTCGACATAATCGACTTTTAATTTTTTATACCATTAAAAATCATATTTTAAAATTGTCTTTTTTATTATAATTACTAATGTTTTATATGCAAATTAAGAGGTTCTATGATCTTAGTAACCAAAATCGTACGTAAGATTCTTAGAAAAAAAGTCTATTATCTCGAAAACTGTTAGGTTTGAGGTAAGGTGTAAGGTGTAATAAGTTAGAAAAGACGGGTACTAACGCCCTTAACGGATCTAGGTCGACTTAACCAGTAACCCTGTATGTTCATGAAACCAGTTCCCTCTTATGCGAAAGTCCTCAATCAATGTTCGATATCCGCCATTGCAAACCATGATGATATTGTGGTCAAACACAGATTACGACTAACAAAATATGGATACCTAGTCGACTTTCTGTGCATTTATATTTCAAAGTCGATACATACTCCGGTAAATATTTATATGATAAACAGGCAACCAACACTACGTGCTCGCTAAGAAGTGCGCAACGCGTTAACTGCACAGGAACTGGCATATTTACAACTAAATTATTTAAACTACCTTAATTATGCCTTTTAAGCGGCTAAGTTATTGCTTATAGCCATTTATATTAGAAACTATAAGCAGTTTGTCTTATTCAGCAAAGTTATCGATATGTACTTAATTAATTTAGTGGATGAGATAGTTTCTTCATAAGATTATTTTTATATTGTAAGGATAGGACGTTTGTCTTCCATGTCACCTGATGGTAAGTGCGCATGAAGACTATGGTGTTACACGTCCATCCACGAGAAACCTATTCACTCGACACTTAAAAGTTCCAGGACTGTAGTGGTCAGGAAAAACAGACGCAGGCAGATTGTTCCACACCTTGGCAATCCGTACCAAAAAGGAACTATCGAAGCGTTTTGTTCGACTTCTTGGTAAATCCACTATATAGGGATGGAAGTTCTGTCTGCGTCTGGTTGTCCGGTGGTAAATGAAAATGAAAATGAAAACTTTTTTAAAGAATATCAGTCGTGTACTTAATACATTTAGGTACTTGTGTGTACATGCAAACAGAGATGTAACTTATCTGAGATACAAGTATCTGAAATACAGACAGATACAAGATACAAAATACGTAATTTGATCTTGTAACTATAAAACTTTTTTTAAATTCATTTCGTATCTTGTATTTAAATACCTTTCGCTTGGTATCTTAGTATTTTGTAGATACTATGTTTGCTAAAATACTTTTAGTAATAGATGACTGATTTTATTGTATGTAAAAGAACTTATCCAGACTAAAACACGAAAAATTAATCGAACTGAAAAACAAAAAGGCTTTAGACAATATTGAAGGTGATATAACAAAAAGTCAAAAGATTAATCTTATTACATGTTTTTTGAGGATTCTGATTGCTCTGTTGCAAGTGCCGAAAACACTGGATCTACTGGCAGCGCCGCTGACTTAGAAACATTGCAATACTTAAACAATAAAGATACCAACATAAAGAGCTTAAATGCTTATCCTACAATAATAAAATATTTTTCAAATAAAACACCTACTCGTAACAATATCATTTGGGGGCATAATCATGAGGCCCCATCGAAGAAAAATGAGTGATCAACTGTTTGAAGCACTGGTTTTGCTTAAGAGTCAATTAAAATCTTAAAAGTATAATATTATCTCCGTTGTGTCACGTATGTGCGATCAATGCGATTTACATGTAAAAAAATAAACTTTCATTTAAAAAAATGTTGTTCTTTACAAAAGTATTTTATCTATAAAAAGTATTCAAAAGATACGTATTTTATATCTAGTATTTCAGATACTTTATTTAAGGTATCTTGTACATCACTGCATGCAAAGGCCTGTCCTTATTTATGGGGATATACATCACAGAATTATCAGTTTTAACATTTTTGTCGAATATGATTACGATGTGGAAAGAAAGGAGAGGGAGCCTTTTCCAAAAGGAAAGTTAAGCTCTTGGGAAGCAGATTAAATATAGGTAAATTTATTATTTTAAGAACTCTGGTGATTTAATATATGGCACAAGACTGATAAAATTATGTAATTAATATATCATAATAAATTATTATGTCGGTTTTCAAAACTCTTTTATATGCAGAGTTCGGATAGTAGTAACTACTTTTTTTTAAAATAATTTATTCCATATAATCACAATTTCAATCACATGTGTATCAGCCGCACCACGAAAACTGCGCAGAGTTTATCTGGGTTCCGGCGAGTCGCTATATGCATGTTAGGAACAATTTGATAGACTAATAATAATTACTTTATGTTGTTGAAGTTTAATCAGCGTTTTGAATTTACGTTAAGACAATATTATATTTTTCTTTACATATTCGATATAACTTATTGATTAGATTTATTTACATGATTAGATTTATGTTCAGAGCATTCATGGTCCCAGCAAATGCGTTTGATCATCTATTGACACAATATTGTCTTAATTTTTCGTGATTCATACTTTTAAATTTTTAACTGGATTTATCGCTTATAATTACGAATCGTACATACATACATATACGCGTATGTATGTATTATACGCGATAAATCCGGTCAAAAAGTGTTTTATTTAGTCTATTGACTCTTAAAAAAGTAAAAGATGTTTCTCCACGAATCATAGCATAATAAGTAGTTTACATGTTACAACGCATTAACGTCGCTAGCGCGCCTGATAAAATTTAGTTGGCAACTACTCACCCACATGTCGCTGAGCGGTTGCGGCGACAGTGACGCCGGCGCCGACGACATCGCAGAGTCAACGTCTGACTGACCTTCCTGTGAATAAACGCGTTTCATTTAATGAAATTAATTAAAGCATTTAAAGACATACATTCTAAAATAATCTTGTATTATTTTATTTGCTTACTCTGTAAAAGGTCTCTTTTCTGTGCCTTATATCTGTTTTTAAATCTTCTCGGTTCGTTTTTTCTTTTCCCTGAAACAAAAGAAAACGCTATTTAGTATTAAATCACCAATTATCATTTTTAATCTCAGTTCGTAAAAGACAAACACAACAAAAACACTTTTAATGTACCTAAAAGCTATTCAGTAACCAGTATCCAACTAAACAATCTTCAGTTTAGTACCTACTTAAAGTTATGAATAAGAATAATTGAACAAAAATACTTCAGAAATTATCAGTAGGTACTTAAATATAACATTGAGATAAGAGTATTATCACTTTACATTAGAGTAACTTTACAAATGTTTACAAATGCTCACGAATGTGAATTTGCTATGATAAAACTCTAAGGTGGAGAGTGAAATCATACCTACGAATTATTTTACTTATAAACTAGCTTTCGATAGTTTATTGAATATTTATTTGTATGAAAAAGCATTTCCACTCGCTTCTAAATTATCGTTATCTACCTACTCTCCCGTCTCAAGTCTCCCGCACATGTAGGTACAATATGCATGCAAATTGAATGTGCGCGGGAAACTTGGTAGTATATTGGTAGTATACATAATTCTGGTGCAGACTGCACATATGTGAATACCTATAGCACGGTTTTTTGTTTTCAACCGACTTCCAAAAGGAAGAGGTTCTCAATTCGTTAATATGTTCTGTTTTTGTGCCTTTGTTACACGATTTTACGGACAATTATGAATCGATTTTGAATATTCTTTTTTCCTATGATAGACAATAATTCAGATAAATTTCACAGAAATCGATTGAGTTCTTTTAGAAAAAAAATGGAACTTCCGAAAAAAAAATAGGTATCAATACGGTGAATTGTACCTTGATGACGTAATACTTCAGCCAAAGCTTTGACTAGGATTTCAAAATGTCAGTGAAGTCGGTTTTTTAATGCTCTGCATTCGTTGTTTATCTGGTAACAATTACAAGCTAAGAGCTAAGTGTTCTGTTGCGAAATGGTGCTATATGAATAATCTTTAAATGTTATTTTTCTACGTATAATTATGAATCTATGAAGAAGCAATATTAACTCTTTATCGAAGCTGCTCAAAATATCCCCGCTTGTAGTACAAATTACGATTTCCTTATCTTCAAAAGAAATTGAGACACTTTTGCGAGAGACTGTAAAGCTCCATCCAGACTGTTGAAAACCAATGCTTCAAATCAAGGTTAAGGGAGGTTAAGTTGTTGATAACCAATTCCGAGTCATCCACACTGTGGATGGTTGCAAACAAGGAGATAAACAAGAACATGAACCAAGGTCACGCAAAGCCACGCCCCAAATCGTAAGTGCGCTTTGATCTCTTGCGTTCTCAGTTTTATATGCAATTGAGGATATAAAGAAGAAAAGGTTGAAATACAGGTTAAAAAGCTACAAAATTCAAGTCATTTATAGTTATAGTTATAAAATATACAATAAAAAGCGCACACTGTAAGTAACACATTCTTGCTAATTAGCTAGTTAATGCAAATTTAATTTCATAAGCAATTGATAATTCGTCGAATTTAAACTTTCATATTCATCAACCTTTCGATTTTGTTACAATTTTGATCGTAAAGCAAAGATGAGTAGAGTCAAGCTGGTAACGAGTCCACGATTTACAGATGCGACCGAGCGAAAGTGGATAATCAATATTCGATCATCGAATACTTGCAGATTTATCGAACTTATCTCTTTGAATCGTGACCTACAAAGGAAAAAATTAAGTATACGTGGGAGTTGTGCCTGATTTCTTTGTGTTGGTAAATTAAATTGCTATCTGTCTATCTGGGATAAACGGTTCAAATCCGTTCTAGGTAAAATGTGGTTTACTTAGATAGACTTTCGGCTGCTATTTTTTAATACATAACCTCACGCCTGTCTCCCCTTGGGGTAGGCAGAGACAAGGGAACACCAATTGCTGCGATCCAGACATACCTCTTTCGCTTCTTCCACGTTCATCAATCTTTTCATACATGATCGCCGGTTACGGGGACTTTTGACTAGATTTCTATTATTTAATTTATGTTCATTACGAATCTTTGTCTAAGAAAGTATATGCTCATTAAAAGAGACACTTCAAAAAAACAAAACATATTGTAAATAGTTTTCTAATCCTCATTTTTTTTATAGAAGTAAGCTGTAGGTACCTATAGTTTTTAGCTTTATATTTAAGGATGTGAATTTAGATACTTCAGTGCCAAATTATTGAATGATACAGCAACATCGTCACAATCTATTGTATGAACCCAATTTATGGCAGTGAACTATTCCCTCTTTTGTCTCTTTCCCAGGGGAGGAGGAGGTTTGAGCCGTAAACCAACAATGGGACCCAGTCCTTGGAGTTCAGAATATTCAAGACGCTGCTGTTGTGAATTTACTAAAACCTTAATAGGCACTATAAAATGACGCTTGTCTTAAGTTGTTATCCATACTTATTCCCATGCAGTCTTAAAGTGCTATACTCGTATATACGAGACAGCAATTGTTTCGCCACATCTATTATCAAATTTATTTTAGAGCTTTGGTGACGTTTTGCTTATTTATTTATAGCTGGAGAGAATTAAATGGGAATATTGCAATTAAATTAATAGACGATGGTGCAACTTGATAAACGTTTGCAAAGTGATACCTAGTAGTTGTAATGGATCCGTGTGTTTTTCTATGTTATATAAGTATTTAATTATTTTGGTTTCCTGAAGAATAGACAACACTGCGTAAAATGCCAAATATTATTTATTATTATGTTTACCAGACATTTCCACAATATAGATTGCCAAACATGGTGCGTAAAAGTGAAATTTAATGTAACTTTCATTATTGTATGAGCCGCGGAGTTTCTCTGTGAAATCTAGAAAATTCCAAATTTGGTTAGAATAAAGGGAGCAAGCTTACGTAATGCTGTTATTCTGATTTATGTTATATTTCATAACTCGATGGTGCGGACAACTTACTCCTGTTTTCACTTACTCTAGAAGTCATATAAGCGTAAAACTTTCTTATATCTAACATATAAAATTCTCGTGTAACAGTTTTCGTTGCCATACTCCTCCGAAACGGCTTGACCGATTTTGATGAAATTTTTTGTGCTTATCCGGTATCAATGAGAATCGGCCAACATGCTCAAGTAGCTTCGAAAAAGTTGGGAATCATCTCGAAGGTGCGGCGGTACTTCGGCACTGCACAGCTTCTAAACTTATACACAGCTCAAGTGCGATCATGCATGGAGTACTGCAGTCATCTTTGGGATGGTTCAGCCAAGTATCAACTAGAAGCGCTGGACTCCGTTGACCGAAGAGCCCGTAAACTTATTAACGACGTCGACCTTACAACCAAAAAACTGCAGACCTTAGAGCATCGTCGTAAGGTTGCGTGTCTAACCGTGTACTACAGGATACATTTTGGTGAGTGCGCCAGTGCTCTGTTTGAACAAATTGAACCCTCACCCTTTTACCATCGGACTACTAGACGCAGACAGAACTTCCATCCGTATGTGGTAGATATTCCGAAAAGTCGAACTAAGCGCTTTGACAGTTCCTTTTTGACGGGTCGCCAAGGTTTGGAATGAACTGCCTGCGTCTATTTTCCCTGACCAATATAGTCCTAGTACTTTTAAGCGTCGAGTGAATAGGTTTCTCGTGGATGAACGTGTACCACCTTAGTCTTCATGTTCACTTAACATCAGGTGTCATGGAAGACAAACGTCCCATCCATAATTTATAAAAAAAAAAACATCTATTTTTTTTTTTTATATGGCAAAGAACGTTTGCCGGGTCAGCTATTTACCTATATGTATTACTAGCTCTCGGTTCCAATGGAGTATTAAGTTCTGTCTTGGTCTTCTTTCGATGTCTTTTTAATTTTATATTTTTACCAAATTTAGGTTAAAATATTAAGTTCATTATTTATTATTGACTATTGTCTGTTGTAATTGTATATCCAGTTATGTGTTTAGTATAGTATTTCTTTAATTAAAAAAAAAAACCTTACTTAGGTAACTTGTAAAAATCTGTTTATGTAGTATTTGCACTGATTGTTATTGTGTCCATTTGTTATAGAATTAATAGTGACTTAGCAATTCATTATATTGAACATTTTATACCTAAAAACAAGTAATCATAATTACTTAGTTTAGGTATTATGCCTGTTTTACCCTAGTTCATGATAAACTAATGAAATCACATTATTGTATAGCATCTATTGTTAAATTTGGTAATCTTAGTACATATACGGATTATGTTGTTTAACCTAATATAAATTTCTAAATTAATGTTATTCTTATATGAAAGTTTTTGTTAGAAATAAATATCTTATATTTTATTAGTACCTAGTAATAAGCCCATCCTTAGTTTTTTTTTTTTTTTTTTTTTTATAATTATATAATAATTTTATATTATAGTAAAAGTTACCTCATAAATAAAAACACTTTTTAACCGTATATTTAAATTTTAATATTAAAATTTTAACTACAATATGAGACAATATTAAAAGTTACCTCATCGCGTATTGACCAGCACAGGCTACTAACGCTGTTGATTGGCGACATTATTCACATAAAGATTCAGGTTAATGACTCATTAAAACTAAATCATTAAGTTACCCTAGGGTTTGGATACTGATTCGATAATGCTTAGGCGTTATGGCTACTTTGACGACTGAACTTTAAGACACAGAATAGTACTTAAATTGAAGGATGTCAAGGCTTATGAAAGACCGAAAGGGCTTGTTAAGGTAATTTAAGATTTCGGCATACCTTCTTTTATTAATGTCAAGCAAAGCAAAATGTTGATAAGTGTTACTAAAATCAAGCAGAAGTCGGTATACGGAATGATACATCACTCCCACAAGCGAGGGCACATCTCCAATGCGAGTATTAAAAAACCGACTTCACGTCAAAACTTTGGCTGAGTTGAGAATGTCATCAACGTAAACATTCTCCGAAATCATACATATTTTTTCAAAAGTTTGTACCTACTCAACCGATTTTGATGAAATTTCACTGGGACCAACTATAAAGTATCCTCTGAAATCATATGAAAAAAACAATTTTTAAAATCAATTCATAATTAACCGAAATAACGCGTAACAAAACAAAAACAAAAAAAAACATACAGACGAATGGAGAACCTCCTCCTTTTTTGGAAGTCGGTTGAAAAATGCTGAGTCCCGAGAGACTGCAAACGTAAAATAGGTACTAAATTTGTGCTTACTCTTAAGTATTTCTGAGAAATGAACTACAAAGACGAATAATAAAAAATAATATTATGAAGTCTAAATTCAGAACATCCAAGGGTTATGATCTGCAACTATTTTAAATAAAAAGTATATGATTATTACCCCTTCTATGTATTTAAGTTTCGCATGCCTAAGTCCGCTCAGATTGCACGTAGAAAGCGCTATGAGAAAACAATGTCCAGTATTATTATTATTATCCATCATTTAAGTATAAGCCTTCGAAACACGTACACTTTCATCGTCCCACACATCCAAGATTCACTTTCCTTCACCCCACCGTCTCCACGTGAAGCCAGTTTGATTCCCCGCGGTCCACACACCCACTTTACCGGGAGGGAAAGCTCCGGGGGTCAAACGTCCGAGGCGAGCTATGGTTTAAATATTGTGCTCGTGCGCATCTTCATATGATTGCATTTGAATGCTTCTTATTATTTATGATGATGTCGCAAGATTCTATTTCTAAGGTTGTCTGTAGTTATTAGTTTATTATTTTAAATATTGTGTGTACTTTCGAAGATTAAATAATTACATACTTACCTATATTGTTTTCAGTATAATGAATACCGTATGATTTTATTAATTATGCCCAACACTTCAATTTTAACTAATTAAGCAAATTAAGTAATACAACAACTTTGCATTCTGTTATTATTAGGTAGAAAGTGCTTCTTTCTGCTTCTGGCGTGGGCCCCTAGACGTCTAGGCGTCTGACGGAAGCGGTACACCTGGAGTTTTTCAGTAGGTCGGTTCGACCTTTTGCCGGATCATCGCCACATACCCCACCTTTCCCCCTTGGGGGACAAAAAGAAAGGTAGAAAGTGCTTCTCATTTTAGGATCACGATGTATTGTTTTAGGTTTCCATAGCCAAAGGATTCAAAAAGATACTTTTCGTGTGACTTTTTGAATTTAAAACTTTACAACGTTGACATTGTTAATTTTACTTTGATTATTAATTTTACCTATTCGTTTTTTATTTTAAGTATTTTTGATGACTAATGTTAGTAAATAATGCCAAAAAATTATTACACCTTGCTATATATGAGCAAATTAAACCACTCTAGCTGTTATATCAAAACCTAACTCAACAACTCATGATGTAACATCACAAATGACTGATCAATCGAAGTGACCACCTGGCGGTCACCTTACATAACCACGCGAGTGCCGTCCAGCGCTGGTGTTATGTGAAACGAGGAACTTGTTAATAAAACTAATCAGTCGCTGAGAGACTGATTAGTTTCCTAAATAAGTCATTAGTGCTAAAACATGTTGGGTGAGTCATAATTGTTCGATATCAGACGGTTTTTTGTGGAATTCAATAAATTTAGGTTATCTGTGTCTGTGGTTTCTCTAAAACGACTAATCCGATTTGAATAGGATTTTCATTTGTGTGTCACATTTTTTTTGGCGAACTATGCATGTTTTTTATTTTTAAAGTAAAATATTTATAATGGTTATTATGTAGCAATTTATAGTTTGCCGGTCAAATCCAAGTCAATTCCTTGTACGGTATCGTTATTTTTCAAAATACTTCTTTACCTTTAACGTTATATTCGGTAAAGTTACTCTCCTGCAGGGTTCGCAGCTGACCATCGATAAAGACTCGAATCGACAAGATATACATATATTATTCTGTTATTTTATCCTATAGAGGTTTTATTGGCGTTTTTGCGGGCTGACTCCCTGTCACTGCAATAGTCTCCCATCATCATTATAATACCTCCAAATTTGTCAAATGTGTCATCAGATGGTTTTACAGCCTTTGGTGTTCTGCGTACCCCATAAGAGACACAGGCGTGAAGTTATGTATGTATGTATGTTGGCTAACTTGCGCACCATAATAGATAGAATTACACACGGAGGAAATATATAGAGGAGCTGCCCTATCCGGTTTTTTCTAGAGACTCAAGTGAAGCTTACGCGCGGGGTGCGGGAGGGGTAAGCGGTGGGTTATGGCCAATCATAGCCAGACAGGCGATGGCATTAGTCACCTAGTAGCGAGTAGTAAAAACCGGTTGAAACATAAGGTTAAAATATTCACATGATCATCAAAAAAGTTCAGCTATACTTTACTAGGTGGCTCTAGTTTTTTAACGAAATTTCATACGTTTCAAATCTGTCAGAAAAAACCGCGAAATAAAAGTATTTCTACTTGACGGCAGATAACGCAACCTTTTTTCGCGGCATAAAAATCACCTAGGCAACAAATAACAATCTGAAATTTTGGACATAAATAATTGGAAAACATGCAATTTGTAAAAAATAATTATGAATGAAATTATCTTCGTGGTAAGTTAATTTTATTTGGATTGTCAATGTAATTCCTTTATAAAAGTATAGGAAACAAAATTTTACATCGAGAAACAAATGTAGGATTTAATTTTTTTTATATCTACGCGTGTACATACTTCACAGAAGTCAGCGACGAACTGACGCCAGAGCCTCTAGCGAGGAATAGCTTGCACTAAAGGCTGTGACGTCAGGACAACCCAAATTGAAGCTGTGCAACTTTGCTTACAGCAGCTCTACTATGTATCTGCTTTGTGGAATTACACGATTTGATACCATGATTAAGCCCATAGAACCAAAAATGTCATACTCTTAAAAAAACATACTCTAAGTGCCAAATTGTAAGAAAATATCGATAAAATGCCCGATTTATCGTTGTCGACGGTCGCGTGCTAGCCCCGCTGATAAGTATATATCTGCCCGCAAGATATAACATCAGGGTGTCGCCACACCAATCCATAGACGACGGATTTTTTGCCATTGTAAAATCTATCAATAGACGTTCTATTCGTCCGTCGATCTCTGCGGGGCTAGCATGCTACCGTCGATAACGATAAATCGGGCCTTATATCGATATTTTCTTAGAATATGGTATTTAGTGTATGTGATTTATTAAAATTACGACATATTTGGTTCTGTGGTCTTAATCATGGTATCAAATCGAGTGATTCTATCTATTATGGTGCGTATATTAGCTTACATAATAGGATAAAATAACAAAATAGTATTTATCTTGTCGATTCGACTATTTATCGATGTTTGCATGCTAGCCCTGCTGGTGAATGGAACAGTCGACGTCGATAGTTCCTACTAGAGCAGAAGAACCTGTCGGTCGCCTGTCGATTGATTGGTGTGGTCACCTGACGGGAAGGACTTGTAGGTATCTAAAGTTAGCAGCAAAACTCGGTTTTACCTGCGCAACTTACGAAGTTGTGATAATTTCTTAACCTTCAGGGCTAGCACCATCGATAAATAGTCGAATAGACAAGATAAATATTATTTTGTTATTTTATCTTAATAATTAAGCTAATATGAGCACCATAATAGATAGAATTACTCGACTCGACACCATGACTAAGACCACAGAACCAAATATGTCATAAGCTTAATAAGTTACATACACTAAATACCATATTCTAAGAAAATATCGATAAAAGGCCCGATTTATCGTTGTCGACGGAAGCATGCTAGCCCTGCTTGTGGCCAAATGAGTGTTAACATGTGTTTACGAATGAACCAAAAATTTTAAACAGCTTAAATAGGGTAAAAAGGCTCTTCGGTCTCAGGATAATATAAGGTCTGAAAGAAATCATTATTCGGTGATAAGACTACAATTGTGCTATCCAAACCAATTGTACAGTCAGCTACAATAGTTGATTAACACATTGAAATTTTCAGAGTCGCTTGGTGGTAGGATCCCTTCTGGGTCCGCCTGGCTAGCGACCACCCTTTATATAAAGTCTGCCGCCAAATGTTACCGCTCCGGCGGTAATGTGTTCCGGCAATATTGTATAAAGAGCCAGTTTCTTCCTAAACCCGTGTGCTTTCATCTTCGACCTCATCGTCACTTACCATCAGGTGAGATTGAGGTCAAACGCGGGTTTAGTCACTTATAAAAATAAAAAAAAATAAAAAAAGTCGTTTTTCACCATATTGTGTGTGCCTAAATAACTACTAACTTCTTTGTTTTATTATTACAACTATACATTAAAGTTAATCAAATTAAATCGTTACAATAAGGCACAATATGGTGAAAAACTACCTACTTTAACAAGAATTAAAAGGTTTTTTATTTCACCGGTCGGCATTCGTTTAAAGTATGTGGTTAAGATAAATGATGCCTAAAGATACAGATTTCGGTTGCTGGATTGAAATCGGTAAACGAAACACTTTCACGTGCGGTGATATAAGATTTTTTAGGAACAACGGAAGTCGTCAGTCAATGTGTTAAATTTGTAGTCGTTAGTGTTATCTAACATATTGTGGTCATAACTGCAAAAATACTCAATGAATAACTTAATTCCATGCCGTTTATATAAAAAAGTTTAATATAGGTAGTAGTCAACGTGGAAAAAAAAATGATTTTTTGTTCTCTATGCGTTCTAAACTTTCATATGTATCGAAATTATAATCTTTTCTTTTTGACGACCACTTTGGTGATGGGGTGACACTGTCTGCCTCCAGTGAACTAGAAAAATATTGTTCCGCGTCTGGGCGTTTATATATATTTGATTTATATTCTAGGTTCCCGCTCCTAGTTTGCTTCATGGTATCCCATATCACAGGCTCTGCTTAGTTTGGGGCCATGTAGTTCGTGTGATTGTCTGGGGATTTTATTTATTTATTTTTCTTTATAACGTGGTATTACCAACCCTTAAGTATAAACCAGACATACACACACACATGAGTAGTAGTAAAAAACGTTTATGAAATACTCTAGGTAGGCTGTGTTAGTTTTGCTGATTGGAATAAAAAATAAGACTGAATAAGAAAGCAATGCAGACCATTACATTTCAGACATGTCCAATTTTTTACCGACTTCCAAAAAAGGGGAGGTTCTTAATTCGTCTGTATGTTTTTTTTGCGTCTTTGTAACACGATATTTCGGACAATTATGAATCGATTTTGAAATTTGTTGTTTCATATGATAGAAGATACTTTATAGTTGGTCCCATTAAAATTTCATCGAAATCGGTTGAGTACTTCATTGAAAATTTCAAATTTTTGAAAAAATTTTATGATTTTGGAGAATGTTTACGTTGTTGACATTATAACTCAGCCAAAGCTTTAATGTGAAGTCGGTTTATTTAATGATCTGCATTCGTTGATTATTTAGTAAACGGGTTAGGGCGTTAGCACATCAATCGATCTCATATACCACTCGAATCGATAGTAGAATGGATTAGTCGATGTCGTCGATCAATAGTTTTTACTAGACCAAAAAAAAAAAAACAATCAGATGCCGTCGCTCGACAGTCGATAACATACTTATACCTACAGCTAGTTATCACAAAACAAACAACGTGACAAATAACTTCCACACCAGATAATACCACCTCTATTTCCTAACAAAATCTAGTCTCTGACCTCTCGCTGTTCCTTCGTGGCTCCGAACCGACTGCACCCGGCCGGCCCAGTTCCCAGGCAGTAACAATTACATTCCGCGGTCTGGGCGATATATTTCCGACTTGCAGCGGGTTTCGCAACGGATAGATGCAGTTTTTGGTGCTATTGATTTAAGTAGGTGCGTTGACGTGGAGTTATAGACGACCACTTTGGAAATAGGAGAAAAATATCGGCCTCAGACGCCAATGATTGCGGGTTTCGAATCAAGCGAGGAACAAGAAAAAATTATTCTGGGTCTGCTTTATCTTACTAATTCTTACTAATATTATAAATGTGAAAGTTTAAATGTATGGATGTATGGATGTTTGTTCCTTAATCTCGGGAGGACGGCTCAAACTTCTCTGTCAAAGTCTCTGGTTGTTCTCACGAGAGACCAAACAACAGTCAAAACAGTAGGTTTCTAAGGGTGAATCGGCGCCAAAGAAGACCAAGGTGGGTTTGTCAGCCAATAAAGTTATGGCCACTGTTTTTTTGGGATTTCCGAGATAATCCACATTGACTACTTTCAAAAGGGAAGAACATTCAATGGGGAATATTATGACAACTTATTGGATCGATTCAATGACGATTTGAAAAAAAAACGACCTCATTTGGCCAAGAAAAAAGTTCTTTTCCACCAAGACAATGCAAGGGTGCACACATGTGCAGTTGCCATGGCAAAAATCCATGAATTGGGCTATGAATTGCTCCCTCATCCACCCTATTCTCCAGATTTGGCTCCGAGTGACTACTTCTTGTTCCCAAACCTGAAGAAATGACTTGGTGGAAAAAGACTTGACTCCAATGATGAAGTCATCTCGCAAACAAAGGCCTATTTTGAGGACCTCGACAAATCATATTTTTGAAATGGATAAAAAAATTGGAGAAGCGTTGGACGAAGTGTATAGAGCTCAAGGGAGACTACGTTGAATAATAAAATGATTTATTTATCAAAAAATCTGTGTTTTATTCCAAAAGTCACGGACTTTTTGACCCGCCCTCGTATACGTATTTATTTTCTTTTCTAGAACCCTCCCTAGTTCGTATACATGGTATGGTATCTCATAACACAAGCTTTTCTTATTTTGCCATGTAGTTGGTTTGGTTGCCTGGGGATTTTATTTTATTTATATCTATAGGTATATTTAGTAACAGGCTATCACGAATTTGTCATAAAGAAAATCGTATCTAGCATTAAGGTCGTCCATGCGGAATCAATTTTTCATTCGTTTTGTAGGTTTTTCAGTCGAAAATTAATTTATATTATTTGTCTATGGTCTATTAAAGTATTATATTTGTCTGACTACATTAACATCCCTATTTTTTCTATCTCCAAACAAAAATAAACAAAAACGAACTGTTCTTGTTTATTATAATTGTGTAGATAATGTAAAGGAGATCCTAAGTTTTTTTGATCCAAATTATCTGCAATTTCCTTTGAATAACATAATTATTTTGGGTTTAAAATTATAATTATGTGAACAGTATTGAAAAATAATATATAGGTAGGTTACTATAACTCGACAGCAATCCTTTACGATGCAGCCTTCCGAAACAATCAAAACATCGATTATAATAATCAAACAACGTTGCAACACAACATAAATATCGATTCTAATCGATTACTCCGTCATAAATCGAGTTGGTACAATCGGTTCCGAAGCATTCGTGAGCTGAGCCACTTCACATAATTCAGGTACACTTAAAAACAAATTGGACTTTACAAATTGAGAAAAAATATTTAGATTAATTAAATTAATGCATTATTTAATTCTCATATCACTATGCGGCTTATTAGTAAACTAAATAAGTTTAAGTTTCCTATTAGAAACACACATAGCTCAATTTCTAAAATACTAATTTGTAAGTTTTATTTTATGCTGAATAAACCCAAGTATTTTTTTATTATATTTGATAAAATATAAATACAGGGTTATTGGAAGTAGGGAAGGTCATTTCCAATCATTATAGCAAAAATTATGTATTCCTAAAGAGTATCGTTTTTAAAATATTTGAGGTTTCACTTCGTCAGCACTTTTTTGCAGATCAAAAGCTGCTTTTTGTGAACGTTGTTCCTTAAAAATTCATCAGTTTGGAATCACACTGAAATTTATTTTATGTTTGTTTATAGTTTTTTAACTAAACACCTATCTAAAACTGAAAATAACATTGAAATAGGACCATTAGCTTTTTTAAAATCGATGTTTGAAGGAGTTAAACTGGATTTCCGGAAAACCAAACTGCCCGATTCAAGGGAAGGACTGAAGGAATTAAACCTAAAAACCTATACAGGATTTAAAAATATTGTCATTATAACAGCTAAATATCTAAAAAGGCCAAGTCGAGGGTGTATTTTTATTGTGAATTTAAGATAAGTGCAATATTTATTGACATCTGTTTGCGAGTGTACAAGTAATTTGATCAATTTTCTTTGTTGCCAAACCGCAGCGGTGGCTTCTATAGGAACGACAGAAGTGATTAAATACACAATCGCAGTTACAAGATAAATAAATATCGGCATAACAAGAGATTTATCTTCTGGAATAATTTCTATCGAGTTGAGCAAGAGAATTGTGGCAAAATGTTTGTTTGAAATGTTTATTATTATAAGATTTTTTATCTGTGACTCTCCTGATTGTAAGTGAGGGTAAGATCAAGGGGTAAGGAACTAGCTCTTCATGATTCATCCTAGGAACATATCACTCCCGAACCTGTAAGCCGGACGGCCCTGTAGGGCTCTTTCCACCGAGTAAGTCCGATTTGTCTAAGATCAAGAAGTATGTAAGATGGTCTTTTATGAAAGGCTTGTTAAGAAACCGAACGGGTTTTCTTAGCTTACTGTGTTTCTTTCTATAAATTGTTTTGTTTTAAAAGCTTCCATGCTGGACTGGGAGCGAAAGAAAAACATAGAATGTACCAGCTGCTTCTCTTCCCGGGCATACTGTAAAAGTCAGTTAAGGGACCGAGGTATTATTGTGGCGCTTTTTTGTGGGCGATAGATTTTGTGATAGGCCCCTGTCACTGCAATAGTCTCTCTTCTCTATTATAATGCCTCCAAATTTTCAAACGTGATATCAGATGGTTTTTTACCTGTTATGTGTTAAAACCTGCGCCCGTTTTTCCTGACTAATGTACGGGTTGTTTCAAGTATCGATCAAATAGGTTTCTTATGAATGGACGTGCAATACCTTACTCTTCATAATCATTCACCGTCGGGTAACATGGAAAAGAAACGTCCCTTCCATTACCTATATGATATGCTTTTCGCCATTTCTCTCGCAGATATTGAACCCAGACTTCTATCGCCTTATTCAACTATTTGTACACCACACCACTGATGTCACTTATAATAAAAGATCCAAAAAGAATAATATGCTTGGCAGGATAATACTATTTCTAGCACGGGGCATGCCCAGCCCAGCCCGTCGCGTGTGACTCATCACATGGCCCACTGATGTAAGCATGATATAATGCATGTCCTGACAAAATAGATTGGAACACAGATGTATATAATGCAGAGTCAATAAGTCAGTTCAGCTACGATGCAGGATGGCTTCCGAGTCCAAATTAAATTTATTTAAGTAATCAGAAGTGAGTTTCGTTTTATTAACGATAATTATTTAACAATTTATGTATCTAGTTACTGTAGCGAAAATACTATTTTTTTTTGTAAATTTCTGTTTTATATTAGTAAATTACTAAAGAACAAAAATTGACACAACTACTAAGGTTTGTGTTATGGAGACCACAGCTGAAATAGAGCAAAAAGCGCTTTTAAACTAACACGAATGGAACTCTGACCCAGAATAGTCCACGCCACACACGAACATTATCACTGCATTACGGAGGCCGTCATCAATATACATAAGTTTATAGTTTTTATTCGAAAAAAGAAATAAATTTAATTTTAATCTATGCAAAACAGATTGTATATGCCGGCGGAAAGTATCCATTGGTGATTAAGGTTTTATATAACAATGTAAATAGGTTAATCACCGAATCACGCAAACACTTGGTCATTGAATATTTGAATAAGCTGACAGTTTATACACAAATAAGCTGAAAAGGCATGATTTGCTGTAAACGAGATAGATATTATTTATGTTAAGGTGTAGTTTTAAACATTTTAACTTGATGTTAAAAGTGCGGCAAGGGGTGTGTCAGAAATGTGAGTAAGAGGTCAAATATTTGCTTTATAAATGTGAACTTATGTTTATGAACTCCTTTTGTTTATACATTTAAAGCTTTAAGCACTCCCATTTTGCTGAGGCTTGAGCCACGACTACGAGTCTCTCATCTGGCTGATGAAGAGTTGAGTGGGCCTAGTGTGAGTGACTTTATTCGAATGACTTTACCATCGCGTTAATCGAGCAAACAACTTGAAACAACTAATCACGTTCTTACAAATTCGGTTTTTCATTCTCGTCACTAGTTGGCGCTGCTTTGATCCCATACAAAACAAAGTTAACGTTATGGCGATGGTAAAGTTAAAAAAAACTCAGAGTGCTTGAGGGATGGCTATGAGTCTCTCCTTTGGCTGATTAAGAGTTCCAATTGCTGAATGACAGAATTTTTAGGCCGCCCAAATGGCGTCTGACGTAGGTAACCTACCGACTACTGCATTGACGTGCCCTCTGAAGTAATAATAATAATAATAAAACTCTTTATTGTACATCAACATGGTAACATAGTTTAAATGAAACAACAATTACAATTAACATACAAAGGGCGGCCTTATCGCCGAAGCGCGATTTCTGCCAGGCAACCCAGAAGGATCCAGAAGTAAGGTAACATGATCGGCGGTCACCCATCCTACGGCTCTTTCGAATGATATTATAGGGTAAGTAATAAGTATATTCACGATCCTTTTTTCCGATTTGATCCTTGATTTCAAAATCCTACAATTCATTATTCAATCCAAAATCCCAATTTCTTTTTTGTATGAAAGAAGCTTAAATTGATAATTCTGATCCTATACGGAAATGAACTATAAGTACTTATATAAGGTTTCAAGTGTAGGTGGGACTTCGGGCCACGGCTATACCTAAATAAATCTTAGTTAAAATGCCTACGCTTTAAAAGGCACCGCGAACAAACAAAACAACAACGGATAAGTTTACATCAAGTTATCTAACTGTTACATCAAAAAGTTTGAAATACTTTTATTGTGTCGAGAGCAATAAACAATAAAGTTGAAACTTGAAAAAAGAAAGCACGATGAAAATTGACACTACGCTCTGTAGGGAGGTCTCTTTGTTATCAAAGAAACTACTTTAAAGAGGTAATAGGCCTCCGTGATGCATTTGTAAGAGATCTCTTGAAACTAGGCTAAAAGTTTCAAGGGAAAATTTTGGGACAATTTTTAGCCGGCCCGGCTTGGAATTCTGCAGAAGATAACTATCACAGCGACTTCGTGTCCACAGTGCGTTATCTAGTCTTAAACTAAACTGGGCTTGTATGGGAACTGGATTACCGATCAAATAAATATCAGTATATATATATAAAACTGTTCCGTTACTGACTGAGTTACTGAGTGACTGACAGACAACGTACAGCCGTAACTACTGGGCGTAGAGAGCTGAAATTTGGAACATATATTTTTTAGGGGATGTAGGGGTGCATTAAGTAAGGAATTCCCGAAATTCCCACGGGAACGGGAATTATTGGACTTTTTAGTTTGTATGAAAAATCTTATTCCTTGAGTGCACGGATATAATACTTGGCATAAGAGTTCTTCAAAAAGAGACTGGTTGTGTTATAAAAGGAATTCCCGAAATTTCCACGGGAACGGGAAATATATGATGTTTTAGTTTGTATGTTATAAAATCTTATTCTTTGAGTGCACGGATGTGATACCTGGTATAAAGGTTCCTCAATAAGTGTCTGTTTGTATAATGGAAGGAATTCCCGGAATTCTCACGGGAACGGAAAATAGGACTTTTGAGTTTATGCGTGTACGAAGTCGCGGGCAAACGCTCGTGGATGCATAAAAATAATTTGCATCAAAAGCAAATCTACAAAGAAGCCACGTATTCAATTCTATATTCACTATCTGATTATCTAAGGGCCTAGATAATTCTGAGAAATGTCTTACATTATTTATTTATTGACCTGTCAGATTATAAAACTAATAAAGACCCACACAACAAATTTCAATCAAAATCGGTCAAGCAGCTCTGCTTGTTACCGTGGGAAACTTGACACCTCGGGCTGTATTTCACTGCAATCTGAGTGTCTGTTTGGCTATAAAAAGGCAGTTCTATTTATTTACAATGTCATAAATTTTGTTTCTATTTAAGGTTGCGTAGGTCAGCGTCACACATTTATGACATTTATGACAGGTGGTTCGACAAGGGGGTTTTTGCGGCTTTACTTGCTTCAAAAGTGATATTTCAAGATGGACAGGGCAAAATTTCAAGTTAATCCGTCAAGTTTTATAGTGAAAGTTTGCGGGTTCGATTCCCGCACGATGTAAATGTTTGTGTACATGAACAAGTTTGATGCATTATGCGGCGCTGCATGTATTATGTTTTGTATATATTTATAAAACACAATAGTCTTATTAGCACTTGCAATAGAAGTTATGTGCTTACATCAGGGTTAGGTGGTGCTATGCGAATATATGTCAAAAGTACTCAAGTCTTTGATAATACGTAGTTTTGGGGCCGAAATGCATTATGTGAAATGACGAATTTTACGAATTTATAAATCTACCGAAATTCAAAAGAATGAGGTCAAAATGTCGCTTAAACATTGTCAAAACCTGTAAACCTGCAGCGTGCCGGCACACTTTCTCCTGCGGATGTACGCTGTGCATCATATTCCAATCGAGTATTTACGATGTCTCGATTGCATAATCGATATGACCGATTGTGCGAAGTATTCATTTCGCTTCCTTTTGCAAATCTATACTTATACAACTGGCTGTCGGTTGTAATTATCGGCGTAACTTGACTCGTGTAATTACTTTATTTAGCGTTTAAATTGATATTGTTAATAAATTACCTTCCTATTTATGTTATAGGTGTGGATAAACATGTGGGTTATCTAACTATGATAAGTAGTCAGCACCGCTCATGAAATTGAACATCAGAGGAACAACCAGTGCGCAGCCGACCCTAAAGTAAAATACTTATAATAGTAGACTCCAGAAGATCACCAACTCGTTCATAGGTCAATGTGTACGCTTCTTTAATAATAAAATTCCAAAATATTTAAGATTATCCTTTCGATAGATTTAAGGATAAGTGTTATGTGAAAAGGTAACCCGATATCCGGATGCAAGAAGATGGGATTCCCTGGCTGTAAATTGCTATTATGTATTTTTTTTTTCTTATTTTAAAAGTTGATTGCTGTTGAGTTTCTTGCCACTTCTTCTCAACAGATCGTCGTTCCGAAGTGGTGGTAGATTCAGTTCAATTTGTAAAATTGTTTGACTAAAGTATTTAAAATGTATTTAAATACTTACGAAATAAAGAATATTTGATTTAAGTAGGGTATTTTAAGTTATTACATGGCCAATATAATGTATTACATACATACCTACATTTTTATTGTTAATAAGCTACACTGTTGCAAGTAAGTGTGAATAAATAAATAACTTCACGCCTGTATACCTTATGGGGTAGGCAGAACACCAGAAGTTATAATATCATCTCATTTCACGTTTGACAAATTCGGGAGGCATTATAATGGCGGAGAGAGACTCCAATAAATCCTCTGTATGACTGACTTTTACAGTATGCCCGCGAAGAGAAGCAGCTGGCACATTCTATGTTTTTCGTTTGCTCCCAGTCCAGCATGGAACAAAGTAATGTATTACATGGACATTAAATTTAATTCTAAACTATAAGCACAAGTTTCAAAATACCTTTTCCAGCGTTTCCACACGAAGCAACTTCGGAATGAACGAACGAAGAGAACAAAAACTTGGTATCCTTCATTTAACTACACAAACAATGCACTGCAACTCCAAATTTTGTAACTTAATTTATAAATATAACCTATAAATAGGTTACAAAGGGCAGTCGCGACCGTTCGGCACAAAATTTTCTCTGTGTTTTCGTAAATTTACGGTTAGTTTTGTTCATTGATTTTTTTAGGCTTAACCGCTTCCTTTCAGTGTTTCTACATTAAAACCTGTTGTCGATTATACAGTTTTACTTAAAATTGTATCTTTCACAACAACACCGCCTGACTGCTTTAATTTCAACTGTTTTAATTATTTAACTGTAATAAGTTAGCGAGTGAGTTATGACCTTTTGTCGACGACCGGCTGGTGTAGCGGTAACATACATTGCCTTCTATGCCAGAGGTCCTGGGTTCGAATCCCGGCGGCGGCGGATATTTGTGTGATGAACACAGATATTAGTCGTCAAGTCATGGACGTTTATATGTTTATTTAAGTTTATTCTAATAAAAAATATGTATTTATTCAATATGTATGTTTATTTATTTCTTATGTATATCAGTTATCTAGTGTCCATAACGCAAGTTCTTTAAGAAACTTAATTTGGGCTAGATAATGTTGTGTGAGTCTCAGAAATATTTATTTATTATTTATGTTACGAAACTTGTTTGTTTTTGGAAGTAGGATACATGCTTATTTTGTACTAAGAGATTTTCGCGGTTTCACTGACGCATTTTCTGATTGCATGAAATCTTTTAGACAATGATTTTTTATAGAGGTCGTAGATTTTTCAAAATCGGTTCTTAGCTTTTAAGTATATTTAAACAAACTTACGAAAAAACTGATCTGTATACTCTGTCTATATCGTACAAATCAAAGTTGATGGTTTGAATTACAGCTTAGCAAAAAACAAATAAATAGGAGTACGTGTAACATACTGTTATATGTTAGTTTATCTAAAATTATTGTCATACTCAACCAATACTTTACTCTTATACAAAAACACCCAAAAACCACTTAAAACCATTGACGCAATATTTATGCCGCACTTATCGACTTGACATTTCCACTTTCTTACTTAACCCTCAGCCAGCACTTGCCGGGTACGAAAATTTAAAATAACCTTCCGTCGGGCGCAGCTTAAAGCTCCACACCACACGCCCACCGGACCAAAGTGGCCCAAGACCTACAAACAGCTTTCTCAAACCTGCTAGGGGTCAAAAGTCTAAACGAAACCTACTTTTTGATACAACCACGTGTGTTCTTAAACTGAATAGAGATAGGGTTTAAAATTGAGTGGTGAATGTGTGTGCGAAAATACACATTCACATCTGACAGGCACTATGTGACTAATAGATGGAGTAATTGGTTTATTTGTTTGTTAATATCAGCTGTTCGGATCTAAGATTTTAGATTTGATTATGATAATAGTATTGTGTTTACTTTCACGTTTTAGGACCAAGATCTTTAACGTGTTTTTAGTTTAATATAAATATAAATATTTCTGACACTCACTCTACATTATCTAGCCCAAATTAAGTTTCTTAAAGAACTTGTGTTATGGATACGAGATAACTGATATACTTAAGAAATACTTATATGAACATACATATTGAATAAATACATATTTTTATTAGAATAAACTTAAATAATAAACATCCATAACTTGACGACTAATATCTGTGTTCATCACACAAATATCCGCCGCCGCCGGGATTCGAACCTAGAACCTCTGGCATTGAAGGCAATTTATGTTACCGCTACACCAGCCGGTCGTCGTCGGGTGTCGAATTTGGCTTACAAGAACACATTTCTTTGTCTGATGATCTCTATGGTTGTACGCTTCATGTGTTCAGGGGCTAACTTTTGAGCTGTGTATTTTATTGTTCATTGCCTATAATCGTATAAATTAAATTATGAATCACCCACCTTCATCGCCCAATTTCATCATCCGATTTCATACAAAAGTCGCCAAAAGAAATTTAATTTCTAAAAAGTAACAAAAAAACAAGCTTGTAACACGGCTTCACCTTAAAAAAACATAAACCACAAGCAAGACATTAAATACCATAAACACAGAATTTACGCAGCTCTTATCAATCTTACAAGCCATAAAAACTTGAATCACTGTAAGGCTGCCATCCACCTACTAAAGTGTCAAAACAAGTAATTTCTAAATGTCGAGAAAAAGTGCGCGTGCACCTGAGAATTTGTGGACTTCCCGCCATCACGGCACAACCACCCAATTACCCATAAAAGGACACCATAAAGCATAACCTTAACGTAAAAAGTGCATACTCGAGTTATTAAACGGACGAGTTATAATGTTCATGTTACGCAGGGATTTTAATATGCAGAGGTTACGCTTTCAAATTGCCGTATATAATGTTTTGATAGGAAGATGATATCTTAAGGTGGCTTACGAATATATGATAATGGTTTATGGTAAAAATGTACATACATACACACATACATAACTTCACGCCTGTATCCCTTATGGGGTAGGCAGAACACCAGTAGTTATAAGACCATCTGATGTCACGTTTGACCAATGAGGTATTATAATGATGGAGAGAGGCTATTGCAGTGACAGGGGGTCAGCCTATCGCCCACAAAAATGCCAATAAAACCTCTGTCCCTTAACTGACTTTTATAGTATGTCCGGGAAGAGAAGCAGCTGGTACATTCTATGTGTTTCTTTTGCTCCCAGTCCAGCATGGAAAGTAAAATAAATAAAAATGCTTTACTTCTGAAAAGAGGATGTTGAGTTATTTTTAAAAGCTGGCTCTCTGTATGATTCCGTTTTGTGTGACAAAGTGTGAGTTAAGTTGAGATAATGTTAATTGTGGGATATGTTTAAGTTTTATTACGATTACGTAATACGCTTTTTCATGAGGTAAATGTGAGGGGCTAATTACAACAAATGTTTTGTAAGTTGGTTCGTGTAACTACATGTCGCAGCTTCATCGTTGAAGTTGCCATATTGTAAAAGGCCCGGCTATCATCTAGACACGGCAGCGTGTCAAGCCAAGTTCAAGCAAAGAAACTGGCTAGCCAGCGCCAAGTGTAATATTACACGAACCACTTGGTGCCACTTTTGACCCTTCTATAGCTCAAAACCTCTTTAACGTAAACACATAAAACAACGTGTGTTTAATTATATCCATTAGGACATATAGGAACCAAAATTTTATGAAGCTAGCTCAAACGGCTATAAAGATATGAAAGACAGAAAGTCGAGAGAATGACGACAATAGCGTCAATAGCATAAAAAAGAAAACCATGCGGCGGAAACGCAAGACAAAATATTTAATCCCAGTACCTGCCTAGTTTTCTTTACAGAAAGTAATGATATCCCACCAAAAACATAAATATAAAAATGGAGAGCCAAGTTTAATACAAAAATGATGCTGGCTGTCGGCTTCGCCGCAAAAAGAATGGAGGTCTAAATGAGTGCCAAGTTCGATGCGAAATCAAAATATATATTTATAGGAACCAATTACCATTATGAAGAAGTATTAAACTCTATTTCTTTGCTTTATTGAAAACCTAAAACAATTGCATCTTATTTGAAAATGTGATATCTTACAGTAGGTTAGGTTTGACTTGGCCAGTTTTCATTACATCAGTTATTTTATTAAGTTATTCAACATTTTAATTCTGATAAAAACTGCGTAGGTGGGTACTAGATGACGAATTTAAATACTTCTTAAATACTTACATTTCATACACAAAGCACCCAGATTAGTGCAAACAATCATATTCAAGCGCACAAATATTGCATTGTGCAGGGATCGAATCCGTGACCACTGACGTCAGAGGCAGATAGTATTGCCTCATCAACACGTAATATTACGTTGAACGTAACACGTAAAACGGACTAAAGTTTTGGCTACTAATCCACATGTTAGTTTCTTCTCTATGTTTTTGTTTCTGTATAAATTTACCTCAATAAAACCCCGACTTTACCAATAATCTGCGTACGAATCGCAAAACTTTAAAAACAGTTTACAATTCATTCCTGTCGTGGCTTAAGGCAGCCACTGTAAAATTTTGTCCCCTCAATACCATAAGGTACATCGCTATTGCTTACCCCTAAAACTGGAAGATTATGTTACAGAGGACACCACAAGTTTTTGTTTGTACCTTAACGCTCTACGCTAACGTAATGTAATAGTTACCACTAAATATGGTAGATTATATTACGGTTGACACCGTAAATTAATTTTGGACTTTAACCCCTCAACGCCAGCACATCGGTAATGTCTAACCCTGCGGTCACGGGTTAGTTCGGCGAGACGCGAACCGGTTTTACCGCAACCCGCAACATTCTGCGGTCAACATAGTGATAGCACCCGTTCTTGTTGCTATATTCCCACACTGGAACCATGCAGTATGAAGTGCGGAGTTTCTACTGAATACGTTGTGATGGCGATCAAATTCAAATTCAAAATCAAAATTCAAAATTCTTTATTGCAGAAAATATGGTACAAAAAAGGTGTAATTATAAGTAACAATAAGTAAGTATCACATATTTTACTGTAGGACAGCATGCAATGTTACATTGAAGTTATAGGACCTCACATTCATAAAATATAATTAAATAAAATTAACATGAATTATTATTATTAAATACATATGTCAATATATCAATAACTAATGACTATGGAGAATAATTGTTATTAAGTACATATGTACTGCAAAAAGTATCGCAAAGTCTCTCTATGTAAGTTTAATACCTATAATTATAACTGTGAACTCACTTGATCCTGATCTAAAGGTGAGGGAAATCGATGAAAACTCACTTTTTGATTACTTTGGCGATGGGGTAACACTGTCTGCCTCAGAAGCCAGTGGTCGCGGGTTCGATTCCCGCACGGAACAAGAAATAAAAACTGTTCCGGGTCTGGGCTTTTACCTATACAAGGTGTTCCTGTTGATTTCCCAGAACTCTAGGGTATTAATGGGACCATGTAGTAGAATCAAATAACATGTGAATAATTTTTCATTTTTTTTTTGTTTTTATTTTCCATACAAAATAATTCAATTCAGTCAAAACATCTTATGTAAAACACCTTTATGCAAAGTATGAAAACGTGGCATTTTCTATCCCTTTTTTTATTGCTATAGACAGGTACAGATCGCAACGCTTTGCGTTGTACATTCTATGCTACGTTCCTCAACGTTTAAAATGTTATTGTTGTTTATTATATGGCTTCAATGACACGCGTCTATGTAATTAATGTTAAAGAGATTTCACAATTAGGGTGTTTATTTATAAACTCATTATAATTAAGATTGATGATGTCTCAGAAAGTATGCAGTTTGGAATCGCATATTCTTTTGCAAAAAGTATTGTTTTTTAGTAAGGAACAAAACCTCAAAGTGGAAAATCAACAGAAACAAGTTCTGCTTAGTTTGGGGCCATGTAGTTGGTGTGTTTGTCTGGGAATTTATTTAGGACGGAATCAGCAGGAGTCCCTCAATAGCCTTAACCCAATTAATTTTAATAACAAAATTAAAAAAACCGCATGTTATTAATTTAATTTTGAACACAATCAGTCCTATTAAGACTCAAAAGCTTTAGAAAAAGAACTAATTTTTCAATCAACTTACAAGAATACAATACACAACACGCATTATTATAAATAGCTGGTTATAACGGTTCGATAACTAGTTTCTCAAAAAAACCAGCCTTTATAAAAAGATGGCACGCGCATACATCTGCCACTCTAGACCGTGACATTTGCGGCTGTGATAATTACGCACGTTAGCAGTTATGAGTTAACAGTTAAACTTACGCAAAAAAGTATTCCCGATCGAACGCTGTCAAATTGCTTTTGTTTTTTTTTTTAATTTAATTAAAAAGATATGGCAATGACTCGTATGTTTTTTTTTTACTTTCTTTTTATGATGTTGGTGTACAATAAAGAATTTTTATTATTATTTTTGTGATGTTTTGTCTTCTCAGCTCTAGGCTGGTTATAACTACATTTACGGGTTACACCAAGTAAGTGTAGTGGATGAGAGGGTTCAGATTTGTAATGCGGTTTCTAATTGCATGAACTTTCTCACAGTACGACAGGTATTTAAAATTGAGGCTTTTTGTAATTGAGTATAGATAAATGGTTTAAGGTCTAGTAATTTTAAGCTATAGTGCAAGTGTTTATGTTGTCCCCATAGTTTTGTTTACAGGGATCACTCCTGTAGTAAACAAAACTATGGGGACAACATAAACTCTGGTTTCTCTCCAGATCCTGCTCACTTCGTCCTTTAACTCTGTGTACTTACTTACATATTTTTTCTGTGATAGTTTTTTATTTATTATCATTATTATGATGAAAGCTTACACAGATATGGTTTTATATTGAAAATGGTTTATTTAGATCTAACCTATAACCTCACAACGGATAAAAAATATTCCTGTAGATTCAGTGGCAGTTATCTATGGAGAATTGACATTTAATCTATGCTTGAGTCACGATCATCGCTTTAAAAAGATTTCGTATTATAGACCTAAATCTAGGGAGATATTATAACATCTAGTTGCATTAAACCCAAATATCAATAAATCATTATAAAATCACCTAACAGGGCATTCCGAAATTAATTTAACCACAACCTACAGAGGTTAACTAGGACTAAGTACTGTTTGACGTCAAAAATTCATAGCTATACCATCCTATATGTGTATATACAACGAGTAACAAAATGGAGAAATAAAACTTAAAGGTTAGCTTCTATACCATACGTAGAACATACAATAAAAGAATCAGCATGATTATTGCTGGTATAGACTTTCATAAAAATTTATTATTATTAAACTATTTTACAACAAAATATATAAACAAGTGAGTCAGCCCAAGTGAGGTCGTGAATGGAGTACTGTAGTCACCTTTGGGATGGTTTTGCCAAATACCAGCTCGAAGCGCTAGACTCTGTTGACCGAAGAGCCCGTAAACTCATAAATAACAACAACCTTACAAATAAAAAATTGCGGACGCTTGAGCATCGTCGGTCGTAAGGTTGCTTGTTTGACAGTATTTTATCGGCTACATTTTGGTGAGTGTGCTCTTTTTGACCAAATTGAACCCACTCTTTTTTACCACCGGACTACCAGACGCAGACAGAACTTCCATCCCTATATAGTGGATCTACCAAGAAGTCGAACAAAACGCTTCGATAGTTCCTTTTTGGTGCGGATTGCCAAGGTGTGGAACAATCTGCCTGCGTCTGTTTTTCCTGACCACTACATTCCTGGAACTTTTAAGTGTCGAGTGAATAGGTTTCTCGTGGATGAACGTGTAACACCATAGTCTTCATGCGCACTTTCCATCAGGTGGCATGGAAGACAAACGTCCTATCCTTACAATATAAAAAAAACCCTAGTCAACCTAATAAGCTAAAACAAGACTTGTGCCGCAGTCAGTTATCTTCCAGCACCGGCTGAACTTTGTAGTATCTGTCTTAGTTACCCATCACTTTATTTTTACGCCATCTGTTATCGAATAGATTTCATCAAAAGCTAACAGCTGTTTTAGGGTTGACACTTAGATATTTTGATCTAAACTTTGAACTTGTTTTTCGGCCGAACCGTAAGGATAACAAATTTATGTTACTGTTACTTATAAACTACATCACTAGACATACAATCCCCTTAAGTATTATCTCTTTATTAGGTATGTTACACGTTACACAAGTATTAAATGTGAAATTTGTGTGTGCATAAATACTAGTTACCTAGTTACCCTAACTAAACACGGAGACTGATTGGATTGAAATTAACACAAATAGATAGAGCAAAGAATAACACAAAAAAACATTATACATCATAATGTAGAGAAAAACGTTAAAAGTTCATCCTTTTAATATTAAACAGTCTTGCAACTCTACTAACTGTAATAGGAAGGACTCATTTTCATTCTTAGCGCTTAAACATTAACCTGTTTAAGCCATTGGTATCGTTAAAGCTATTAACCCCTACAAGGCATCTAGCACCGGATTACATTACCACTATAAACTTAACCCATTGCTCTACATTGAAAAAAGAACTACAGGATTCTAGTTTCCTGTCGAAGGGGTCTGATAGACCACAGTCGATAATTAACGGAAGGCGGTAACTAAATATTGTTTAACGTTGTCTATGTGTAATTTCTTTGTTATTTGACCGAGTATTTACCATTATTTTTTATTTCTTTATCTACCTGTATTCTATTCTTTTTATTATCTTATTATATTTGAATTATTTTTAACCATCGATTATTTAATAAAAAGGTACAGAATGCTTAACAGTACCATGATCTTTGTTAACGAAGCTATAACATAAACCGAAATAAATTTTAATAATTTAAAGGCCTATAAATCCTAAAGATATGTTATTTATATATCAACAGTAAAAAGAAACGATAACGACGCTTCTTCACCACAACTTACCATCGCTAAACTTCAAAATGTCTGACCATAAACTTTATGGTCGTTCGCGGAAAAGCTTAAGTCCACTTTGAGAGAAATCTTGGGCTAACAAAGAGCACTTCTTAAATATAAAGACAGAGTCACAGGTTTAAGTAGCATCAAGATATTATGTATTATACTCAGAAATTTAAAGTATTTAAACTTGTTAGTTTGACATTTCTATCGGTGTCTGTAAACATCGAAGCTGTTTTGGTTGTCTTTAAAAAATTTAGTTTTTTTCTCGTGCTTTTAAACCAATCACTACGTCGTCAGGGGTTCTCTTAATTATTTACATACATGTTTAATGTGTTTAATCTAAGGTTTAATGTTGTGATATGCGTGTCTTAAAAGAGTGTGAATAATCTTCTTATAAAGCCTACCGATATAATATATCGTATTGGCAATATGTATTCAACATTACAATCGCCAATGTCAAACTTGGAAGCTTTAAAATTAGTTTTTGTTAGCAACTTTTGACTTTGACGTCTCCTAATTTGATAATTTTAATTCTAATGTTTTAATTTAATTTTATTTCTATTTTCTTTTAATTTTAATTGTAATGTAAAATGTCTCATTTTTATGTTTTAATCTATTTTCTTTTAATTTTAATTCTAATGACATGTTATTGAAATTGCTAAATTTTAAAATTTTTATTCTAATGTTTTTAATTTTTATGGTATAATTTTTGTTGGCATACATTTTATACTATTTAACTCATTTTGTTTTGCTTATAAATATTTCGTGATCTATATTTGAATGATGTGGCTACCTTAATCAGAGGTTGCATTTTGCATTTTTATTTCTGTGTCAATTAATTAGATTTAAGATATAATGTAACTTTTACTGGTGGTCCTAATAAATAAATAAATAAAAAATAAATAGGAGAAAAACATAAAATTCGCGATTCTAATATCAAATCGAGAACATTTTCTCTATACGCCAACAACAGTTTTAATTTAAGTTTGAAGATTGCCATCCATCATTTACAGACCAATGTCTATAGCTGACCATACGCCATGCCAGTAGCTTTGCAATAACAATGAAATAAGCCGGTGAATGTGTGTCGGTCACACTGACTCGGCCACCATTTGTTCCAGAACGGACAGTTTTACGACAAAGCAATAAGCTGTAAACGGAAGAACGCTCCGAGTCATCGTCTTAAATTTGATTGAATTCTGCCGGCCGAGGAATATGACATTTTTATTCCCAGTTGTCTTAACTTGCAAAAAAAAAATTAGAAAAGACAGAAAAAGGGGTTTTAATATCTTTTGCAATATAAGTGAAATAAACTTTTTCAAAATGCTTTCACGGATTAAATCAAAAGACTTTTCAAATTTTTTTATAGCTCCGCTGGTTTTCCGCTGCCAACGCTGCAACGCGACGCATGTAAAGACATAAATTAAAATAATGATTCGTGAAAAATTTAAGCCTTCACGTATTGTGGAATATAAAACTATAGGTGACGGTTGTAGCTATTTAAAAAAACAAGCATTAAATTACACACAATCAAATGTGCTTAGGAAATCAAATCACTAGTGTCTAGTGTTTACGTTTCTTGTTTCTACAGAACAGCTATACAAAATAACCTATTGAAATCATATCTAAATATAACTAAATTCTATTTCCTAAATCGATCCGGACATAATACCCTCACAGCATCAAATCTTCTAATTTATATTTAGTTCCGCAGCTCGTTAGCTTGCAGCGCCCGCGCACGATCGATCCGTTACATAACTCGATGGATTCTATTATCGATTTAGACAGAAGATCGATTATTAACGCAGTACGTCTCAATGAAATATGATCACTTGTTTCGAATGTTACATTTTCTAGTTAATGTCGTAATGTGTTTAGAGCATGTTATGCGCCTACTGTCAAAACACGTTTAATTGATAACCCACTTGTGGATTTCGTGGGAGTACTAGTGAAAAGAGAATTTGGTTCCCTATGACTAGTATCCATTTTTTGGTAGCCATGATTAACTATCTAGCTATAAAGTTTGGGGCAGCGATATATGAAGACCGCTTACCGACCGAGAGAGTAACCTACTATAAGTATACACCAAATTTTATGGTACGTACAGATTGCTGTAATGGAACTAGTAATGTAATATCGATGCCTGCGCTCGCTGTATTTGGACGTGTATTGCGCACGAACTGAGCATTCAATACGGGCATCCTGAGAAAGATTTTTTCCGTATTCCGTCACGAGCACGGTCCGTCGCCGCACACGCTCTTTTCAACCGACTTCCAAAAGGAAGAGGTTATGAAATCGTGTGTATGTTTGTTACATTACTTTAATTTTTTGACTACGCAGAACACCTACCAATGGAAGCTGTTGTGACTTCTGGTAGTATAACGATTCAAGATTCAATGTACGGGATCAACCATTTCATAAAAAAAACATGATGTAATCTCTAAAACGCTTGGTTTACACATGCATGCAACTTTGCGAAATTAAGTTCAAGACACTTTAACCTTTTGTTTTATGAAGTAACTAAGTTTTCATAAGCCTACAATATCTTCGGTCCACATATCATCGTAAATATCACATGCCCCGACATACTGTAGATATATTGTACCTATAAGAAAAAATGTATACTTAAAATAGATACACAACAAAAACACGTAATTAACCTATAACCACGGACAGCAAAAAGCTGACCTGCCAACAGCTGATCGCGTTACGGGTTTCGCGCTCAACAGGTGTCGGACCAGTTCCTAAGTCGTGACAACGACCTTACACTTTGACAGCTGTCAAAATACAACTAATATGTCAATAGAGTCGTATTGCTAGTCACGGAATGCGCCGCTTTTAGTGGTATGTTAGTTTGAAAATTCAATATCGAAATTAAAATACGTTTATCATTAATATTTACCTTATCAGTAATTAGTTACTTATCTTATCAGTAAGGCAGTGGATAGATGGCAGTATAGTTGATTGACTTAATTTTTCATATCGTCATTAAGTTTGTTACAATTACATACATACATAATATACAGGGTGACTGGTACCAAACCCGCCATAGCAAATTAGCATATAGAGGAGGTCATTTGCTATTTATTGGACCTTACTTTCCCTAACTAAAGTTTTATACTTTAGGAGATATGTCAATTTTTATACATTATTGAGATTTTTCCAAAATTTGACCTTAAAGCATTCGTAACTTTATTTTTCGTCATTAGTTTAGAGTTTTTTTATTATTTCTTGGTAGTCATTAACATTTGTGAATAAAATACGTCGGAACTTCCCTCAAACTAGGGTTAAAAAATAAGACGCTTATGCTTTTAAAAAAAATCAATAAAGAAAAATTACTTTGCGATCAAATTCAACCGGAAATAATAAAAAAACTACGGCGTTTTAATAATTTATTCTACTCTAAATTAGTTCTCTAGTTTGTCACCTTACCAACGGTACTAAATTTGCAACGGAAAGTTTGATTCGCTAAACATCGGTAGGATTTTCAGGTCAACCAGTCATTTTGATCAAAAATAGTGAAGGTCCCAACGACAGGATAAAGCTAATTTAGCAAAGTAGTTTTTGCAAATTTATGAGTAGGTATTAGATAATAGAAATTGAGTGCTTAGTGTACTTAATTTTTTTTTTTACTTTTACCATGTAAAGCAAGAAATCAGGAAAAGATATCGAGCATCAAAAGAAAAATTTAAATAGAGTTGAAACTAAAAATTCTGCTCGAATTGCTGCCCGCAATTTCTGATACATGCCCGATATCTTTTCCTAATTTCTGTGGTGGTAAGACTGAGCCTAATTTCTTCTTTCATAACAGAAAACGCATTATTAATTTTTTGAATTAACTCATCTTTTGTAGTTACTTCTTCATTGTAGACCAACTCTTTTCATTTGCAATGACAGTTTCAATGACTTTTAGACGTCAAATGAAAAAGATGAGGTCGGACCCATCTCTATGACATTTAAGTTGTTGTCATATATGCTTTTCCTTTCCGTTTCGTGTGCTTTCACAAATAGTTGAGTAGACACAGGTATAAATAAATAAGACATTTCGTTTTAAAATGCCGGGATACACAAGGGAAGAATACGCCGACATGCTGCTGGCGTATGGTGCTGCACACAGTAACGCCCGCAAAGCGCGGCGAATTTACCAGGAGCGATATCCAAATAGACGCTTACCTGACCGTGACACATTTCCTACCACATATCGTCGGTTTAGAGAAACGGGTAACTTGAACGTCAGGGTACCCCAAGCAGCTGTGCGACAATTACCTGTTGAAATTGATCAGCAGATTTTGGCAGCTTTTGAAGAAGATCCCACGACTAGCACCAGAGTGGTAGCTGCCGCTTTGGGCGTCAGCCAGTGGAAAGTCTGGTCAGTGATGCATGGGGACCATCAACACCCGTATCATTACACGCCAGTTCAAGGTAATTTTGAGTTTATTTATGTACCTACTTACACTAACGCGACCAGTGTTATCTTTAGAATTAAAGAAATTATTAATATTACGACGAGCTTCGATGTAACATAATCCAAATCAAATTTTGTCTTTAGAATAACATTTACGTAAATAATTAACAAATGGAGTGTTGGCAGGGCTTGAAAATGGCGACTACGAAAGGAGGTTGAATTTCTGTCGCCTCGTTCTTCACACCGATGTCGACGACCCAACATTTCTGGAGCGTATCCTTTGGACCGACGAGTCACAGTTCACCCGAGAAGGCATCACCAATTTCCACAATCTGCACCACTGGTCCCATGATAACCCCCATAAAAAGAGGGTTACATCGGTCCAGCGGAAATTTTCTGTTAATGTGTGGGCCTGCGTTATTGGTCGTAATATCTTTGGACCCTATTTCCTACCAGACATTTTAAATGGGGGAAATTATTTAGAATTTTTAAGGGACGTCTTGCCTGATCTGCTGTTGGATGGAATAACCGACGACACGCCCATTGTGTTTCAACACGATGGGTGCCCGGCGCATTTCAGGCTGGACGTCCGAGAACTTTTAAATAGTTCATTCCCCGATTCATGGATCGGTAGAGGTGGGCCAATTGAATGGCCAGCTCGGTCGCCAGACTTGACACCTCTCGATTTCTACGTTTGGGGCCGGGCCAAAGAGTTGGTCTACAATGAAGAAGTAACCACAAAAGATGAGTTAATTCAAAAAATTAATAATGCATTTTCTGTTATGAAACAAGAAATTAGACTCAGTCTTACCACCACGGAAATTAGGAAAAGATATCGGGCATGTATCAGAAATCGCGGGCAGCAATTCGAGCAGAATTTTTAGTTTTAACTCTATTTAAATTTTTCTTTTGATGCTCGATATCTTTTCCTGATTTCTTGCTTTACATGGTAAAAGTAAAAAAAAAAATTAAGTACACTAAGCACTCAATTTCTATTATCTAATACCTACTCATAAATTTGCAAAAACTACTTTGCTAAATTAGCTTTATCCTGTCGTTGGGACCTTCAATATTTTTGATCAAAATGACTGGTTGACCTGAAAATCCTACCGATGTTTAGCGAATCAAACTTTCCGTTGCAAATTTAGTACCGTTGGTAAGGTGACAAACTAGAGAACTAATTTAGAGTAGAATAAATTATTAAAACGCCGTAGTTTTTTTATTATTTCCGGTTGAATTTGATCGCAAAGTAATTTTTCTTTATTGATTTTTTTTAAAAGCATAAGCGTATTATTTTTTAACCCTAGTTTGAGGGAAGTTCCGACGTATTTTATTCACAAATGTTAATGACTACCAAGAAATAATAAAAAAAACTCTAAACTAATGACGAAAAATAAAGTTACGAATGCTTTAAGGTCAAATTTTGGAAAAATCTCAATAATGTATAAAAATTGACATATCTCCTAAAGTATAAAACTTTAGTTAGGGAAAGTAAGGTCCAATAATTAGCAAATGACCTCCTCTATATGCTAATTTGCTATGGCGGGTTTGGTACCAGTCACCCTGTATAACTTCACGCCTATATCCCTTATGGGGTAGGCAGAACACTAGAGGTAACAAAACCATCTGATGCCACGTTTGACAAATTTGGAGGCATTATAACGATAGGCTATTGCAGTGACAGGGAGTCACCTTATCGCCCACAAAAAACCTCCAATAAAACCTCTGTCCCTTAACTGACTTTTACAGTATGCCTGGGAAGAAGAGCAGCTGGCACATTCTATATTTTTCCTTCGCTGTCAGTCCAGCATGGAAGAAATAATATGTAATATGAATAAGTATAATAAGTTTCTAATATTTATATAATATAAATGCAATATGAATATTTAAATTTCTTAATATTATTTTATGTAAAAAAGACGAAACGATTAACCTCAACGTCACGCAGTGGAAAGTGATTATGAAGTTTATGCGGGTTCTAGAGTTCCATTTACAACAGATCTTTATTAAAGTTTATAACACAGTGTCCTTGTTGCAGTTTAATCGATATCGATTTTATGCTGTCTTATCTTTACACATCCGAATTCAAAGTCCTTAAAAGTCTGTATCGTATTTGAGGAGTAGGCGAACAAATCCAAAATTGTCCAAGAAACGATTATTTACAGGATGGATAAAAATAAACTGATACCATGGACAAGTCCGAATTTGTTCGCCTGCTCCTTTTGTTATTTGTAAGTGTGTTAGCATTCCAATTTTTTCCATTCCAATAGATTCCATAGAAATGGTCGAACGATGGTCGAATGGATAAGTAGACGTCCATGTATAGTCTTTAGCCAGAAAAAACCGATCGACGCCTTCTGTTGACCGTCGATCGGCCTCGATCGAATGGTCTGGCAACACCCTTAGAAGCGCTTATCAGAAATTAGTTCTCATTTAAGCAACTTGCTATGCAACAAAGATCATAAATCAAAACATTATTTAAATATCTCAATTTATTCTAATTTTGAAATATGTCGGCCATAAAGACATTTCGAATTTAGAATGGATGCATTGTAATTAAAAGCGCACGATCAATCAATTCAATGTTATTAAACTGTTAGTGGTTACAAAGCATGCGAGCTGATGAAATCCAGGTCGTGAGACAAGTTGATCCAACCTTGAACTGTTTTTTGTGACCTTTTCGCAGATAATAAAGGTATCTGGTTTAATTATAGAGTCAAATCTTTTGTTTGAGACTAAGTGGATACCAACCTTTATATTTAACTTGCACAGTCAGTTTAACAAAAACGAGATCCAGCTGTGATGCAATATTAAAGTTTTTTTTGTGTTTTGAAATTAGTATTTAGATTTTTTTCTATGTATGAATTTTTCAATAAAAATATTCATTTTCTTTCTAATATAATAATCGATTTTACTTAGGTATAGTACCAAATGTGCTAAACTAGAACTGAACACTTAAGCTTTACTCGACAATTTGTTTATCGACTTATTATAATTCAAAAGTATATAAATTTGTAAAAATATATACCCCTCTGATATCTGACAACCAGCATCTAAGTCCACTGTCCAGCTGGGGCCTCATTAACAAAGAGTGGAGGTATATCACGTAAATAATAATTAGGTATAGTTGTATTCACCTGCTCTACGCGTAGTTTTTTGCTCAGCTCTGCAACACCACACTCCATCCTATGCACCTGAAACAATATAGATTAAATGTTAAACTTTGAGAAAATTATTTCGTTCCCATGATTATTAATTGATACGTATTTTTTGCATTTCGACAGTTGTACGAAGGACCAAATGGTGGTGATGTTCTAAAATTGCTCGGCTATCCTTATTTGTAAAAGTTTAAGAAGTCGTTTGTTACACAACTCATACGCATTTTAGCTCTCTATTCAACACAACACAAACTTTTGGGGCAATATTTACGAACGACCACTTTGGCGATGGGGTAAACCTGTCTGCTTCAGACGCCAGTGGTTGCGGGTACGATTCCCGCACGGAACAAGAAAAAAAAATGTTCCGTGTCTGGGTGTTTATCTATTTATGTATTTATATTCTAGGTTCCCCCCTAGTTCGCTACATGGTATCCCATAACATAAGCTATGCTTACTTTGGGGCCATGTAGTTGGTGTGATTGTCTGGGGATTTTCTTAAAAAAAAAATATGTCAGTCACCGGGTATAACAGAAACAACATCACAATATTAATATTATATTATTAATAAAATACAAACTCAGCATAAATATCTTCTAATGCAATAAACCAACGTCTCCACATTAAATCCTTGAAGGCGTAAAAGGTTAATTACTATGTCCGTGCGCAGGAACAACTTACTAAGCTAACCTAAACAATATGAAACTCCACAATCTAGATTAGAAAAGCAATAAAACCCGCCACAAGACTACCAACTGCAAAAAACTAATCGGTCAGACGGATCAAACGGATGTAAAGGAAAGCAATTGACTCGAGAGTGCAGCATCCGCTTGGACTTTAATGTAACTTGTATCCGTTTCCGCAATACCGTCTTCGTCTGTGTCATGAGTACGGTTGTGAAATGGATCTAAATTCTGGGTCGATAAGAATCTAGTTGTGATTATTTGATAATTCAGATGACCTAATTTGTAAATCCGGTACTGGAGATGGTTAACTACTTAGTATCTGTTTTAGATGACAGTTTCTTATACGTGTTTACTTAGAAGTGGATTAGCAAAGCATGACAGCTAACTAGCAATGCGTTGTTGAGGTAAAGGCACTGGCACGTGGTCGCAGGTTCGATTCCCGCATTATTGTAATCCAATACATAATTACAAGCTCTGAGCTTTCTTAAGTGTTAGGTAGCGCTGAGTGAATAGGTCCATTAACAATTAGCTACTTATTTATTCACTCATTCACTCAGGCATATTTTTTTGTAACTATAGACAGATGGTATAAACGATGAGGTCGGAGATGAAAGCATACGGAAATGAAGGCTTAGAGAAGAATTAGCACTTCATAAAATATTGCCGTAACGTATCACCACCGGAGCTATATTATTTGGAGGCTGATTTTATATGAAGGATCGCTAGCCAAACGGACCCTGACTTTTATTTAGTCCATGTAGGATTATGGAGGTCAGTTTCTTTTCGGATGTAAACTATTTGATAATTTAAGCCTCAGTTGACTTGGAGAGGTTCAGAATGCAATTTGCTCTTTATGAGTAGCATTTGTAGGCAAAGGTGAGGTTATGAAGGGTGGTCAAAGTCAAAGTCAAAAAAGGCATAACTGATCCAGAAGACTTAATTTGTACTACCACTAAACCGGTTCCACTTAGATATCTCTTACAAACGCGGCGAAACATATTTTATATTTTCATTAACTAAATTAAATAAAAGTAAAACGTTTTTAATAACTGTTTTAATTCTTCAACCTTTAGCAACTGCCTGATTAGATCCATACATACATACATAACTTCAAGCCTGTATATTTGCCATCAAACCATCTGATGTCAAATTTCGAGGTATTATAATGATGGAGAGAGACTATTGCAGTGACAGGGACTCAGCCTATCGCCCGCAAAAACGCCAATAAAACCTTTGTCCCTTAACTGACTTTTACAGTATGCCCGGGAAGAGAAGCAGCTGGCACATTCTATGTTTTTCTTTCGCTCTCAATCCAGCATGGAAGCAAATTAAATACAATAAGAATTAGATCCAATAAGTGCATTTTCCTAACCAAACAAAATAACAGTACTTGTAATTTAAATTAACCTTTACTAATTCAACGATATATTCTATCTACGTTCTACCATTTGACATCTGTTGTACAGCTCCATACATCACCGCCGCACAAAGCGGTTGTTTGTGAACGTTTCGCTCTCAAAGGTAACCCAAGGTTGTACTCTGTGGTTGTAACCATTGAGTTCCCGCCAAAAAGGACCGACGCCGAATGCTGTCAGAGTTATTGCTGCCATAAAATGAGTCGTGACTTAGATTTAGAACCAGCATACGTTAAGTTAAGATGGCTAATCGTATTGTTGTTTTATGCCTGGATCTTGTAATGATAATGGTGGATATTTTACACGACAATCTACACTCGAAATAACCTCAGTTTGTAATAGAGAAATCAAATAACGGCTATAGGATATATTAAAGAGATACACCCAGACCATTATTTATGTCTGCAGATAAGATAATACAAATAAATAAATTTCATAAAGCAGTAGGTAATCAAATCCTAACCTCTTGCTTGACTCTCAGGCTCGCATTCTAAAAATATAGGTAGGTAGGTACTCGGTCAGCAGGGCTAGCATGCGACCATCGATAAGGACTCAAATCGAAAAGATAAATATTACCGAATTATTTTATCGATTCTTAATAGAGAGAATTGCGCATCATAATAGAGAGAATTACTCGATCCGATACTATGATAAAGCCAACAGAACCAAAAGCTGCCATAGTCTAAAAAATATATAATAAGGCCAGATTTATCGTTGTCAAAGGTCGCGTTCTAGCCGCGCTGAAAATATAAACTTTTTGAACAGTTCTCAAAATGGAGAAATCACAGCGAACCTATGCTTGAGCCGTGATCAACGCTTAAGTTAGCCTTCAAATTATGGGGATTTGTCTGATATTCACCCATCATCATTATCATGACAACTCTTTGTAATGAGCCCACTGCAGGGCATGAGTCTCTCCCTAGGTGAAGAGGAGGTAAAGGCCATAATCCACCAAGCTGGCCCCGTGCTGGTTGATGGATGTCAGAATTTTTAGGGCGCCGAAATGGCTTTTGACAAACCCTAACGACTACTGTATACAAGTATACAGCACCCGGGACCGGCTACTTAATGTGCCCTCCGAAGCATGGAAGTCGTCGTGAGAAATGAATGGTCGGTGGTCAGTACCCAAGTATGTACTGACCGCGCGAACGTTGCTTAATATGCGATATCGTATGATACACACAGTAACCATGGCGCCACGACGACTTCATATTCACACAAATACCCAAATAATTCGTAAAAATCACTTCACCTGAACCCCAAAATTAGTTTTCGCCTGGTTCATTAAAAAAACTTTATGTTCGAAGCTTCAGATTTTTCTTATAATCTTTCCCAGTTCCTATAAACATTACTTTAACTTTGAACATCAACTTGATATAACCTACTTTCTAGAGTCATCTAAATATTTAATATTTCTAATTCACCTTCCTATGCTCAAAATAAGCAAATAAAACTAACCACAAAAGAAGCAATTACTGGAATGTGTGTCTAGAAAATCGCAAGTTCATTACCGACATAAAAAAAAAACAAAATTCCAATATCGAAAACTTAAAATGACGAAGTTGATTTCGCCATTTGATCGACAACTTAATTGACGGAATGGTGATATATCAAAGCAGCCATGCCAAATTTTCGAGTAAAATTTTTAATCAAAATCGATAAATTAATAATTCATCTCAATGTCCGACCGGATAGGATCAATTAATGAGTGTATTGGTAATGTTATAATAATTTATGAACTCTTTGAAGAAACTCTTTCTTAAATGACTTTAACTTACGCACGCAGTGAAATCTATTGCTTGATGAGTTTATTACCTACCTATATTTATCTACTTACTTACATTTATGCATAGGTACAACAACAGTAGAAATAAATGAAAGTGTTATTTTTTAAGCACATTAACAAAGAGCCACTCTGGATTCAATAAAAGACTTTAATACAATTGTATCGTATATAATTTTATTTTTTAATTAGAAGTTTCGTTTCTTCGCGACACTCTAGGCCTTGAAGCAAACACGCAATCCACGGCCATATCTCAGAAAAAAATATACAGGGTGACTGGTGACAAATTTTTGATACTGAAGGAGAGCACTCTGTACTCGATTCTGATCATAATTATGTAATAAAAGTAGGTACTTAATTTTTCTCTACAATTCCCTATAAATAAATACTACTATGTTACTATTGATCGCGGCACGTGACCTGGCACGCGGATCGCTGCCAACGCTAGCGTAACCATGCTTTGCGTAATTAATTCTCTAACTTTCGGTTAAGTTCATTCAGTAAATAAATAATATTTTTTTTATTATATTTTTCATGTTTATCTCATGTATGATCTCAAACTATCACGTCCTTGAATTTCAAAAGTGACCGACCAGTCACCTGTACACTTATGTGAGGCCTGAAAAACCACTACCACCACTGGCAAAGACACGAAAAAGTCGAGAAATAAAATGTAAATGTACATCATAATATCCTTCAGTGTGTAGGCGTGAAAACGACGGCGTTATTAAGTTAAAGTGATATTTTTGTATAGGTAAGTATTATATTGGCTTGCGTCTCAAAAAATCGGACGAGTGAAATCTGACGTCGACTCAATGCGACAAAAGCCTATCGCATTCAAAACAAGGGTTAGAAATTAGAATGCATATTGACAATGGTTAAGCAATCGAAAGCCGACTAAGGTACCGACCTCATAAGCCTGCCATCTTCAGATGACAGACAACATGACGACACTTGGCTCGTGCCGCATACAAATTAATAAAACAATGATAATGGATTACATGTGGGTACGACGGGTGGCTCAATTAGTCATTAATTGTGACTTATTGTAATTGAAAATCGTTGCGAAATGTGCAAAAGCATTAATTATTAGTAAATGTCATCTTTTAGTTTTGGCCGGCTAAATTTAAAAGACCTGCAATACTTTACCAAATATTTTCATTACAAAAAGAACGCAAGCTTTAGTTGCATGAGTGAAAGCGTTTACAGATAGCTGTAGAATAAAATAATTTTAAACACTTTAAGATACATTTTTTTTAAATAATATATCGATGGGACGCTTTTCTTACATGACACCTGATGTTAAGTGAACATGAAGACTAAGGTGGTACACGTCCGTCCACGAGAAACCTAAAAGTACTAGGAAAAATAGACGCAGGCAGACATGCGACGTAAATGTAATACAATACCTAGCAACAATAAAGGCAAGAACTGTTATGGTCCTAATTTGGATTTTCGATACATTTCTGAAAGGACATCGTCTGCTTGGTTCCAGGTATCATCAGGCCATTCCGTCTAATATTAGCCCTTACTATCCTGTAATCCAAGGTAATTCTTTGGTACCAAATGGTATCTGGCAATGGCTGTAACAAATATGGCACCAACAGAAGGTAGGCTGTAAGGTTAAGCATGTCTAGACTACTAGATTTTGACTGTAAAAACGTGCCATAGTATAAGTTTCTATTTGAGTTGGTATGTCATTTTAATTTTTCTGATTGTTCCATTTTTGCAAGTAAAACAATATTTTACTTGACATTGGTAATTTTGTAACATATTTATCGGTTACTTATTCTATTTAGTGGAAGCTAAAAAAAGTAGTTATATAGCAACAGTATTGACCATCTAAAGTCTAAAAGATTTTAGTTTTGTGATGTAAATGATGCAAGAAATCATATAATTTCAGTAATAACGTTGTTTGAAAATATAATACAGCAATAAGCAACTTATATAAGGTTTAACGATGCGAATTACGACTAAATCAATTAAGGAATAAAATACACTTACTGGTGAGTACTAGAGCGAATTAAAAATGGTATAAAGCACACTAGAAGGCCTGTTTCTCAAAAAAAGTGTTCGAACGTAGAAGTACGCAATCACAAACCAATGCTGCGCTTTAATGAAAACCTTTAAAGTTCTTGCTTTGTGGCCAAAATATTGAATGTCAACGACGGAAATATGGAAATAGTGACATTTTTTTTGGGGATTTTTTGGGGACTGAAAACTGCTCGCGTCCGCAAGGTTTAGCCCTCGATGCCTTGTACGTGGTCCCTGGGTGGTGCTAAACGAGCAGTAAAATCTGGTGGTAGGCTTCGGCCGTGGCTTGTCACCACCCACTAGACAAAACCATGCCGCCAAGTGACTTAGTCGCGTTCCGGCATGATGTCTAGTGTAGCCATTGAGGAGGATAGGTCTGAGTAATCGTGCTGCATCGGAGAACAGTTTTCAACTCGTAGGATAATGACTCACCGGGTAACTCGTTTTGGAGGGTAGCGGGATCCGAAGCACGGTGCACCGCTGGCCGACCGCAGGTAGTAGGGGGCCCAAGTAGCATGCCAGCCACATGCGAAAGGCTGCCCCGCCACCTCGCGAAAAATCCCGGGAGGCTCCATCGTGCCGGTTGGCGACCGGTTAGAGAGGACCCGATGGCGACCTCGGGGGGGTTCGGGCGTCCCCGCAGTCTCCAGGCGAGTTCCCCAATGGTGCGTTGTTTCCTACGAGTTGCTTGGTTCCATTTGCAGCGCTTCACTCAACTTCTATTCTCCTCCCTATTCACTCCACTACCAATTCCCAATGAAAGGTCCTAAAAAGAGTACGGTTCAACAGCGGTTGCACTTCCTCTCCCTTAAAGTGCACTTCTGTAACATCCGAGGAGTGCACTCCAATCTGAATGATGTCCACCACCATCTTGAGACGGAGAGACCACACCTACTCTTTCTAACGGAGACGCAGATCTGCGATCCGTCAGACTCGGCATACCTTGGTTACCCAGGCTATATCCTGGAGTCTCTTTTCCGCCCGCACGCCGGGGTGTGCATGTATGCCAGTGACGCGATCTGTTGTCAGCGTCTCCGTTACTTGGAAGTGCCGGACCTTTCAGTCATGTGGGTTCACATAGATACTGGCCTAGACCAAGTGGTTTACGCCTGTATCTATCGTTCACATAGCGGAGATCAGGAGACAACGAGGCTTATGGAATACCTTGGCAATACAGCAGATAAGATTCAGCAACGTTTTCCCACGGCGCAGTTGGTGTTTCTGGGGGATTTTAATGCTCACCACGGGCAGTGGTTATACCCGTATCAGGACACTGACCATGCTGGCAGAGAGGCCTTTAAGTTTTCGCTGACTTATGGTCTCTCACAGCTTGTTAACGAGCCTACGCGCATCCCCGACGTTGCTGGCCACACTGCGTATTGCTTGGACCTTCTGCTGACAACCGATCCTGACAGATACTCGGTGTCCGTCACTGCACCGTTAGGGACATCCGATCACTGTATGGTGAAATCTGTATCGCTGTACTCGCCACCTGACACCCGCCCAAAAGGCTCCAGGCGAGTATGGCGTTACAAGTCAGCAGATTGGGATGAAATGCGACATTTCTTCGCATCTTATCCATGGCGGCAAACTTGTTTTACATCAACCGATCCATCGTGCTGCGCTGATGCTGTCTCAAGTGTGATAGTTCAAGCAATGGAGTACTTCATTCCCCACGCTGATCTATCCCTTGAAACCAAAGCTCGCCCATGGTTTAATACTGCTTGCCTTGCCGCTGAAAAGCGAAAGCGGGAAGCATACAAAGCCTGGGCAAATGCTCGCAGAAGCAAAGCCCTGGATTCGCATGAACTTAAGAAAAGATACAATGCTGCCGCCAAGTCCTGCAAAAAGGCAATCAAAAGAGCTCGTTTTGCCCACATAGGCCGTATCGGAGACAGAATAGCAGCATACCCTTCGGGAAGTAAAGCTTTCTGGTCCCTTGCCAAGTCGGTCGAAACGAACTTTTGTCGCCCGTCGCTGCCACCACTGAGGAAACCCGATGGTTCTCTGGCCCACACTGCTAAGGAGAAAGCAGATTTATTTGCTAGTATCTTCGCAGAAAATTCTCGTCTAGATTGCCAAGGAAAAATCCCACCCCAATTACCTCAGTTCGGACCTACAATGGGTACCGTTCACATTCGCCAAAAGGAGGTTCTTAAATGCTTGCTGCACCTAGACGAGAACAAAGCTAGTGGTCCAGACGGTATTCCTGCAGTGGTCTTAAAACGCTGCGCAGCTGAGTTGTCTCCTGTTTTGACACGTCTTTATCGACTTTCGTTGGAATCCGGTAAGGTTCCCAAGTCCTGGAAGCTTGCTAACGTACAGCCAGTACCAAAGAAGGGAAGCCGTGCCGATCCTGTCAACTATCGACCAATTTCAATCACCTCCATACTTTGCAAAGTCATGGAACGTGTATTGAACAATCGACTCCTGGCATACCTCGAGACCAACGAGCTCCTAAGCGATAGCCAATATGGTTTCCGCAACGGGCGCTCGACCGGCGATCTTCTCGTGTATGCCACTCACTTATGGAGCGAGGCCTTGGAGGGTCATGGTGAAGCAATAGCTGTATCCTTAGACATTTCCAAGGCCTTTGACAGGGTCTGGCATGATGGTCTCTTAAGTAAGCTTCCAGCTTATGGCATACCGATTGGGCTCTGCGACTGGATATCTGATTTTCTGAGGGAACGGTCAATTCGAGTAGTCTTAGATGGCTTCTCCTCCGACCAAATGGCAATTAATGCCGGGGTACCTCAGGGATCTGTTCTCTCTGCAACATTATTCTTGCTGCACATTAATGACCTTTTAACACCGGGCATTATTAGTTATGCTGATGACAGCACTGTTGTAGAGAGATACGTATCCAATGCGCGAGCGAGCCCCCGAGAAATCCAGAGTTTAAGAAAGTCAATGATTGAGCGCGTTGATTTGACCTTACGGAAAGTATCCGATTGGGGTGAGTCGAATTTGGTCAAATTCAACGCGTCCAAAACTCAGGCGTGTCTATTCTCCGCAAAAAAGAGCACCTTCACGTTAACGCCCACTTTCCAAAATGTATCTGTCCCCATCACTGACCATCTAGGGCTTTTAGGCGTAACTATAACATCCAGTTTAAACTTCGGTCAACAAATTGTGTCCATGGCTCAAGTAGCTTCGAAAAAGTTGGGAATCATCTCGAAGGTACGGCGGTACTTCAGCCCTGCACAGCTTCTTAACTTATATACAGCTCAAGTGCGATCACGCATGGAGTACTGCAGTCATCTTTGGGATGGTTCAGCCAAATATCAACTAGAAGCGCTGGACTCCGTTGACCGAAGAGCCCGTAAATTAATTAACAACGTCGACCTTACGACCAAAAAACTACAGACCCTAGAGCATCGTCGTAAGGTTGCTTGTTTAACCGTGTACTACAGGATACATTTTGGTGAGTGCGCGAGTGCTCTGTTTGAGCAAATTGAACCCTCACCCTTTTACCATCGGACTACTAGACGCAGACAGAACTTCCATCCGTATGTGGTTGATATTCCGAAAAGTCGAACTAAGCGCTTTGACAGTTCCTTTTTGATACGGGTCGCCAAGGTTTGGAATGAACTGCCTACGTCTATTTTCCCTGACCAGTATAGTCCTAGTACTTTTAAGCGTCGAGTGAATAGGTTTCTCGTGGATGGACGTGTACCACCTTAGTCTTCATGTTCACTTAACATCAGGTGTCATGGAAGACAAACGTCCCATCCATATTTTATATAAAAAAAAAAAAAAAAAAATTTACATCGATATTTACAGCGACATCTAGCTCCAAGATGAAGCTGTCAGCAGATGTGTAATGGAACAAACAAAAATTCAAAACAACTCGACCTGTGACAAATAACTGCACATCTTATGAATATTTATCGTACAGCTGGGATCCAATCCAATCTCTGGCCCATAAATTAGATAGTTTCCAACACATGGAAACTAAAATATTTATCAGTTATCAAAAAAGCGTTTGTTACATTATAATTTGAGTTTTTACAATCGTAAGGAGTTCTGACTGAACCCATAACGAATTTAAGATAAATGGTTCCCATTGGCCTTCTGCACCTTTCTACACATTTATTAAGTTTTCAGAAATAAATAATAATTTCACAAGCACCGGAACAATCGGGCGATGTCAGTGTGGTGATGTGAAATAATATCGAATTACCCAACGCGAGACTGTACGCGTTACAGCCAAAATAATAACTGGTGCGGAACTACAGACAACTACAAAAGAGATCGTAGTGTTACAGACGTAGAAATATAGTTGAGGTGTTACTTTTTCTATTATTAATATATTTATTTATTTATTTATACTTTATTGTTAACCTTATATTATAAAAATTGCAGTACATTCAAAGTGACTGAGATTACACAATTGGTGGTCTTATCGCTGGGCAGCGATTTCTACCAGACAACCATGGACATAGGATAATCGTAAAAAGGAGCTTGGGGTTAAGGCATTCTAGTTAATCAATAAAAAATAGACTACATTACTTATACTTACTCGAATAAACTTGCTTTACATATGGTAACACTCATTTTAAACTAAGTAATGAGGTTAAAGTGCAACCTTCTGGCCAGTTTTATGTCTGATTCGAAAATATCAATAAACTAATGTTATAAATAATCAACGAATGCAGAGCATTAAAGACCGACCTCACGTCAAAACTTGGCTGAAGTATAGGGTCGTCAAGGTAAACGATCTCCGTATTTGAAATTTTTCATGAAGTACACAATCGATTTATATGAAATTTATATGGGACCAAATGAAAAGTATCCTCTATCATATAAAACAAGAATTATCAAAATCGGTTCTCCCAGTCAAAAGTGATGAGGTAACAAACATAAAAAAACATACAGACCATTTCAGTACGTCCTCCTTTTTTTGAAGTCGGTTGAAAAGTTGCGTTTTAAGCACGGTTCGGTTGCCCCAACTATCCCTGCAGGGCTAGCATGCTCACATCGATAAATAGTCGAATCGACAAGATAAATATTATTTTGTTATTTTATCCTATTATGTAAGCTAAAATGTGCACCATAATAGATAGAATTACTCGATTTGATACCATGATTAAGACCACAGAACCAAATATGTCATAATCTTAATAAATAACATACACTAAATACCATATTCTAAGAAAATATCGATAAAAGGCCCGATTTATCGTTGTCGACGGTAGCATGCTAGCCCCGCTGGATAAACTATTGTAAATGGTGACTAATTCGAGCGAGCTCCGCTTGTATACAGAGGCAGTACTTCCCTCAACCCATATACTATACCTATACAATACAACATCGACCTCATTATCACTGGCCTCTAGTGAGATTGAGATCAAACGTTGAGCTGCCTTACGCATGTTGTCCAGTAGAACAACACAATAAATAAATAATAAAATCCCCAGACAATCATACCAACTGCATGGCCCCAAAGTAAGCATAGCTTGTGTTACCTTGTAGCGAACTAGGGGGAAACCTAGAATATAAATACATAAATAGATAAACACCCAGACACGGAACATTTTTTATTCTTGTTCCTTGCGGGAATTGAACCTGCAACCACTGGCGTCTGAGGCAGACTGGTTTACCCCATCGCCAAAGTGGTCGTCAGATAACTGACTGTTTTGTTTTGTTTTTGACTGAATCTACTGGACATCGTTATTGTTGTATGCACTTAAGTAACCATCAATGATAAACGCCATTACTCAATTCCTTTCAGGAGGTTTTTATAAAGACTTGTAGATTCGTAGGCTTGTCATCGTTCAGTTGACTTGGAACTTATTGCTAAAGCTGTATGAAGACGCAAATGAGTTTTATACTATAAACTATTCAAAACCACTTGAAAATATTCGCATAAATTTAAAATCAATTCAACTCACATAATTGCTCCTAAAATCGATACAGCAGTCTGCCAAATTAAATAAGTTTCAAGCTATTGAAGTCATTCCGTATCAGCGTGTACTAGCTTTTCCAGACAAATGGGAATTTGGCACGCACGGGGCTCGAACCTGCGACCGCCGGTAACTGTTACTTTTATGAGCTTGTGCAACCATAATTGATTTGTTCCGGAGCTGTAGCGAGATCGCAATCACCTGTTACTGTGACAGCTTCGTGATATCGAGTATTTTAATATATAGGGTCGCCTTATAATAGTCAATAAAATTTAAATAAGTAGCAGATTAAGAATGATGAGTGGGTCATAATTGCGAAAAAAAATATTTTTTTAACTTTTTTCATACATTAAAATTTCAAAATTCTTCTAAGTGATCAAAATTTAAGTTTGACCTGTAGTTTATAAGTACACAGCAATTAATGAAAACGTTTCTAATCTAATCTATGTAGTCATAAAGTGTAGATCAATCTTAAATTTTACTCACAGAGAAGAGTTTTGAAATTTAAATTTTTGAAAAATACATAATTTTTTTTTTTTTTCAAATTCAGACCTACTCATCGTTCCTAATCTGTTATTAAAATATAATTGACTACTTTAAGCGGACCCTGTATACATATAAGTAGGAATGTGCTTCAAATTAATTGGAATGTGCAGTAACTTTAGGACCCCTTCAGAATTCGCCTGACTAGCGTTATACAGGGTGGCTGGTGGGTCACTTTTGAAACTCAAGGACGTGATTGTTTGAGATCATACATGAAGAGAAAAAATATAATAAAAAATACATATGAATTATTTACTGAGTAAATTCAACAGAAAGTTAAAGAATTGATTACGCAACGCAGGTCACATGTTGCGATTGACTCATTTGTATGTAAATAGTAACATAGTAGTATTTACTTATAGGGAATTCAAGTGAAAAATTAAGTACCTACTTTTTTTACATAATTATGCTCAGAATCGAGTACAGAGTGCTCTCCTTCAGTATCTAAAATTTGTCACCAGTCACAATATATGTCATTCAAAGTCTGCTGCATTTCAATAATTAATCTGCGGTGACGTGTTACGACAATGTTATATGAAGAGTCAGCTCCATTCTTAACCCAAATACTGTCTTTTGGGACCTCGTTTTTACTTAGGCACCATCACGTCAGGAAGTTACCATGAAATGAACCAGCAGCGGTAATTTGCGTTATGATGCAAAACTTCTATCTACTGCCGGCTGTACTTGCCTAATAGAATTGCTTTCTAACAAGTGAAATCAGACCGTTAGTTCCACAGTTTACCTTCTACAAACAATCAATCATACAAACTACCTCACTTCTCCATAATAATAATACTCAAATCTGTCAGAAAGTTCTCAGTTACTTACCACCTTCGAGAGAGTGCATGTAAATCGAGCCACAGTTTTTCGGTGCATGGCGCTTTTTCTACATGTCAATAACAATGAAAATAACGAAATAAAATGATAAATTATCCCAAACTGACAGATCAAATTAGCTGCCCCAAATTTAGCTTTAATATGCTTGTGTTATAGATACAAACAGACAGACAGTGGAATAAGGGTATCTTACTACCACGACCCGAGCCAGAATGAGTTCCACACTGTCGGCAATCCCCCTATAGATATCTCTGTCGTAAGTTAGTAGCATTCATTTACCATCTCCCTTGAAGTCCACCACCATTTTCCGAAATGAGGCACTCAAAATTAGTTTAGTATTATAATTTATCACTACTTTTTTTTTTAAATTAGAATCTCTGATCTGAATTAAGACCATTTATACGTCAGAATGTTTTCTACGTCGGTAGGTAAATCAAACATTTTCTATACAAACAATTCGATAACAAACCCCACGCCATTTTCACTTTGCAACAAATGCTGTATAATGTTGTTATATAAGAATTATACATTCACATTATACAGCCGATGTGGACCCTTTGGCATTACGTGGACCGTCATTAATCATTCTGAGGAAAGTCATTTGATATTAATGCATCACTTGTAATAGTTTGTGTTTGGTTGAATGTTTTTTTAATAGGACTATGAATAAAATAATCATATTTTAAAGGTTGTAGAGTAAGTATAATGTTTGGTCAGGTTAGGAACAAATTGTATTTCTATGGGTCTCATAAATAATAGGAATATCTTAAACGGAAAAATCGATCTATAGGTAAACTTAAGTTCAAAAGAAGAACAGTCATGATGTCTAGACAGTTGATTTTAATAATGATCTGTGCCATGGTAGTATTTCAGCCATCATAAAAAAATACATCGACACTGCAGTGCGATTACAGAACTTTATAGAATCGTATATTAACGAATGTTTACGAATGCTCGTATAGTATGGAGTCGGTTGCAAGTTTTGAGTAACATTGTAATTTTTTATTTTACAGTATTTATGAGTACAACATGTTTACAAACATTTAAAATTAACAAGGCACACATTTATTTAACCTGGCCGTGCGGCAATAGATAGATTACATTTTTTTCTTAAAAACCTGTCCATACTATCTATACGAACATTCGTTAACAAACGATTCAATAAAGTTCTGTGATCGCACTGCAGATCACATAAAATGAGATACAAACCGGCAAATGTGCACGCGCATATCGAATGATTCGCGCGATTTTTTTCTTAAAATGACGGAATTGCTTTTTGCAATGCAAAGGTAGATATTGTTTGTTCCGATGCACGGTTTTAGTCAGCTAAAAATGAGGTGAAATTTGGTCAGTCAACCATAAACATCTTTAGAGAAATCATGCAAAATAATTAATCTATAAAATTTCCCTTACATACTTTTCGGAATATTAAAACTGTTCATCTCCAGCTTTATGTAACTTGTTTTTGATATCACAACTCTAAAAACATCACCTTCTATTATACAATGAAATTTCTATTTTTCTCGACTTTATCGAACCTTACAAAAAAACAAATTAACTTAACAGATCTCTTTGGTCCATAAAACGCCCACTTAACCCTTAGTACGCCGGCCAATTAGCATACTTGTGTCAATCCGACCTCCACGTGATGTAACAATAAAAAGAAAAGCATTTTATTATGTAAGGGAAAGCGCCGCGCCCAACTACTTAAGGTCTTAATAAGATTACAGGAAATTGCGATACGGTGCACCTACGAGCGGTTAAGTTTTGGGGTAATTTGAGACCATATTTAGTAAGTAGATGTTCGGTTGACTGTTTAAGGGTTAAGGTGTTTCAGGAAATTATACCTTATTTGGAAATATGGAGATTGATGTTCTTAGATATATCTGTATATGAAACTAGCAACTGCTTAACTTTCGATTCCCAAGGAGTTACTTGATGTAATCTTTCAAAAGCAATTTTTTTTTTCAAATTAGGCTGATATTTGCGAGCTGGAACAAAGCAACCTTTTAGTTTTATTATATTAAGAAGTAAAGGAAGAAGGAAGTCGTCGTGGCGCCGTGGTTACTGTGTGTATCATATGATATCACAGGTAAAGCAACGTTCGGCGCGGTCGGTGCTTGGATGGGTGACTGCCAAGCGTTCATTCGTTTCTCACGGCGACTTCCGTGCTTCGGAGGGCACGTTAAGCAGTCGGTCCCGGGTGCTGTATACTTGTATACAGTAGTCGTTAGGGTTTGTTAGAAGCCATTACGGCGCCCTGAAAATTCGGACATCCAACACCCAGCACTGGGCCAGCTTGGTGGATTATGGCCTATACCTCTTCGTCACCCAGGGGAGAGACTCATTCCCTGCAGTGGGTGAGTTACAAAGAGTTGTGGTGATGATGATGGTGATGATGAAGTAAAGAGGGAAGAGGATCTGCACCTAACATCGCGAAATGTGTGTTGAAAACTAAGAAGAGTAAGTAACACGTCTATCCATAATAAAATGCTTATTTGCTCTACTCTTATAAGAATCAGGACTGTAGTGGTCAAGAAAAGCAGATACAGGCAGTTCGCTCCACGCCTTGGTTGGAGACATATACCAAAAAGAAACATTCCCTACGACTTTTTGGAATATCCGCTATCTAGGGCTGGAAGTTCTATCTGCTTCTAGTAGTCAGATGGCAAAATGGCATAAGTAATTTTTTTCCAAAATCTCTTCAAAATCGAACAACTTTACGTTTATGCTAAAAACTCCTCAATTTTTATATGTAAAGTCATCGTTGGTAATGAGTCCCCACGTTCTACGGTCAATTAAGTCCAGCACTTCTGTGAGCAGTTTAACATAACCATCTCAAAGGTAGCAGTACTCTATGCAACAATTCTAAGTTGAACCATAGTTCAATAAAATATATGAAAAAGTTCACAAACAGTAGCGAATGTACGCCTTCCGACTTTAGCGAATGAGTATACGATTATAAAAAACCACATTAATTTTAACAACGCCATTACCAACGTTTCAATGTACAGTCGGACAGTCATAAATAAGTTATTATTACCTTCAGAAGCACGACGGGATGTGAACCAGGGACCGCGATCCACTAAACTACTTGTAATCGGTCGGAACTTGCGTAATTGATACTTAAATTTTATTTAGCCTGGAAGCGAAAGCAATTGTAAAATTAGTTATGTACGAGTTAAGTTAGACTTGGCTTAGTAAAAAAGTTATACGAGTACAACTTCCATGCTGGACTGGGAGCGAAAGGAAAACGTAGAATGTGCCAGCTGCTTCTCTTCCCGGGCATACTGTAAAAGTCAGTGAAGGGACAGAGATTTTAAAGGCGTTTTTGTGGGCGACAGGTTGTCCCCCTGTCACTACAATAGTCTCTCTCCATCTTTATAATACCTCCAAATTTGTCAAACGTGATGTATGTATTTGTAAGAGTACAAAAAAGTTGGTTGAGTGACAGCCACAATCACTGTATATTGTATCACAAATCTATGTATATTGAAGTAAATGAATCAACTACATGCAAGATTGGTGAATTGTCTGGGTATTCTTTATTAGGTCTGTGGTGAAACCGATGAAAAGATAACCTATTTTTCACGCTACAGTTTAACTAACACTCAACAAACGCCCACTGCTGGGCAAACGATTCCCCCAAGGTTTTCCTCACAGATCGGTCCTGCGCTGCCCACATCCAGAACTTACCAGCGACTTTGACCAGAAAAGTTGATCCCACAAATTTTATTAGATTAGGAACTGTGATTTCCATGTCTGAGATAATCTAGCCGTTCTCGTGAAACCTTTATTTCGATTTCTTAATAGAACAGTACACAATACATATTTAATAGGAGGACGTTTCTTTATAAACCACTCACTATGATCATTTAGCCAACTTTACAATTAACTTTGAATTTCAAAGTTGGCTCTCCTTAACTAGCAACCTAGTCAAAATGTTAATCATTAATAATCATAATGAGACTTCTTACAATGATTAATATCGTTGCATCATGTAAAGAGCAGGCATTGAATTCGTTCAGAGATTTAAAATTCGAATCACAGAGCACGCCGCAATACGCAACGTTACTCGAATAATCGGCTCACGCGCATCGATAATTGAGACGAGAGTTGCAACCGAATGCTCTCGATGATTATAGAGACGAATAAAACGTATTTTTGGCAAATTTTATGCTTAGTGTCTCAATTTTGCTTAATTCATGACTTATTTTAATCTATACTAATATATAAAGCTGAAGAGTTTGTTTGTTTGTTTGAACGCGCTAATCTCAGAAACTAAAAGTGAGATTTGAAAAATTCTTTTTGCATTTGATAGCCCAACTCTTGAGGAAGGTTATAGGCTATATTTTATCCCGAAATTCCCACGGGATCAAAAGTTACGCGGGTAAAACCGTGCGCGGTGGCTAGTTATCTATGTGAGTACCTAGGTATTATTTTTTCTAAAGGTGTGTCCACACCAATTGATCCACGGCTTTTTTGACCTAGTAAAAACTATAGGTCATATTTTTTGCTTGGTGGTAGGATCCCTTCTGGGTCCGCCTGGCTAGCGACCACCCTTTATATAAAGTCTGCCGCCAAATGTTATCGCTCCGGCGGTAATGTGTTCCGGCAATATTGTGTAAAGAGCCAGTTCCTTCCTAAACCCGTGTGCTTTCATCTTCGACCTCATCGTCACTTACCATCAGGTGAGATTGAGGTCAAACGCGGGTTTAGTCACTTATAAAAAAAAAAAAAAAAAAACGTCGACTAATCCTTTCTACCATCGATCCGCCGTCTACCGACGCGATATTCAATCGATTGCTGTTGTTACACCCTAAGATCGTCTGTGGTGCAATCGGTGTGGCACAACTGCAACGCCAATAGTTCTAGGTTCGATTCCTGATGTAGAAGTTTGGAAAACGAATGAGTGACAAGAGTTAAACTTACTTTAGAGTCACTTTGTTGGTGTACCAGTTTAAGTACTTTATCTATTTACTATTGACCAAAACCTGAATTAAGAGCAAAAAACAAATTTATAAAACTCGACTCGTAGTTTGAACGATAAGCTTATATTATACCATCAATCTATAAATATAGGTATTTAATAAGGAGTCATCATCATCATCATTTACTAATGAGCCCACTGCAGGGCTATGAGTCTCTCCTCTGACGAGGAGGTTTAGGCCGTGATCCACCAAGCTGGCCCAATGCTGGTTTGTGGATATCAGAATTTTCAGGGTGCCAAAATAGCTTCTGACAAACCCTAACGACTACAGTATACAAGTATACAGCACCCGGGACCAAATTCTTAACGTGCCCCAATAAAGAGTAGACTGAATAAATTGCTATGTATGTTTCCAGACCGGTTGAGCACCAGTATGCACTTCGATGTTCCACCTGTGTGGAGCTATTCCTGGAGCGAGGTGGATTGTAAGCCCACCTGTGTACCAGTTGACTTACTCTTATTTGTGTACAACTTTTATAGATCACTTATAAGTGACTCTGTGCATAAAAGGTTATGTTGTTCGTTTTCAATTGTTTTGGAGATGATATCTTAGAAACTATTAAATAAAACACTTTTTAACCGGATTTATCGCGTATATTTACATTTTAAATTTTGACTCGACGTTTCGGTGTCTTTGCAGACCCCGTGGTCACGAGCGTGAGCAGAAATATACGCGATAAATCCGGTTAAAAAGTGTTTTATTTAATAGTATGAATCGCGAAAACTTAAGACATTATTATCTCAGAAACTATTTATTTTAAATTTATCATTGGAAAAGGTTTTATTTGTCATAACGTAGGCATTTATGGTAATAACAAAAAAGTTATCTTGCGATTTAGAATTGTAAGTTTTTTAAATGTTAGAGTGATTTTGAGAGTGACACATTTGTATTCAATTTAATATATCGAAATATAGGTAGGTATTGAAATATTTTCAAATATTTTTGACGCATTATGCTCATATTATAAAAAGAAAGTTCAGTTTTATTTTCAGAAACACCAACGACAATGGAGTATGTAATAGATACATTGGTAAACACAAGTTTTCGTATTTAGTTCTTAAAATATTTATAGTAACTATGAATTAATGTTTTGATATATTGTGTTGTATGTGTTAAAAAAAACGTTATTTTTCACTAGAAAGTGCGTTGATTTACGTTAAATAAGATTTTAAATGATTTTCACTAAAACTTTGATGTAAACGTTTTAATTTTTCATAATACACAAAAAGAATATGACAAAGATCCTTTACAAAGAAGCAATAAATGGGCATTTCAAAATAAACTAAAACTTTAAATAGACATATTACAAAACTTATTGAATATATTTTTGTGTTCGTTTTATATGCCTTTTATTATAGAGTTATGAAACATTGAAGAAACACGCCTATTATGCTATATTACATACAACACACCTATTGTACCTAGTAGAATGTGATCCGCACACAATAGCGGAACATTTGCTATCAATCAGCGAACGGCGACCAAGTGTCAATTAAATCTGTGAGGCTGCGTGTCCATTGACGCGGAGCGAGGCTGCAGAGCGGAGAAATGGAGAAATATTAGGTACCCAACGGGAAAATCAGGATAAAAAAATTCCATGCTGGACTGGGAGCGAAAGAAAAACATAGAATGCGCCAGCTGCTTCTCTTCCCGGGCATACTGTAAAAGTCAGTAAAGGGACAGAGGTTTTATTGAAGTTTTTGTGGGCGATAGGCTGACACCCTGTCACTGCAATAATCGGGGATTCACAAAAAAATTTTTTTGGAAGCGGTGCGTTGCAGAGGTGCTGGGCCGCGGTATACTAACTGAATTGACCGAGTGCCACTCTCCGCTTAAATGACTCGTCAGGTGCACTACGGTCTAGATCCGCATCATCCGCAACACCGCTACTCCGCAATGCTTTACACCGGTTTTCCACCAGTTTTCAACCGCGAAAGAATAATGAGCGAGAAATGGTTAGGTGGAACGGACTCCAGTGCAGAGTTTTGTATTTTGCATGAGTAAATGACTCCACTCCGCTACCTAGAACTGAAGTTCGTTTTAGTTCGCTCAGTCTTTTCCGCTCGAATTTTTATGAATGGAAAGACAAGTAAGAAATTTACTCTTGCGAGTTAAACGGAGTCCACTCCGTTTGCGGTGGACAACCGGGTTTGGACTGACACACACAGTCCGCATCTCCACCCGCAAAACTCGCTCTACCCGCTCCGCGTCAATGGACAGGCAGCCTTAAGGTTGCCTTGCGCAAGCGCCGGCGAATTGAGCTTTTGTTGCTGCTTAGAAAATAATCATTTGTGTTGAATAATCGGTGATAAATTTACGTTATTTAAGATTTAGTATTATTATGTTATAAAGGTTTCTTAGAACTTTCCAATTTGAAAGTTAAGTAATTAAATTACGTTTATGTCCTTATAAACATATGTAATAACTTATTATAGCCCGACCTTTAGTAAAGCATGTTTTTTTTAAGGTGACTCGATCGGCTTAAAGGTTTTTATGAAAGATCCGCCTGAGTTAAAATACTTACAGCCTAATATTATAGCTTCGGCGATCCACCGTTCTATTTTCGGTGTCAGTGTCTCTGACCATCGAACATTTACACATATTTAGTCACTCACTCCAAATAAGGAATTTAACATAAACATGCAACTAGTCGGACATCTCAACACTCACATTACATTCACATTTATTATTAATTTATGTATTAATAATCAGTGTATTTGCGTTCACTGTCAATAACACAAAGCTACAGTAAAAGTTTGTCACAACAAGCGTAACTTGTAGGTTTGTACGGACACTTGCATTCACAATCGTGTGCTAATAAAATTATCGTTTTTTTTTATTGATGACTTAGAACCCGCGTTTGACTTCGTCAAACGCGGGTTCACCGGTGATAATTGGCAGCAGATTTTATATGAAGGGTGGTCGCTAGCCCTTCGCGCAGACTCCACTCGGATTAATCAACTTTTACCAGCGACGGTACGAGGGATGGTAAGGCCGTATACAGAAAGAAAGCTGGAAACTTATAAGCGCTTACCGGCGCTTGAAAGCGCTGGTCCGTTCTACACAAAGGAAGCAGGTTGAGGCAGACCAAGCAAAATGTCGGACTCATCGGACGATGATTTCCCAGCGCTGACCAGCGCGTGTTGAAGCTTGTCGGAACCTTTCGCCGTCGTTCAGTGCTTATCGGCGCGCGTTCACATATTTTCCTGCGCGGGTCACCAACGCGCTGTCATGCGCTGGTAAGCGCTTATAAGTTTCCAGCTTTCTTTCTGTATACGGCTTAAGGATCAAAAGGATAATCAAAGCCGACCCTACGCGGTAAAAAATATTATATTTTATAAACATCTTTATCTAAAACTTGAATTACGACGTGAGTTAAAGCCGTATGCTACTCTAGTCTGCTAACTTTACAAGGAGCACTTCTGACAAAAGAGTGCCGAAAGTATTTTCTCCGACGGCTTTTGTCCTCACGTTCTTTACGTCACATTAAGAGTATCACACAAACTAATACCAACTTTAAATACATATTATGTCTTATAATACGGTATTATTTCCAATACGTGTAAAGAATATATATTTTTAGTCAATAATATTTGGCTTCAATTAAAATTCGCTTCGCGCCGTGGGAACTGCGCGGTTTTTGCCACCGAAGATGACACAAGGGAGTTGAACGATCCCACACCGCTGTATTGGTTACAAACGACTATTAAAACCAAAACAAAGAGTTTGGAAAAATATTTAAGACTTGAAGATTTACGGTTTTATCCGTTTACAAAGTAACTTAGGTATATAATAATATGAAGCTACAAAGTTTGAGTTTTGCAGGCCGTTTTCAAGTGTAACCATAAATTTTTCTGAACTTAGTTATAAGTTTTTGCGATTTCAAGTAACTCCAAAAAGTTAAATACAATTCAGCGTATTTGCTTTTAATTTCAGCTCAATAACTCTATGCGTTCCTGAGAAAAACTGTTTTGATAAACGGTCAAACCGACTGACAGACAACAATGTGATTCTAATTATTTAAACTTTTCACGTTTGGGGTTGTCTGGTAGAGATCGCTCTGAAGCGATAAGGCCGCCCATTGTACCATTCTTAAATATGTGTTATCATTGTATTTTCTTCTCCTTTTATAATGTGTGCAATAAAGTGATAATAAATAAATAATTAGGGTTCAATTTTTTTTTTGGAGTACAGACGGAACTCTAAAAATGAATCTAGGTATATCCAAAATACTTTTCAACACACTTGCTCGTAAAGTGAGCGTTATTCTATTGAATTTAGAAGTATAAACTGGGCTATTAGTCACGCGTGCATAATATATTATACCCTAGTGCATAATATAATGAATCCTACAAAGTTGAATTGTACCTTTGTGCAAATTACATGCGAGTGAACAGAGCATATTTTATTGGTCCGGGTTATACATTAAATATTTTCAGAAACAACAAAGAGGTTTTATGCCACTTCAAATCCATATACATTTTTAAATGTTTGCGCCTTATATTAGTAAAAAAAAATTGTATATCAAACAAATTATTCACAATTCACAATAATTTGTTAAAAAATATTAAAATATTTGCATTTACCACTCCAAATTAAACATTTTCACTTAAAATAGGCTGTATATGCTATACAGACATTGACACATTCGGCGGAAAAAAAAACCTACGCGCATGCGCGAGGTTCGACGCCATTTTTCAATCACAATTCACAGCTTTGTTATCAAATGTGTTTGTTATTTTATGACCACGTATGTCATGTCTGTCTTTTACTCACAAGTGTGTTGAAAAACGTCGTATATAACTCGTGAGCGTTGCTAATTACAGTCTCGGCTCATTATTAAGCCCTCGCCTACGGCTCGGGCTCAAATCACAGCCTCGACTGTAATTAGCAACTTCGCTCACTTGTTACATAATATACTATTCTATTTCCGGTGTGTGGTCTTCATTACATAAGCTCATTAAAGTAAACTTTAGGGCTGCTTTACATTACTTCGTGTCGGTTTAAATAATATAAATTTAATACAACTTTTCAGAAACTAAAGAAACGGGCACCTCGCAAACATATCTGCCATTTTGTTTATTATGACAAAATAATATTAAAAATAACCCGGTTAAGATGCATTACCCAACGCGCGCGGACAATACCTCAAACAATATAAAATTAAACAATATATAAATAAACAATGAACGGCGACTGCATATAGCCGCGTTGACGAAACATGGTGCATACTAATTAGTAAGATATAAATAAGTACTTATACAGTATACAGGTACCTAGAACAAGGAATATGTTTAATGGCAACAATAGAGATTCGTCTGCAGTAATTTCTTGAGTAAGTGCACTCAACAAAGCAAAGAAAAGGAAAATTAGCTTTTAATGAAGCACAGTTCAAAACATTTTCATTTTATTGTATGTTCTTTTCAATAAATCTGTCTGCAATAGTAAGTTGTCACACTTGAGCACTGTGTAGAAAACATATAACACCTCAATAATATTTTCTATAGTTTTCATTATAAATTATATTTAATAAAGAATTGGACTGTGGTCATAGGGAAACATAGAATGTGCCAGCTGCTTCTCTTCCCGGGCATACTGTAAAAGTCAGTTAAGGGTTGATTGTAGTTTTTTTTTGCTGACCCCCTGTCACTGCAATAGTCTCTCTCCGCCATTATAATGCCTCAAAATTTGCCAACGGTGACGTGATTTTATAATCTCTGGAGCTCTGCCTACCCCATAAGGGATACAGGTGTGAAGTTATGTATGTATGTAAGAATTTTTAACTAGATTTTTGTCACGTTTATGCATATTTTACACTAGTTCACGTGCAAAGCCGCCTAACCTTTCACGCTATTGGTAAAACGAGCAAAAAAAAATCATAATCTTCTAGAAGCTTCCAAAGTTTAAATCAACAAACTCTGTAGCGACATTTATCACGTCATTTTTTTGACTTTTCAGTCAGACCCCGTGGTCGTTACTATCGATAAAGAACACTAGTTTGGGTTGTTAACCTTTCGGCCCAAACTGAAAGCAACTTTACTTCAATTACATAATATAAAAACGTATGTAGGTATACCCCTCGTTCAACTGTGTGGTTCACAACACGAGCTTACATAAAAGCTGACCCCAATCACATGGTTGGGTGAAGTATTATTTATTTGTTATATGTCTATCAAGTGATGACAAGTCTTTGGGTTCTTGAGAACTAAGTTCTTTGGACGCGCATTCTAATAAACGTCGGTACAGCGCGAAGCTTGAATGTATAATTGATGTTCAAATAAATATAAAGGAATATGTATTAAGGTTTTCAAGAAAATAACGTTTTATAGTTCGTGTGAAGGAAATTAGCATGACATTGTAATGCGGTGACCCTCGGCTTATGTTGGGCAGCGAAAGGTATGATGAATTTTGCTATATAAGATTGATTTGTAGTCACCAGCCAAATTAAAATGTTAGTTTCTTTGATACAATATAAACATACCTGCATATTTATTAAAGCGTCGCTCAGTACAAAAAAGTGGAAATATGGAACCACAAACTTTAAAATAACTACGATGTGGCATTTCGTTGATGTAGTACTACAAGAGTTTTTGTAGTAGCGCGTAGTTGCCTTTATTTTGATGGTAATTTAGAGTGACCATGGTTTGCTTAATATATTAGCGGATATATTTATTTCTTCGTAAAAAAAAAACTTTATGTTTGTAGAAATCGTTTCTATAAATGATACTTATTGTGTAAAAAAAATTTGGCCGGTGACTGATTTTACAGTGAGAATAATTTTTTATGAAGCCTCCGTTGTGCATGTTTGTAAAACATGGGTCGTGTTTGTAAGTCGTATTACATTCTATCATCAAGAAATTTCTACGAAATTTAATATAACAGAGCTAAAGGTCTTTTTTTCCTTGAAAGCTCTAATGTAGGAACTCAGTATCAAATTTGAAAGAATATTCTTACAATTCATAGCCTATCTTTTTTATCGGACAAGCACACAAGTTAAAGAAGGAGTGCCGCCAAATATTACACTGGAGCCTTGAAGTAAAGGGTGTTCAGTGGCCAGGCGAATCCAGATGTAGGTTCACGTATCACCAAGCGAAGGTCACTCGGATTAGTCGCGACACTGTTACCCAGAGGCGGTGGTGGGGCTTTCTTAGCCTGCTCCTCACGCCTCTAGGAAATTTTTATAGGCTATACAGGGTCCGCATATAATAGTCAATTATATTTTAATAGCAGTTTAAGAATGATAAGTGCATGTGAATTTCGAAAAAAAAAATTAAATATATTTTTCATATTTTTTTTTTTCTCAGTGGGTAAAATTTAAGTTTATTCTTCATTTTATGACTGCATACAATAAGATGGAAACCTTTTTTATTACTTGCTGTGTAGTCATAAGCTACAGATTAAACTTAAATTTTGATCACTTAGACGAATTTTGAAATTTTAATTTATAAAAAATGTTCAAAAAAAATATTTTTTTCGAAATTCCGACTCATTCATCATTCTTAATCTGCTATTAAAATATTATTTACTATTATGTGGCGACCCTATTTTATAAAGAAATTACCAAGTGATAAATTTTGTGCGAGCCAACTCATCATCAACGTCGCTGATACAGTACCAGTACCTTATATTTATGACAAACTGTACTAGAAGTGCTGAACAACAGTTCCGGTGAATTATTTTCTAGGGCACTCATTGTGATGTTCCCGCTACCGCGAGCTATCATTTTGTGAGAAATCATCATTATTCGACGCCTAGTTCTTTATTACTGCGCACGCGCAGTGCCTCATTACGTACAGTTTAATGAGCTAGTTTGTTTTTTTAAGGAAATTGCAAAGTGATTTGCAATTATTATGACTGAAAATAATAATATTTTTATGTGAATACTTTACAACCAAACAAGAGCATCTAAGAATGATAGTACACGGAACGAAGTCTTGAGGTGATATTTTATTGAGGAATTCAGGTTCCCGTAAGTTGTTAGTTTGTAAATAAGCGAGAAACCGACCAAAATTAAACATTCTCAACATATCAACATAACCAATCTTACTTATGTAGGTAAATGTTCTTCGTTATTAATTCATAATATAAGTTAAACCACACAGGGTTTTATAATTCCTAATAATTCTTTTAATACTATCGCGGTTACTTTCACTTTGGTTTAAATAATTCACAATTCCTTGTCGACTAACCTGTCGACATACATCATTTTAGTAATAGAACTAATAGCTTCGCCCGGTAGCTAACTTTTTACCTTCTCACAATACTAAAGACATCTAACCACAAGAAAAAACATCACAAAGGGTCCCTTGTGCAGTATGCATACTCTATGAACCCTATCCCTTCCACGAAGTGCTTTGCTGCGCGCGCCGACCACGCACTTGATATTCACACCAACCGCGACAGCCTTCCAAATTCAAACGTCAAACATTTATTTTACTATTTCCGTTGCTTGGTGTGAATATGAAACCAGAATAGTTCTTTTTTTTAATTGTGTAGTTTTTGTAGATTGCCATGTTTTTGAAAAGAGGTTTTAAGTTGTGTGCATTATTGGGTTTAAAAAAGGAGTTTTTGAGATGGTTTTGCTTAAAATAGAAAAAGAAAGAAAAAGCTTTTAACAGATTAGTGATGATGAAAAAATAAATGCATAGACTTAGAATCTTCGTGTAAATTAACAATACCCTTTAGAGTTTTACGTATTTTTACCCGCGTAACGCAGTAACGCAAGTTTTCGCGTTCAATCAAATAAACAAGTACAACCTTGAGCTTTTTAAAATTAGAATAGACTTATTTAAGAGAGAGTTGCTAGTGTTAGTTACATAGAATCCCTTAGCACCAATGAATACATAAATATATACAGATTATACAATGTGTTCTTTTTGATATCCCATAACTAATACATAAATAATACTTTTTGCCAAAGTATATGTGGTTCAAAAGTGCACACTTTCCAAGATATCATCAGTCTTATTATAATGAGTTCATAAATTATCACCCTTGTAAAATCTCTTTAACATTCATTCAATAGACTCGTGTCACTAAAGCCATACAATAAACAACAAAAACATTTTAAATGTTGAGGAACGTTGCATACAATGTACAACGCAAAACGTTTCGAACTGTACGTACCTGTGCATAGCGATAAAAAAGGTATAGAAAATGCCACGTTATCATACTGAGCATAAAGGTGTTTTACATAAGATGTTTTGACTTAATTTAATTATTTTGTATAAAAATTAAAACAAAAAAATCGGTGAAAATTTTCACATGTTATTTGATTCTATTACATGGTCCCATTAATACACTAGAGTTATGGGAAATCAAAAGGAACACCTTGTATAGCAGTAAACATCAAACGCTATACAGCAGCTCCAGTAAACTCAAAGCCACACTTCGTACAGTATGTCATAAAGCCTTTATCTAAGACACATAGCAATAACTACTAATATGACCTTCCACTAATGGTGATTGTGAAGCAAGACGATAAATCGGAAGGTTTCCCATACGTGATGATATGAACTTTGATTAACGATGGCCATTAGCGATCAGCTGTTGTGGGAAAATATTAGATTAAAAATTTTGCAATCATAAGGCATAGTAGGGTTTCTTTATTATGAAATCCAGTAAACAAGTTATGGGTACAGCTTATGGTGACACTACTAGGGTCTAGGGGCTCCATTAAAAATAATTGCTTAAATATAATCGTCAATGATGACGACCACTTTGGCGTTGGGGTAAACCTATATGCCTCAGACGCCAGTGGTTGCGGGTTCGATCCCCGCACGGAACAAGAAAAAAAAAAATTCCGTGTCTGGGTGTTTATCTATTTATGTATTGATATTCTAGGTTCCCCCCTAGTTCGCTATATGGTATTCCATAACACAAGCTATGCTTACTTTGGGGCCATGTAGTTGGTGTGATTGTCTGGGGATTTTATTTATTTTATTTTTTTATTTTATTTTTAATTCAAATCCAGTGAGATTGATTTCCAACGCGAGTTGTAGCAGAAAAAAAGGTCTACATAAGGTCACCTAAGAAAAGTTACAGCCTTAACGTATCATCATCATTCATCATCCACAGCCAGTAGACGTAGGCCTTCCCCAAGGTTTTCCACTATCTCCAATCCCGCGCCCTCATCCAGCGTTTACCGGTGACTTTGACCAGGTCGTCGGTCCATCTTGCGGGAGGCCTGCCTACGCTACGTCTAGGTCTCCCAGTATGTGGCCGCCACTCGAGAACGTATAACGTATAAGGCAACTGATATCAGACACTTTGTGGAAGAATACCTTAAGGGCCTGGCTTGCCTTAGTCTCTTTGTTCCGAAACTTATCATGAACCCTTTTTACCGATCCCACTACAGGGTTTAAGACCTCTACTTAGAAGATGAAAAATTTTGAAAGTAACCACCAATCTAACCCGATAATAATAATAAAAACTCTTTATTGTACACAAACATGGTTATACAGTTAAAAAATAAAAATAATGATCACAATTAACATACAAAGGGCGGCCTTATCGCCGAAGCGCGATTTCTGCCAGGCAACCCAGGCATTGGTGGAAATTAATGTGGGCGAGGTGTACGGCTCGTAAAATAAACTACATACGAATAATTACATATACATACATAAACGTTTACATTACGATACTGGTCGGTAATGTTAGAATTTTTCAACCCTGATCAAAGGACAAAATTTTTGACTTTAGAATTAAAAGCGACTTGTGTTGTTTCACCTACATCACGGTTACTTACCATTAAGCAAGATTAAGGTGAATTGCGCATTAAGTGACTATTCACATTTTACAGAACCCATAACAAAGTGTCACGCCATAGTTACCAATAACAAGAATGATCGCGTAAGTACTTACCGGCGAGTTTCAAATTAATAAGCTGTAGCAATAATAGAGCGATGATAAGATCAATTATCTAACTATTAATTGCAGCAATTACGTCTGGTAAGCTTTTAAGCTAAAGTAGGTCTAAATCGAAAACTTCTAACTACGCCGCAGAGTTACGAAATGATTGTTTTGGATTCAACGATGGATTTGAGAATAACTAGTTCACTGAGGTTGTATTTTCGGATTTAAGGTCTACTTGTGTGTGTAGCGGGTAAAACGTTTATGAGTCGTAAAAAGGGTATATATTATGAAAAGTCTTCAAGACATGTTTGTAACTTAACTTCACGCCTGTATCCCTAATGGGGTAGGCAGAACACCAGAGGCTATAAAAACCATCTGATGTCACGTTTGACAAATTTGGAGGTATTATTATGATGGAGAGAGACTATAGCAGTGACAGGGGGTCAGCCTGTCGCCCGCAAAAATGCCAATAAAACCTCCGTCCCTTAACTGACTTTTACAGTTTGCCCGGGAAGAGAAGCAGCTGGCACATTCTATGTTTTTCTTTCGCTCCCAGTCCACATGTTTGTATGTTTCTTAATTTCTTTATCCATTAAAAACTTATGAATGTGGGCAAGGAAATATTTAAAAAAGCACTTAGGGTTATTGGAAATATTATAATAGGTATTTTTATCACATATCAGTTTTTTTTGTTTTTCCGGCAAGGAAAATTCTCTGGCATCCACTAAAGCAAGCTTTAAGGAGGAGGATGAATCCTGTTACGGACGAAAGGGAATTCTAAAGAGCTGCTAACCCCAGTGGCTAACAGATATAGTGTACCCAGACAGTGTGAGGACCGCAAGACCGGCCACGATACTCACTCACAACACCTGTGTATACCCACTAAACATCCCCCTTAATGATCCGCCTTAACAAAGGCTATTATTGATCATAATCGGAGCGACAGCCAATCGGTAGTAGAGGCTGCGCAGGACATATCAGAACTAATATGTTCCAATTTAACACTAAAAATGACTGAAGCTGAAACATACACACCACATTATCAAGCCCAAATAAGATTTTATTAATAACTTGTGTTATGGAAATTGAAACCCCAACTATCCTGATAAAAATGTAAATTGCACTGTCTTATATATATCGTATAGATAGAGTAAGTACTAGTTAAGTTGATAAAGTATACATTTCCAGGCACCGCCTATCATCGTCGCTGTAATCGCACCCGAGCCATGTTAAACTGTTCTAAGTTAAACGCCGTTTAACTTAAGCACAATGCCGCAGGGATTTCTCAGTCTCACAGCGCACACGCATGCTTACTTAAGTAAGGTAACCGTAGCTAACTTAAATCTAACAGAAGTCCTTCTTCTGGTGGTTGAATAATTTCAATTAGTCTACCGTGTAAGAAACAATCCGTCATTGTGTTGTGTTTACAATGTTTGAATATTTAACAACAGTCAGGAAGAAATTGCTTAGGTTGCCTGGAAAAATCGCTTTAAGTGATAAAGCTGCCTTAATTTTCATTTATTTTTTAATATTGTGAACATAATTATTTTTAAGTTTAATAGCAATAAAGAGTATTTATTATCATTGTTATTCATGGCAACCAAATAACCTTAATTCTTATCAACAATAAATTCTGATGCTCCACTCTTAATTTGTCCAACGTATTCACTGTACTTTTTTCCTAACATGACATTGTAATGCGGTGACCCTCGGCTTATGTTGGGCAACGAAAGATATGATGAATTTTGCTATATAGGATTGATTTGTAGTCACCAGCCAAATTAAAATGTTAGTTTCTTTGATACGATGTAAACGTACCCGCATATTTATTTAAGCTTCGCTCAGTACAAAAAAGTGGAAATATGGAACCACAAACTTTAAAAAAAATAGTCGCTGTTCATGAACATACTACGAAGCGGCATTTCGTTGATAATACTACGACGTAGTACTACAAGATGTTTTCTGATGGTAATTTAGAGTGACCATGGTTTGCTTAATATGTTAGCGGAAAGGTATATTTAAAAAAAAATACTTTATTTTTGCAAAAATCGTTTCTATAAATGATACTTATTGTGTAAATCAACCTTGTAGATAACGATTTTACAGTGAGAATCATTTTTTAAGAAGCCTCCGTTGTGCATGTTTGTAAAGCATGGGTCGTGTTTGTACGTCGTATTACATGTTATCATCAAGAAATTTCTACGAAATTTAATATAACAGAGCGAAAGGGTTTCTTTGATTGAAAACTCTAATGTAGGAAATCACTATCAAATTTGAAAGAATATGCTTTTTAATCGGACAAAAACACAAGTTAAAGAAGGAGTGACGCCAAATATTACACTGGAGCCGTGAAGTAAAGGGTGGTCAGTGGCCAGGCGAATCCAGATGTAGGTACACCTATCTCCAACACCCGGATTAGACGCCTTTTACGACACACTTACCCAGAGGCAGTGGTGGGGCTTTCTTAGCCTGCTCCTCACGCCTCCAGGACATTTTTATAGGCTATACAGGGTCCGCATATAATAGTCAATTATATTTTAATAGCAGTTTAAGAATGATGAGTGCGTGTGAATTTCGAAAAAAAAAAATTAAATATATTTTTCATAATTTTTTTTTCTCAGTGAGTAAAATTTAAGTTTATTCTTTTTTTTTTTTTAAGTTTATGTGTAGTCATAAGCTACAGATTAAACTTAAATTTTGAACACTTAGAAGAATTTTTAAGTTTTAATTACTAAAATACTACTAAATAATTATTAAAATACTTCCATGCTGGACTGGGAGTGAAAGAAAAACATAGAATGTGCCAGCTGCTTCTCTTCCCGGGCATACTGTAAAAGTCGGTTAAGGGACAGAGGTTTTATTGGCATTTTTGTGGGCGATAGGCTGACCCCCTGTCACTGCAATAGCCTCTCGCAATCATTATAATTCCTCATTAGTCAAACGTGACATCAGTTGGTCTTATAACCTCTGATACCCCATAAGGGATACAGGCGTGAAGTTATGTATGTACGTGATTTATAAAAAATGTTCAAAAAAAATATTTTTTTCGAAATTCAGACTCATTCATCATTCTTAATCTGCTATTAAAATGTTATTGACTATTATGTCGCGACCCTATTTTATAAAGAAATTACCAAGTGAAGTTTGTGCGAGCCAGCTTATCATCAACGTCGCTGACAGTATCAGTACCTAATATGTATGACAAACTGTACTAGAAGTGCTGAACAACAGTTCCGGTGAATTGTTTTCTAGGGCACCCATTGTGATGTTCCCGCTACCGCGAGCTATCATTTTGTGAGAAATCATCATTATTCGACGCCTAGTTCTTTATTACTGCGCACGCGCAGTGCCTCATTACGTACAGTTTAATGAGCTAGTTTGTTTTGTTAAGGAAATTGCAAAGTGATTTGCAATTATTATGACTGAAAATAATAATATTTTTATGTGAATGCATTACAACCAAACAAGAGCACCTAAGAATAATAGTACACGGAACGAAGTCTTGAGGTGATATTTTATTGAGGAATTCAGGTTCCCGTAAGTTGTTAGTTTGTAAATAAGCGAGAAACCGACCAAAACTAAACAATCTCAACATTTCAACATAAACAATCTTACTTATGTAGGTTCTTCGTTATTAATTCATAATAAACCATACAGGGTTTAATAATTCCTAATAATTGTTTTACTATCGCGGTTACTTTCACTTTGGTTTAAATAATTTACAATTCCATGTCGACTACATACAGCATTTAGTAATAGAACTAATAGCTTCGCCCGGTAGCTAACTTTTTACCTTCTCACAATACTAAAGACATCTAACAAGAAAAAACAACACAAAGGGTCCCTTGTGCAGTATGCATACTCTATGAACCCTATCCCTTCCACGAAGTGCTTTGCTGCGCGCGCCGACCACGCACTTGATATTCACACCAACCGCGACAGCCTTCCAAATTCAAACGTCAAACATTTATTTTACTATTTCCGTTGCTTGGTGTGAATATGAAACCAGAATAGTTCTTTTTTTTAATTGTGTAGTTTTTGTAGATTGCCATGTTTTTGAAAGGAGGTTTTAAGTTGTGTGCATTATTGGGTTTAAAAAATGAGTTTTTGAGATGGTTTTGCTTAAAATAGAAAAAGAAAGAAAAAGCTTTTAACAGATTAGTGATGATGAAAAAATAAATGCATAGACTTAGAATCTTCGTGTAAATTAACAATACCCTTAAGAGTTTTACGTATTTTTACCCGCGTAACGCAGTAACGCAAGTTTTCGCGTTCAATCAAATAAACAAGTACAGCCTTGAGCTTTTTAAAATTAGAATAGACTTATTTAAGAGAGAGTTGCTAGTGTTAGTTACATAGAATCCCTTAGCACCAATGAATACATAAATATATGCAGATTATACAAGGTGTTCTTTTTGATATCCCATAACTTTGAGGTTTTGTTCCTTACTAAAAATAATACTTTTTGCCAAAGTATATGTGGTTCAAAGGTAAACACTTTCCAAGATATCATCAAACTTATTATAATGAGTTCATAAATTATCACCCTTGTAAAATCTCTTTAACATTCATTCAATACCCGCGTGTCACTGAAGCCATACAATATACAACAAAAACATTTTAAACGTTGAGGAACGTTGCGTGTAATGTACACCGCAAAACGTTACGAACTATACCTACCTGTGCATAGCGATAAAAAAGGGATAGAAAATGCCACGTTATCATACTGAGCATAAAGGTTTTTTACATAAGATGTTTTGACTTAATTTAATTATTTTGTATGAGAAATAAAAACAAAAAATTCAGTGAAAATTTTCACATGTTATTTGTTTCTATTACATGGTCCCATTAATACACTAGAGTTATGGGAAATCAAAACGAACACCTTGTATAGCAGTAAACATCAAACGCTATACAGCAGCTCCAGTAAACTCAAAGCCACACTTCGTACAGTATGTCATAAAGCCTTTATCTAAGACACATAGCAATAACTACTAATATGACCTTCCACTAATGGTGATTGTAAAGCAAGACGATAAATCGGAAGGTTTCCCATACGTGATGATATGAACTTTGATTAACGATGGCCATTAGCGATCAGCTGTTGTGGGAAAATATTAGATTAAAAATTTTGCAATCATAAGGCATAGTAGGGTTTCTGCATTATGAAATCCAGTAAACAAGTCATGGGTGCAGCTTATGGTGACACTACTAGGGTCTTGGGGCTCCATTAAAAATAATTGCTTAAATATAATCGTCAATGATGACGACCACTTTGGCGTTGGGGTAAACCTATCTGCCTCAGACGCCAGTGGTTGCGGGTTCGATCCCCGCACGGAACAAGAAAAAAAAAATGTTCCGTGTCTGGGTGTTTATCTATTTATGTATTTATTTATATTCTAGGTTCCCCCCTAGTTCGCTATATGGTATCCCATAACACAAGCTTTGCCTACTTTGGGGCCACGTAGTTGGTGTGATTGTCTGGGGATTTTATTTATTTTATTTTTAATTCAAATCCAGTGAGATTGATTTCCAACGCGAGTTGTAGCAGAAAAAAAGGTCATCTACATAAGGTCATCTAAGAAAAGCGTTACTGCCTTAATTCATCATCTTTAAGTCATCATTCATCATCCACAGCCAGTAGACATAGGCCTTCCCCAAGGTTTTCCACTATCTCCAATCCCGCGCCCTCATCCAGCGTTTACCGGTGACTTTGACCAGGTCGTCGGTCCATCTTGCGGGGGGCCTGCCTACGCTGCGTCTCCCAGTACGTGGCCGCCACTCAAGAACGTATAAGGCAACTGATATCAGACACTTTGTGGAAGAATACCTTAAGGGCCTGGCTTGCCTTAGTCTCTTTGTACCGAAACATATCATGAACCCTTTTTACCGATCCCACTACAGGGTTTAAGACCTCTACTTAGAAGATGAAAAATTTTGGAAATAACCAACAAGCTAAACCGATACTGGCAGTGCGATCACAGAACTTTATCGAATCGTTTGTTAACGAATGTTCGTATAGTATGGAGACGGTTTTTAAGAAAAAATTGAAATCTATCCATTGCCGCACGGCCAGCTTAAATAAATGTGTGCCTTGTTAATGTTGAATGTTTTTAAACATGTTGTACTCATAAATATCTGTAAAATAAAAAATTACAATGTTACTCAAAACTTGCAACCGACTCCATACTATACGAGCATTCGTAAACATTCGTTAATATACGATTCGATAAAGTTCTGTGATCGCACTGGTCGGTAATGTTAGAATTTTTCAACCCCTGATCAAAGTTAAACTTTAAGAATACAATATTCAAATGACAAAATGTTTGACTTTATAATTAAAAGCGACTTGTGTTGTTTCACCTACATCACGGTTACTTACCATAAAGCAAGATTAAGGTGAATTGCGCATTAAGTGACTATTTACACTTTACAGAACCCATAACAAAGTGTCACGCCATAGTTACCAATAACAAGAATGATCGCGTAAGTACTTACCGGCGAGTTTCAAATTAATAAGCTGTAGCAATAATAGAGCGATGATAAGATCAATTATCTAACTATTAATTGCAGCAATTACGTCTGGTAAGCTTTTAAGCTAAAGTAGGTCTAAATCGAAAACTTCTAACTACGCCGCAGAGTTACGAAATGATTGTTTTGGATTCAACGATGGATTTGAGAATAACTAGTTCACTGAGGTTGTATTTTCGGATTTAAGGTCTACTTGTGTGTGTAGCGGGTAAAACGTTTATGAGTCGTAAAAAGGGTATATATTATGAAAACTCGTCAAGTTATGTTTGTATGTTTCTTAATTTCTTTATCCATTAAAAACTTATGAATTTGGGCAAGGAAATATTTAAAAAAACACTTAGGGTTATTGGAAATATGATAATAGGTATTTTTATCACATATCAGATTTTTTTTTGTTTTTCCGGCAAGGAAAATTCTTTGGCACCCACTAAAGCAAGCTTTAGCAGGAGGAGATATAGAGTACCCAGACAGTGTGGGGACCGCAAGACCGGCCACGAGACTCACTCACAACACCTGAGTATACCCACTAAACATCCCTCTTAATGATCCGCCTTAACAAAGGCTATTATTGATCATAATCGGAGCGACAGCCAATCGGTAGTAAAGGCTGCGCAGGACATATCAGAACTAATATGTTCCAATTTAACAATTAAAATGGCTGAAGCTGAAACATACACACCACATTATCAAGCCCAAATAAGATTTTATTAATAACTTGTGTTATGGAAATGGAAACCCCAACTATCCTGATAAAAATGTAAATTGCACTGTCTTATATATATCGTATAGATAGAGTAAGTACTAGTTAAGTTGATAAAGTATACATTTCCAGGCACCGCCTATCATCGTCGCTGTAATCGCGCCCGAGCCATGTTAAACTGTTCTATCTAAGTTAAACGCCGTTTAACTTAAGCACAATGCCGCAGGGATTTCTCAGTCTCACAGCGCACACGCATGCTAACTTAAGTAAGGTAACCGTAGCTAACTTAAATCTAACAGAAGTCCTTCTTCTGGTGGTTGAATAATTTCAATTAGTCAACCATGTGAGAAACAATCCGTCATTTTGTTGTGTTTATAATGTTTGACTATTAAACAACAGTCAGGAAGAAATTGCTTAGGTTGCCTGGAAAAAATCGCTTTAAGCGATAAAGCTGCCTTAATTTTCATTTATTTTTTAATATTGTGAACATCATTATTTTTAAGTTTAATAGCAACAAAAAAGTATTTATTATCATTTTTATTCATGGCAACCAATTAACCTTAATTCTTATCAAGGAGTCATTTAACAACTTCAGTGCTTCACAGCTTCACTTTTAATTTGTCCAACGTATTCACTGTACTTTTTTCCTTTAAGCAAAATCCTAAACATGTACATTTTAAGAAAATATCTGAAGCCCTCTGTTCATATTTATTTTATTAGTCTCTCCTTAGAGAGTTATGTTGATTACGCTTCCTAGTCCCTGAGTTGTATGTATCATTTTTTGCATAATTCTGTTGTTATGAAATAATGTAGAATTGCATTTAATGAGACGTGGCTATTTTTGTTTTAACTGCATTTCTGTATAAAGTGCATAAATGTGTTTAACCTTTTTATAAAACCAAGAACCGGAATAATTCATCTAAGTTTTACAGCAATCATAAATGAGGATTATGTCGTATTCCTCTTATTCGCGAATGGCGTTAATTAAAAAGTAAGAATGTAGAAAGAGTTTGTAAACTATACGAACTCTTTCGGAGTACAAAACAAAAAATTAATGCTGGCTGGTAGAATATAAACAGCTTATCTTCTGTTGTTCCAAAATAGTATGTAGTAGTATGATTAAACTGTGTAAATAACAAAAGAAAAAAAGTGTTAGGAAAATTATATCAGACGGAATACCTCTTCGAACCTATGCTAGTAAATCGTAGTTTGAGGTAAGATTTTAGATATGAAATTGCTTTAGGTTTATCCTGCGAACATCGGCATAACTACACTGCATTTATTATTGTAAATAAAACAAAATGAAAAATTGGATAATCGATCCACACAGTATCTAATGTAGGTAGGTACTCGTGCTTGTCTTGATGTCAATTCTACTCGTGTATGTAGAGTTCTATATTTTTGTGAAAGCTTTAATTTAAGCGTTTTTCTGTTTAAATCTTGTTGTTTATACAACCTTTTCATTAAAAGCATTTCTATTTGTACATAAATCTCATCTCCCAGACAAAACAACAGAAGCCCAGCCTCCACATAACATGACGTAACTAAAGTGAACTGTATTTATTTACGATAACAATTATTTGTTCTGTACCTGCGTTAGTCTGTGCGTTTCACCGAATACTTCCGGAACTTTCGATTGCATTGTTATTCATTGGACTGCTAGCTTTCTTTCGCCCGTCTTATTGGACGCCAGGCCTTATAATCAGGGGAAATAGCAATAAATATAGTGGAGAAGTATTTGTTGTAGTGTAGCGGTGAATGCCAATGAGGATATGTAGCGATAAAACTCAGCTAGACAGGGTTAAGTATTTGTAAGCGAGTTGAATTTTCATCGATATCCTGCTCTTCCTATTATGACCGTGAGAGTTTGCAAGATGGATGGGTATTTTTAAGACTTTAACGCTAAAACGGGCTCATGGGTCGAGCTGAATGTTCGCAAACATTTAGGTAATCGGCCTTTGCTGTATCAGTACAAAACCACGTTTCACTTAAATGTATAGAAGCTGTTGAAGCAGATAATCTGAGTTATGATATCAATGCTCAAGAAAGCCTCCAAAATATGGGCTTTTTACGACCGGTTCATGAATATCATTATATTTTACATTTTAACCCACATTTCGGTGTCTTTCAGAACTCTTGTTTACGCTGCAGTTCAATAGTGTTTTACTTAAAACAATCTTTATCTTTATATAATCAGTAAAGACTGTGATCCACCATCGTTTATTGCGCTCTCAGCAAACCGATCAATAGGCTGGGACATTCAATATACTGGAGTACCAATATTCAATGGCTACATATATATTTTACGGTGCGAGCTACTACGTAAAAAACGTACATGCCAAACGCACTGCCATAATGATTAAAGACAAAATAATAAAAAAGACCATATAAAAATATTTAAGGTCTGTAGTATCAACGTAATGGCTTGCGCATACGGCGGACTTTTCTCCGCGGCGGAGTAAAAAGTACGCTCCGCGAATAAAAACTTCGCACTTTTACTACGGTACTTTTAATCCCTCGTTTGCGTTACTCGATACAGTTGTATGCGATCTATTTTAGCGGACAAAAAAGTCCGCGGACAAAAATCCCTCGTCTGCGCAAGCTTTAAGAGATGACTGTAATAACAGGACACTCTCTTTAAACGAATCTCACCCGCAACCCTTTTACCATCGGAGTAATAGATGTAATAGATGATGGAAGTTTTCCTTAAAAAGATAACATTTCAGAAAGTCGAACAAAGTATTTAAAGTATTTAAAGTAAAAAAGAAGGGAAAGCTAAGTATCATCTGCATATCCATTCGGTCTTAGCAAAACGGTGTTGTGTCAGTATCACGCTTGCATTTAATTAGTACAATTATACTACATTTTATCACGAACCATGCAAATTCTAAAGTTTTTTATATGTATACTTAGTTATTTGTCAGTAAGTTATGGAGAAAAAAGGGGATGATTTAAGTATCATAATAAACAAAGTATAACAAATAAAAGAAAATCAGATTTCTTTTTCTAATGGACTGCTAAATCTTGCGTTTCTCTCAATGTAAACGAAATCGTCAGTTCCTTTTCAAAATTCTGTTTAATTGCCACGAGCATTCACATAGAGCTCATTTAAAGACTTTAGATTTATCCAACATTTGGTGTCAGTTAAAGATACAGGTAAGATACTAACAAGATTAAAGATGGTGCCGGCACGGGCGCTGCAAATCCCACTGCGAGAACCCTAAACCTTTCTTTACTACAGCTTTAATAAAATTGTGACATAAGTTACTCTGTTAACATACATAAAAAACTAAATTTAAATATTTGAGGAGCCTACTATACCCGTGTGGTTTCATCTTCAATCTACGTCAATTACGAGCAGGACAGAATGAGGCCAAACGCGGGAGTCACCGAAAACAAAAACGAGCCCTTATATGAAATATAAACCCTTAAATACAGGCGTTTGTTTTTGTATGAAAAATCTTGGATTTAAATTTAGATTCGTATTAGAAATCGAATGTTAACGCACTGGTGTTTCATTCGAGATCACAGGTCACGTGGTCGCATCCCCAATTACCAACATAACACCAAAGAACAAGATCTTCATGAGAACCAGTCATCTGGTAGGTGCTGGTGGCCGCGACAACACCACCTTCACTTACTACCTTTACTTCAGTTCCCACAACCTTCGAGACAACGAAGACAAAAGCTTTATTTATTCAAAAGTATTCTTTATTCATCAACGCCGCCATTCACGAAATGCAAATAGCTTCGTAACTGTATACCCCACGACTTCCCACTTCCCACCAGATCCAGGGTATGCCGTCATTGACAGGCCAAGCTCGTGGCAGTATTCTAAAAGACTAGTGTTTTGTAATGCGCCATTAGCACATGACATGATTAAAGAATTTGCGTGATGAGTGCTATTGTTTGCATACACATACATATACATCTTCACTCCTTTATTACTTATGGGGTAGGCAGAACAACAGAGGCTTTAAAATCATCTGATGTCACGTTTAACGAATTCGGAGGTATTATAATGATAGAGAGAGACTATTGCAGTGACAGGGATCAGCCTATCGCCCACAAAAACGCTCATACGGCGCAGCGCAGACGACACACTGTCCGTGACGCACTTTTTAGTCTGTGAAAATAGAACCTATGCAATTATATGCAGTAACGCACACGACGCGCAAAAAGTCCGGCGCACAATAATTTGACAAACGTTTGTATAAAAGTTTTACAAACTAAATAATTAGCCCTAGTATCCGGCTCCATTCGGGTGCAAATTGACATCAAGTTACAAAATTTGAGAATAAAAAGAAAAATAGTTAACCACCGATTTTTACTAATAACTAAAATCTTTTTGTGCGATCGTGTCTGCGGTCCGGCGCCGCAGACTCGATCGCATAAAAAGTGTGCCGTCTGCGCAGCACCAAAACTTAACTGACGTAGGCGCGGGAAGAGAAGCAGCTATTGTTAAGCATCTATTGTCCAGCATGTTATTGTTAATATGGTTATTTGCATGAAAGGCAAAAAGTGTTATCGTAATGAAATATTTCATTATTTGTGTACTTTCGTAGCTTTCAGCACCCTTTTAGCATAGACCTACTAGAATCCGTCAGGGATTCTATCCCTACATAAAGTATACTCCAAACAATCGAACGAAACGGTTCGATAGTTGCGTTTAGGTGAAGGTGGATGGCCTAGGTGTAAAGCGAACTGCTTGCGTCTGAGTACTTATGGTTATTATTGGTTTTTATTTAGAAACTATTTCTAATACGGACTAACTAATTCAATCATATCTACTGCTTCTCGACATCAAAAATAACAAACGGCTTAGTTCTCATCGTTAAAATATCTCGTTAAGCCATATCTTTCATTCATTCGAATTGGTTCACCATCAGGGACAAATTCTTTACCAGATGAACATTTGGCAACATTTGTTGCAATGTGGTGCAACCAAAAAGAGAATTACGCCTAACATTATCTGCTTCTAACAACATTACAACAAGAAATTGTACAAGCCGTTCAAAACGCTATTTTACCAGCTTTTTGCTGCTAGAGAAAATTACTTGTAAAAGGCTTGACCGATTCCGATGCGGTTGTCACGTTATGTGTGATGTATTGCCGGCGTAGTTTATTTAATTGACTGAAATCTCTAAACGGTATAAAAATGATTGTTTGGAAGACGAAACGTATAAAATTGAGGAGATTGATTTATATCTGTCGCAATATAATAAGATTGGGAGTTTGTTTATTTGTTTGAATGTGCTTATCTCCAAAATTATAAGTCAGATTTGAAAAATTACTTTTGCGTTAAATAGATATTCATATGAATTTAAAATTTTGTATAACGCACTTGGCTTAGATATAATTTATCATCTATTGTTTTTGGATAAGAGCCTACCTATCTTCTTTGAAAAGTCTGTCCCTAAATACCTACCATATCATACAGGGTGGAATTTTTGAATGCCCCCTGGAGGGAAAGTCCTTTTAATAATAGACATAGCAAAGTTTACTCCAAAGAAACATTATTTTGGAAAAAAATAAAACTGCAATCAAAGATTTTTCGAAAAATTGATTGCTTCACCCAGAAATCGAACCGATTAAAATTCAAAAAGAAGATTTCATGGTTTTTCTTTCATTAAATTAACTTAGTTTGCTAGAGTTACTTCATTCTTGTAATTGAACCTAAAGATTGATGCAATAAAATTACAGGGCCTCATTTTTACAGATTTTAGTCGGTTCGATTCCCGGCTGAAGCAAGCAAATTTTCGAAAATCTTTGAATGCAGTTTTATTTCTATTCCAAGATAAAGGAATATTTCTTTGGAGTAAAATTTGTTATCTCTATTATTTAGAGTACTTTCCCTACCCCCTGTAGGTACCCCAAGCAAAAATTCCACCCTGTATTTATTTATTATAATTCATTTATTTCAGGCAACTTAAGAATAGTACAAGATGTTAAATACTATATCTAAGGCCCATAGTAAATATATAACTTAACCTAAAATGCATACAATATTATTAAATCTACACTAATTGGTAATACAGAATTACTCAACTGAAGATCCGTTTTACATGTTTTTGAAGTAATGTTACTTACTCACATCATGCTTTAAACGAACAGCTAGTAGATATGTACCTGCAACAAAAAGAGTAAAATAAGAACTACTGTATAAATATAAGTTATTTTTATATCCTAGTTACATAAAATAAATCAACGAATGCAGAGCATTAAAAAACCGACTTCACGTCAAAACTTTGGCTGAGTTGAGAATGTCATCAACGTAAACATTCTCCGAAACATTTTTTCAAAAGTTTGAAATTTTCAATGAAGTACTCAACTGATTTCAATGAAATTTTTAATTTTTTTATTTATTTATCATTTTAACAATTTATAAAATTCGTAATTAATTAACGAAAAAGGGACCAACTATGAAGTATCCTCTAACATATGAAACAACAATTTTCAAAATCTATTCATAATTGTCTGAAATATCCTGTAACAAATACACAAAAAAAACGTACAGACGAATTGAGAACCTCCTCCTTTTTAAAAGTCGGTTGATTAAATAAAAGATGATTGAAGGTGAGATCATGTTGACTAAAAATGTCTTGAAACGTAGAGTACAATGTGCAATATTATTTAGTTTACTGGTCTCTGGTAAGCGCGATGAAATTTATTTAGGACGTATTTGATCATCCTAATAGGTACCTAGGGAAGTCGTCGTGGCGCCGTGGTTACTGTGTGTATCTTACGATATTACAGGTTAAGCAACGTTCGGCGCGGTCGGTACTTGGATGGGTGACCGCCGACCGTTCGTTTCTCACGGCGACTTCCGTGCTTCGGAGGGCACGTTAAGCTGTCGGTCCCGGATGCTGTATACTTGTATACAGTAGTCGTTAGGGTTTGTCAGAAGCCATATCGGCACCCTGAAAATTCTGACATCCACCACCCAGCACTGGGCCAGCTCGGTGGATTATATGGCCTAAGCCTCCTCGTCACCCAGAGGAGAGACTCATGCCCTGCAGTGGGCCCATTACACGGAGTTGTGATGATGATGATGATGATGATGAATAGGTACCTATGAGTATTGTTGACTGATGTTACTTTAACTACTATAAAATTAATTGTTTATTTAACTCGGTGGTGGTCGTTGCGCCCTGAGGATGCTTTTGGTTGAAGCGAAACACTTGTCGGTGATAGCTTGTGGTGTGGGTTCCAGGTGTGTGTTCATTGCATGTCTTGCTTCTTGCTTGAGAGAGGGCGGGCGGAAATCGGAATCGCAATACGCATGAAAATCCTGCATCACTAGTGCAAGTACAAGTCGCGGAATTAACAAAGTAACTTTTTGTAGTAGTTGTCATGGATTTCCGCAAAGTAACGCCTGATTCAATCAATGATGTTACTTTGTCAAACTAAATCAAAATATGTTACATATTTACAGGTGTTAAACAAAAACTATAAAATAAAATATTCGTTGAATTTATAACCTACAAAAGAACATTTGAAGACAACGAGTGTAAAATTATCAAAAGGAGTATGCCTTGGCTTCATACATTGTCCGCCCTGGAAGCAGGAACAATGGAAAAATACTTTTTGTATTCCAAATTACTGTTAATTTCATCCCATGTATCGTTTGTGAAACGGACACTTTGCTTAATCTTTTTATTACCCAAAGAATTTCAGAATTTCAAAGGACTGAAATAGCTGAATACAAAATGTCGGCGAATTTGAAGAGTTTCGATAAAATTCTTTTAAAATGTCTATTATGGATAAAAAATTGTCCGTTTATATAGAAACTCGTAACCAACTTAATAAAATATACGAATAATTAGTGCTATGAACAATCTAGATTACCTGGAGCCAGGGAGAATTTGAACAAAGATATCTAGAATGGAATATATTACTAAGCGCTAAATAATCCGAATAAAAACATCTAAAAATAAAATTCCAAAGATATTTAAAATATTAAAAATCAAAATCACATATACGTAAACGTAATAACTTCAGACCTAAGTTAGTCCATGCGTGACCAAAAGTTAGCATTTGGCGCGTTTCCAGCCTTCAGCATTTATAACTTAAGTATTACCACGATCCGACATTTCGCTAACTTTGCAAGTTTGCAATTCAGTAATTATCTAGTGGCCTTGATAAACTATAATGATGATTAACTACTTTTATAGCTTCAAATAACTTCGAAACAAAGGTTCGGTTTTCCGTGTCTAAGTTTTAACTTAAGGCAATTAAGTTTCAGATTTGCTAGTTCACGAACAGTTTTGGGTTACCAAATCTTAGTATGTTAAGTTATTAGTTACAGGCCAGTTAAAGGGTGAAATGGAAAACGTAAAGAGTGCAAACAAACAGAAACTACGTAATGTACCTACCTAATATTGGAAAATATGAGAAGGAAAGATGCACTAACTCTATCGGAGACTATAGAAAGGAAATAATTAAAGAGGTTACTTTAACTGTAGTTAGAAAGCAATGCATGCATTTTCTGTAGAAATAAGTTTGCATATAGGTAAAAACACTAAAAGTGCAACTTAAGTAACACACATATTAAATAAAAACATCCGTCAACCAATACAGACTATGTAGACCACAATGAGCCCATTTCTCATTCAATCTGCCGCCACAACAATAACTACTAAACCAAAAATGGTGCGGTTGTCGTGTTGCTACAGGCCAAGAAAGCGGGCCGCGCGTCCCACATGCTTCGATAATAAATTATATTACTATCGATTGTGTATCGAATAATTAAACCCTTTCATTATTCGATTTTTCGTATAACATTAGCGGTACTTTAAAGTAGGCAAATTGACTCTCGTTTGGTTGTCTTTTAATTTGAAATTAAGTTTAACTGTGTTACTAGGGTATGCTATTTAATGCAAATATTATTCAATGTTATGTAAGTTATTTTAGACGTAATGATAATCTAATTACAATGCATATTCACCTACACATAGTTACTTAATGGAAGCGTTAAGTCACGATACACAGCTGTTATAAATGGAACGGAAGAGACAGTTTCTTCGAAATATTGATACGAGTATTATGGTCTTAATTTTTTGGCTATACTTGTGTTTGACCTTAACATTAACTACAAGGTACTATTAAGAAGAGATAGAGTCAAATATGAGCGAGGTTTTATAAAAACCTGGAGAATTTAACGCCACACTTAGATTTCTCAAATGGTTATGGGTATTCGAAGCCCATTCAACATGAGCAAGTAACTGTATATCGATATTGAAAATACTATACTAATATAAATATTATAAAGCTGAAGAGTTTGTTTGTTTGAACGCGCTAATCTCAGAAACTACAAGTGGGATTTGAAAAAATCTTCTTGCATTTGATAGCCCAACTCTTGAGGAAATTCCCACGGGATCAAAAGTTACGCGGGTAAAACCTCGCGCGGCAGCTAGTATTAATATATAAAACAGAAGAGTTTGTTTGTTTGAACGCGCTAATTTTAGAAACTACAAGTGGGATTTGAAAAATTCTTTTTGCATTTGATAGCCCAACTCTTGAGGAAGGCTATAGGCTATATTTCATCCCGAAATTCCCACGGGATCAAAAGTTACCCGGGTAAAACCGCGCGCGGCGGCTAGTATTAATATATAAAACAGAAGAGTTTGTTTGTTTGAACGCGCTAAACTCAGAAACTACAATTGGGATTTAAAAAAATCTTTTTGCATTTGATAGCCCAACTCTTGAGGAAGGTTATAGGCTATATTTTATCCCGAAATTCCCACGGGATCAAAAGTCACGAGGGTAAAACCGCGCGCGGTGGCTAGTTATTTATAAAGTATAATGACATAGGTATGTGGAAAAATAGCTTGTTTGTTTTTAGATTTTTTTTGTTTGGCTTTGTTTGTACGAGTTCGTGAAATCAGTAATTTGATATTTTTCTCGGTATTATAAGAATATATTTACAAAAAAGTACCTAGCTCCATATTACAAGTAGCTCGATAAATTTATCAAATTGTTTAATTGCCTAAAGAATATTCTGTAAGTAGCATTTAAATCGAAAGCCATAGGGTACTAGTTATATTTAAAGCGCGCCAAGCGCGCGCGGGTCGGCGCCTGCGCACGCCGCCGCTATAACCAACAACATTTGGAGTCAATCGCCGTGTCTGCGCGAGCGAGTCACGTTTTAAGCCTCTTCTTTGCATAAAAAATACAAAACATTAGAATTTGGTTGATGAGGTCGTTAACCGGGTAGATGCTGTCTACGCTAGTTTAACACCAAAGGCAATAGGTAGGAGAGGAGAGATTTTATTTGAACTTTCTAAGCTACTTGAATAACTATTTGAATCGTCAACTTGGATGTAAACCGCAAACTAAATGCACTGTAGTGGTCAGCTGGCCCCACAATACAATAAATGCTTGCTCATGCAACCATGAGAAAATATACAACAAATCGAACAGCACATCAACATATAGTATTATGTACTTTTTTGTTTCCTTATTTTGTTATTTTCTGTGTTCTATGTAAGCTCAAATGTTATTTCTCACTATCTACTCAATCGACATTATTCTATTCGGTAGAAATCTAAAGTTAAGTGATATTTTTACTCGTAAAATACGTCTTTGAAATCTTTACAACGAATCGTTAAATCTTAAACCAATATTATTTAAAGGTTAAGTAAGTGGTCAGTGAATTAACCGTTTCAGCAAAATAACTGATGTACAAAAAAAAACAAACAAACGGCGTAAAAATATGTATTGAGTATAGTTATTGCGAAACAGTGTTAATTAGTCTGCTTAATACTTATTTTATTACTTTAAATACTTTCTGTTAATTAAACGTCTATTATGTATCACGTTTGTACGTTTTGGTTAATACACAAACAAAAACATATCTGGATTTTGGACGTCATACACCCAGTTCTGGGTCTTTTGTATACATATATGCTGGACTGGGAGCGAAAGAAAAACGTAGAATGTGCCAGCTGCTTCTCTTCCCGGGCATACTGTAAAAGTCAGTTAAGGGACAGAGGTTTTATAGGCGTTTTTGTGGGCGATAGGCTGACCCCCTGTCACTACAATAGTCTCTCTCCATCTTTATAATACCTCCAAATTTGTCAAACGTGACATCAGATGGTCTTGTAACCTCTGGTGTTCTGCCTACCCCATAAGGGATACAGGCGTGACGTTATGTATGTATATTCTAGGTTCTCCCTAGTTTACTTCGTGGTATCCCGTAACAAAAGCTTTGCTTAGTTCGGGGATATCTATTTGTGTGATAATTTGGGGATTTTATTTATTTTATTTTATTCAGACAATCCTTAAATTACAATCCATATTTTCTACACCCACACTCATATTTACGCCATCCCAGTGGCAACACAAGCACTCGATGGCGACAATCGGTCAAGGCTGCAGGCGAGGTCGCGGTCTTTGTGCTAGCGCGGCCGAGCGTGACGAGAGAGATGCGTCTGCGCCGTCTATAGAACCTACTGTATACAACAGAAGCTCTACTGTATACAATAGACTGTTTCGTCTTTGTTGACTTTCTGAGTATTTGATCGTATTTATTTGATTTTACTGAGTGATGCCTGAGGCTTCATATTAAGTGCAAGGCGGCTAAAGAGGCCACTTCTAATATTGTATACATTACCATTGACAGGCTGTTTGTGCTATAGGTTTGCGGACTTTCTGAGGAAGTAACTTAATTACATGGCCTCAAAGTGAACTGAGCTTGTGTTATGACATACCATGTAGCGAACTAGGGGGAACTAGGGTAAATCTGTATGCCTCAGACGCCAGTGGTTGCGGGTTCGATTCCCGTACGGAACAAGTGTCTGTGTGTTTATGTATTTATATTCTAGGTTCCCCATAGTTCGCTATATGGTATCCCATAATACAAGCTATGCTTACTTTGGGGCCATGTAGTTGGTGTCATTGTCTGGGGATTTTATTTTATTTTATATATTATACAAAGATAAATGCCCAGACCCAGAACATTTTATTTTTTATCTTGTTCCGTGCGGGAATCGAACCCGCAACTACTGGCGTACTTTGTTTGTAATTCCTTCCTACAATTCCTTCCGGTTTTCTACATTTTTGGTAAAGATATGATGTAATACATTATTGTACTGCAGTAATAGTGAATACGCCACTAACATTGTAAATTTAATTAGAGTTTTAATCAATTAATTAGTTATGTTTATTTGTTAGTTGTTACATACATAAGCACTCGATAGAAAGCTAATGAAGAGGCTATGGCGATTTCCGTGGGTTAATGGTAACCGACGATGATGGTGACCGCGGCGGAAACAGACAAGTTCTCCATTGTTATAAGTTTTTACGTTAATTGCAGACTGTTCAATGGAATTGAGAGGTGGATGCGGGCGGGATATGAACCTATGACTTTGTTCCTCTTTATTATGATATTCTGTTCGCTTTGTAAACTTATCTTCTTAAAGATTAGATTTGAAAACTTTTAAGTACGTACGTTAGCAGCATTACACATGATTTTGAATTTTTGTTTTTTTTAGTTTGTTTTTTTTTTTTAATGGTGACTTATCGCTTCTTACCTCAATCTCACCTGAAGATAAATAACGATGAGATGGAAGATGAAAGCACACAAAAACATATAAAAAATTCGGCAACAATAAGATATAGGAACGTAACACGTCGCCGAAAATGAAATGTCTTTATTTGCCAGGAAGTTGGTACATTTTACGTCTTAAAAAGAAAAAAAAAGTAAGTTCCACAACATCCTATCAACTACCAAAGAGTCGTAATGCAAAAATTTGGTAAAATTTAATATATATTTTTTTTTTTTATCTTCCATGCTGGACTGCTCTCTTCCCGGGCATACTGTAAAAGTCAGTTGAGGGACGGAGGTTTTATTGACATTTTTGTGGGCGATAGGCTGACCCCCTATCACTGCAATAGTCTCTCCATCATTATAATGCCTCCGAATTTGTGAAACGTGACATCAGATGGTTTTACAGCCTCTGGTGTTCTGCCTACCCCATAAGGGACACAGGCGTGAAGTTATGTATGTATGTAATTTTAAAATTTCTGCAATTGAATTCGTCCTGGTGCCAAAAAGATAAGGTTACAATTAGAAACATTTAGATAAAATAATATAATTTGAATGCGATGTGGTGACGGAGAGGAGATATTTGGCGGCTGATTTTATATGAAGGGTGGTTGCTAGCCAGGCAGACCCTGAAAGGGTTCTAACACCAACTACATGACCTCAAAGTCCATAGCTTGTGTTATGGGATACCATGTAGCAAACTAGGAAAAACCTAGAATATCTGTCGCTCCGATGATGATCGATGGCCTTAATCAAGGTGGGTCAGTAAAGGGGGATGTTTAGTGGGTATGCTCAGCCGGATCTGAGTGAGTCACCACACTGTCTGGGCACTCTATACTCCGTTAGCCACTGGGGTTAACAGCTTATAGAATGCCCATTCGTCCGTAACAGGATTCATCCTCCTCCCGCTAAAGCTTGCTTTACTGGATAAAGCTTGCTTTAGGGGGTGCCAAAACTTTCCTTGGCGGAAAAACAAAAAAAACCTAGAATATAAATACATAAATAGAAAAACACCCAGACACGGAAAAAAATTTTCTTGTTTCGTGTGGGCATTGAACCCGCGACCACTGGCGTCTGAAGCAGATAGAATCACCCAATCGCCAAAGTTGTCGTCCGGCACTGAGCATACCTAATTGTAAGTGGCATCCATCATCCACGTAAACATTATGCTGAAAAGGCCAATTGTTCTTCGTTCACCGTGATTATTTTGACAATAAAAGCAGACTTTACTCTTCAGTAAGTCTGCACAGCAGATGCCACTGGCTTCAAACCGTATTTAAAACCTCACTAAAGAGGTCACACTCTATCCACCACAGGCTATACCGTCAGGATGTTGTTATCAAATATATATTCGTAGAATCACTCACATTGTATACAAACAAGCTATTCACAAAGCTATTGTGACTGGCACATCGGTGTCATTACCGCTTCAAAGCGAAGCCGACGTTGGTTCTGTCACATGCAAGTAATACTCGTAATCAGCAAGTATTCACGATGTGTATTGCAACATGGGCTATGGGACTGAGGCTGTTGTAAACCATTAATAATCTTTATTAATGTTATAAAGCTGAAGAGTTTATTTGTTTGAATGCGATAAACTTTTAAACTACAGTCAGACTTGCCTAGCTGGAGGAAGGCTTAATAATTTCTCATACAGCGAGAATCGAAGCCGCTCTCGCATATCAGTCGGCTACTTGTTACTGCACCGTAGAGGCTGTCATGTTTGTCAATACATTCAATTACAAGGTACTTTTCTTTACAAGGCTCGCATTATAACATATGATTACTGAGTCCCAGCTGTTTCACGCGGTTTTAACCATGCAATTTTGAATCCAGCGGTAATATAACATTCAAAAATTATTTCAAATCATACCTTTTAGAAAAACAAAAATTTGGTATTCCACATTTTTTTTTTTTTTAATAAAAATAAATAAAATAATAATTCCACATGGCTATTTGGTAACGGACTTCATAGTATGATGCCCACAACCACCACACATATATACTTGAAACACCAATCAGACTCACATTTTATATATCACATTTCATATGTATTATTTTATTATTAATTATTCATTGCTCTTATCCTGTTTATTTTTATTATTTATTCACTTTACATATTTTTATTTCGGCACATGATCATATGTTTATTATTATTTTATTATGTAAATAATCTAATATAATATTATCTCCCTATGAACGTTCCTTGGCTATGGCAGAATTATCAGTGATTTGTTCGCAAGAGCAATACTTCTCACTGACACAGTATAGTAAAAAACAAAAAGAATTAGTGTACTTTTTACCAATTGTTTTTTAATATTGTTTTTTTTTCTTTCTCCTTTTTTATTGTAATGTGTGTGTTTCTTTAATTACAAATAAATGAATATTATTATAATATTATACAAATATCTGGGTAAATAGTAGTTTATGAAACTGTCACATAATACCTAGTTATGTGCAGTTTCATACACTACTTTATCTAATCTCATACACTGAAGATATTTATTCCCGCCATTATCGCGCATGCGCCAAAACGCGCCGCGCGGCCACTGAATGTAATGGTGCGTACAGATTGCTTGTAATCGAACCTGTAATGTAATAACCAGCGCTCGATGCTGCGCTCGGTGTATTTGTACGTGTATTTCGCACGAACTGAACATACACTGCGAGCATCCTGAGACAAAATGTTTCCATATTTCGTCGCGAGCACGGTCCGTCGACACGCGTTTTTTTCTGTCCGCCAGACTTCAGAAAATTAATAGATCACACGAGACATGGATTGCGAAGACCAGTTAGTAGGTAGAGATCGCGCCAAACATTGCCCTCTGAAGTTGTTGCGGGGAGTTTCGCGCGGTTGTTTTACTTACAAAAAACCTTTCATAAGTTGTAGTAAGTACCTAGTCCAAATATACGCAAATTTCTAAAAAAAAACACAAAGAACATAAACTTCTAAATACTTAACACCTAAAGTTTGCGCTAATAGATGAATTTCTATTACTTAATAACAAACATATTCGAAATACAGATTTATAACAAATCATAATTCTTGTCAAATGAAACAATTCAATCGATTTAAATCCAAACGTAAAACAAGATACCTACTTATTCATTTTCTCTCAATAGGTAGGTATAAAGGTTAACTCTCACATTTATTTAGAGATACACTATTGGAATATTATAAATATGAAATAATCACAATACCTTTCTATCGTAATAACCTGCATAACAACTCGACACGATAAAACAATATCAAGTAGGTACCTACATACCTACCTTCAATCAAAATAAGACATATAACCATCTATCTACATCGGTAATTGTTCCAAGAACAACGTAGGTAATAAGATTTTACCGCGTCGGCCATAAGATTTAACAAGAATATTCTAGATATATCAAACAATATTAAAAAGAACTCAGTTTACAGCTTTACAGCTACCACATTATAACTAAAAATATAGGTTCATACAACATTGGCTTCTCGAAATTTCTACTAGGTATCTCAAATTTCCGAAACAATTGTTGATTGAGCTTTACATTAATATGCGGATTTTTTATACTTTAAAATATAACAATACATCTTTTCGTGCGTCTCAGTCGAGGCGCAAGTATTTTTCGGTCGCTAATTTATAAGACCAATTTGTTATTCAAACGTAAACATGATTTTTTGATACAAAACGTATTTTTGTTGAACACTTCCTATTCAATTTACAAAGTTTTTTATTTGTTTATATACAAAAAGTATATTTGCAGTCATAAAATTAAATGGAAGTAAACACAAAGTAGGCAAATGTAATTTAAACGCTGAAGGCGGGCAGCCCTGTCACATGTGAACGGACCGCGGCGCTGCTGTAGGCATTTATTTCAATGATGCGGCCGAGTTGAATTACTGTAGATATCTGTACTGTTGTGTAAGTATGATATTGAACTATCACGTCCTCGCATTTGGAAAGTTATCTACATATATGAAGTTTCACCACAGCTAAAGTTTATACGAGGATTTAAAAATGTTATTGAACTCGGTTTTTTAAATACATCAATATATGTATAATGATAAATCATCAATTCATAAAACATTTTATAAAAGGCGCACCACATTTTATAAAAGGAGAAAAGGCAGAGAATTGCTTACAGTTGATAAAACAAAAACTTTACAAGTTCTGGTTTGTTTAGGTAGGTACATCTTTACCATAAAAATTAATTCTAATTTATCTCCTAAACGATTAAACTGATTAACATCATTCAAATGGATAAATTGGTTTTATGCCTAGAGCTTTCATTTGACATCATAATCATTAAGATAACTTAACAAACAAAATATCACACTTTGAAGTTGCTCTCGTAATTATCCAATATTTATGAAATGCACAACAATAAAAAATAATTCAATATGAATTGCAATCCGCGTCCCTTTGATGTTGTCCAAAAAACCGACAATTCACGGATAGCGTAGAGCGCGCTTCGAGCGTCACTACACAGGAGCAAGTCTCACGCACACAGGCGCAATTCCTGTTCGCGACCGGTGCTCGCGCATGTGAACGGGCGCGCGAACGCCCGTCCACATTGAGCATCGAGCATTTTTTGATGTTATTCAAAAAACAGAAAATGTACGGATAGCTTAGAGCAGGCCACGAGCGCGCTCTACTGCGGCTTAGTCGCGCTCGAGAGGCGTACAAATCATGGGAACTTTTTTTGTAGATTACATTACAGGTTCCATTACAAGCAATGTGTACGCTCCATAACGTAGCGCGGCGCTCGCAGGACACAGATAAAAAAATGAAATCTATGGTCTGTTATCTGTATCGAAATGAAAAAAAAATGTATTATAACATTGTATTGTTCGAGGTAGTGTGTTATAATTTAATTTTTTAATTTCATTTCGTTATACTATTTTAAAAAGTATGTCAATATAAATTCGTTCTGAGTTTTATATTTTGAATATTATGATATGAGAGTAGATAAAATATGATGATCAAAAAGGATATTCTCTCTAAAAGAGGTAAGTTATTTAACAATTATATTATTATTATTATTGAGATTGAGAAAAAACGCAGGCTTATTCTATGATACAAAAAAAGAAAAGCAAGCAACCACTATACTCTTTTATAGAGTTACAGAATTTGGTTACAAAATAATCAACGAATGCAGAGCATTAAAAAACGTCAAAACTTGTTGAGTTGAGTTGAGAATGTCATCGACGTAAACATTCTCCGAAATCATACATATTTTTTCAAAAGTTTGAAATTTTCAATGAAGTACTCAACCGATTTCGATGAAATTTAAATGGGACCAACTATGAAGTATCTTCTATCATATGAAACAACAATTTTTAAAATCAATTTATAATTTTCCGAAATATCGTGTAACAAAGATACAATAAAAAGCAAAAAAAAACAGACGAATTAAGAACCTCCCTCTTTTTTTGGAAGTCGGCTGATTAATCATCTCTGATTGATAATTTTCATTAGCCGTTGAACTGTCATGTACCTATTCGAATAGGGTCTTTGTTTATATAGCCTATTGGAATGCGATCAAAAACATCAATTTATTGATTCAGATCTCGTATATTATACTGAAGCTCCCTAAGCTTCTATATAAGGAAGACAATCGCCAAGTCCACGAAGTAACCACACAAACGAAATCACTTACAACTTTTTCTCACAACAACACGCAGGAAGCAAAAACTATGGGATCTCTTCATAGGTCACTCAAACAATGAGACACGGTTTCCTATAAAGAAATCAATCCCGCAAAGCAATGGGAAGGAGTATCTCAACTCAAGTGCACACTCAGAACAATACATTTCCTGGACAAGGCAAGTCGCACACTCAATAAATACTCTGATCTTGACAATTAACTGGGAATTGTAATGGAAACCAAGTTTATATACTTCTGGGAAGATAGAGGTTTCGTTTTTGTTAAAGGGTATGAGAGTGAACAACGAGCGCTTGACTGAATCAACCTGTCTATTGTTTTAATGTTAATATTGAACCTGGATCAAAAAACTCTAACTAACCTCGTGCATGAACTGTCAAGATTGTGGCCAAACAAGAGTTTAATTGCACAAAAAAAAAACATGTAGGATAAATTTTTAGTTTCCTTATTAGGCAATGAGGAACAAAACGTCAAATCTATACTAATATATAAAGCTGAAGAGATTGTTTTTTTGTTTGTTTGAACGCGCTAATCTCAGAAACTACAAGTGGATAGCCCAACTCTTGCATGTTATAGCCCAACTCTTGAGGAAGGTTATAGGCCCACGGGATCAAAAGTTAGGCGGGTAAAATCGCGCGCGGTGGCTAGTTGTTTATAAAGCCCCATATTTCTCACACCTTTATGAAGCTACTAGCCACCGCGCGCGGTTTTACCCGCGTAACTTTTGATCCCGTGGAAATTTCGGGATAAAATATAGCCTATAAACTTCCTCAAGAGTTGGGCTATCAAATGCAAAAAGAATTTTTCAAATCCCACTTGTAGTTTCTGAGATAAGCGCGTTCAAACAAACAAACAAAATACAAACTCTTCAGCTTTATATATTAGTATAGATTAATTTGGTAGGAGGCCTTGAAAAGCTTCCACACCTCGTATCACCTCTGACCTCATTGTCACTTATTATCAAGTATGATTGAGATTAAACCCAGAGTCTATCACCATCAAAAACATCGTTTTAATTTCTGGCGCACTGGTTACCCATATTTACGATCCTCGACAACGATATCCAAACAAAACAAACCATCGACAAACCCTGATACACAACAAGTCCGCCCACTTCCTCCGTCTCGGTTCAAGGTCAAGGATTACAGCTCGTCCTGAGAACGTCAAATATCCTCCCACAGATCCTGCCTTATGTAACAGAACGTCGAATTGTTAATGAGTCACAGAGTTCAACGATTTGGTGTGATTGATGGTGTGAGCCATAATTAGATTTTACTAATAAGGTATTGGTTGTAATTAGGAGACTAGACCTAAAAAACTGTAGGTTTATGTTATTTATGTTTACACTTAGTAAACGTAAGCATAAATATTGTGAAAAAATAAATGTTACAAGATACTTAAAAATTGTTATTTTTATTAGTTACTAAACCCACTCTCGCTTCTTCTCTTTTTTTTTCTTTTTGAAATTTTGTATTTCAATTTATGTTTTAATGTTGTATGTTTTAAATATTTAAATTTTAACCATGTAATGTCCTTTATAACTGTCATGTTTTAATTAATATTATAACAGTCTGTTAAATCATGACACTAAAGTTAAAATTCGTAATTTTGTTTTTACCAATTTTTAAACAGACATTTAGTGACATTTTCTATTTAGTTAAATATTTTTGTAATAATAATTATTTAATTTGATGTTATTTTAATTTTTAGCTTTTAAATAGGTATCTAGTTTCGTTAGGTAGGGTGTGCGCAAAATTTTGAGAATGCTGTATGTGCCTAGTATTGAGATGTATATTAGAATTAAGACATTTTAGACCTATTATTGTGATTTGCTTGTATATATTTATAATTTTTGAATTTAAATGAAAGATATTAATTAAAGAATGACATAATAATATTAAATTATAATCATTAAATTTAATAAATTTTGTAGCAAAATAAGTTTGCATGCTCAGATGGAGTGAATGGGTGTACCTACTTAAAAAAAAAATCTTATTCTAATTCTATCTATGTTTTTGGCATGTCTTTTTTGAATAAATAAATAAAAAACCCGCGTTTGAGCTCAATCTCAACAGTTAATATTAACCTCATTGAATCATGACCGAATTCAAATCCTTCACGATCGATCGCCCCACCCTGGAAAAGGGGCAATGCGAGGATAGTAATGGGTTAGATTTAGAAGAGCTCACCATTACCAGATCTACTACTTCCCTGTGTTGAAACGGACTCCGTGTTGAAGCAAAGATATCGAAGATGTCAGCACAGAGGCAAAGGATGGAACAGGCTTGTCATAAATATTGCTAGAGCGGTCATAATTGGCGGCAGATTGTATATGATTGCTAATCAGGTGGACCCTGGTTGGGTTAAGGAGGGTAGACTCAAAAGAATGGCTGCAGGTATGAAACACACTTACGTAAAATATTTGTGTCTAACAAAACCATATGAAATTCTTTGAAACAAGATTCTTTGTCTCAACTATATTTTCATAGGATTCTATAGGGCCTGGGAAGAATATTTTGGTTACTTAGCCAGTTTCTCCTTCTTTATATTTCCATAGGCTCAGTTCAAGGCCAAGGATGACAGCTCGTCCTGTCACGAATGTCAAAATGTCTTCCCATAGACTGCCTTACTTGCTTACATAAGAATATTGAGAATGAGTCACAGAGTTCAAAGCATTGGTATTATGATTGATGATGTGCTCATTAATTAGTTTATACTAAGGTACTGATTGTGATTATGAGATTGGACGGAAAAAAAATAACTGTAGGTATACGAAATAATGGACGTGAGCATCTATTAATTCAATTTAAAAAACGATTTGTGATGGCTATTCCAGCCATACGAAATACGTAAAAGTATGTGCAAGAGCTACTGTAAATCATCAATAGGTACTGCGCTTGGCGTGTTGGTTCGGAACCCAGTTGAGATCAAAAATGCAATGGTATTTGATTATGCAAGAATTCATTACCTATTTGATTTAAATATTTAGCCGAAACCTACACAGGCTACTTCAAAATACCCAAAGTTTTATCATAACCGAAACAATAGCTATAAGACGTATGTAGGTAAATATTCACTTTTAACATAGATCTAAATTATTTATGTTTATTAGTAAATCCATGTCTTAAAAGCCATTCAAAGAAGTCGGCACACAAAGGGCGCTAAGCCGGAACTTAGATTAGATCTAAGTACTTAAACACCGCCTCAGGACACAAAACTTGACTTAGAACAAGTATCGCAAATAACTTAAATTAGTTGCATAAATCAAGTTTGTTGATTAATAATTATAATAATTAGTTAATAATTAGCATGGCACCCTTTTGTACTCTTTTTTATTCATCCGATTACTATCTGGGAAATATTCTGGTCAGTCCTATAATCAACGAATGCAGAGAATTAAAAAAACCGACTTCACTGACATTTTTGAATCCTAGTCAATCCTTTGGCCTTAAGTATTGGGTTATGAAGGTACAATTCAACGTATTGATACATATTTTTTTCGATAGCTTAAAAATTTTCAAAAAGCACTTAATCGGTTTCAATGAAATTTATACGGGATCACAGAAGTATCTTCTATCATATGAAACAAGAATTTTGAAAATTGAGTCATAATTGTCCGTAAAATCATGTAACAAAAACACAAAAAAAGAACAAACACACGAATTGAGAAACTCCTCCTTTTGGAAGTAGGTTGTTTGGAAGTCTGAAATCCACAAAAAAAAATACTTCCGATACATACATAACGTCACGCCTGTATCCCTTATGGGGTAGGCAGAACATCAGAGGCTATAGGACCATCTGAGGTCACGTTTGAGTTAAAGAGAGACTATTGTAGTGACAGGGGGTCAGCCTATCGCCCACAAAAACGTCTTTAAAACCTGTGTCCCTTAACTGACTTTTACAGTATGCCCGGGAAGAGAAGCAGCAAATTTGAAGACAGCTAATAATCAAGCAGATTATTAACTAGCAGATTTTTATCGGTACTGATTAACACTAGGAAATTCAAATGTAACAACAATAGGTGTCACACAACGTCCCTGCACAAAAGTATTGTGTAATCTTTGTTACACTTTCTTGGCCGGTGATGGCGAAAGCGCCAGTAAAACGCACTAAACGATTGTTTGACGACAATGGCATGTAATTTTTCACAACTATGTGCAAAAAGCATGTAATTATATAGAGAACAAGAGTAACAGCTGGAACTGCTGGAAGCTCTCCGCCACTCTCCGTACTCACTGGAACAGGTTCCATTAGTTTTTTTTTTTTGACATTTTTTTAACTGGGAAGAAATTTAGCACCTGATAGAAGTAAAAAACGCTTTTGCTGCCTTCATCGCCTCTAATAATATTGTCTTAAGTTTTCGCGATTCATACTATTAAATAAAACACTTTTTAGACTGACCATCTCTCGTGAACACTCGTTAAGAAGTGTTTTATTTGATCGCCTCTTCAAAATGGCTAAATTGTATAGATAACTAGCTGACCCGGCAAACGTTGTTTTGCCATATAAATAAAAAAATAAAATAGATGTTGGCCGATTCTCATAGATACCGGATAAGCACAAAAAAATTCATCAAAATCGGTCAAGCCGTTTCGGAGGAGTATGGCAACGAAAACTGTGACACGAGAATTTTATATATTAGATTTTTTTTTTTTTTTATAAGTGACTAAACCCGCGTTTGACCTCAATCTCACCTGATGGTAAGTGACGATGAGGTCGAAGATGAAAGCACACGGGTGTAGGAATGAACTGGCTCTTTATACAATATTGCCGGAACACATTACCGCCGGAGCGGTAACATTTGGCGGCAGACTTTATATAAAGGGTGGTCGCTAGCCAGGCGGACCCAGAAGGGATCCTACCACCAAGCAAGACATAGATAAAGACATTATTTTGAAATTTTATTGTGTTTATTACATACATACATAAATAACGTCACGCCTGTATCCCTTATGGGGTAGGTAGAACACCAGAGGTTACAAGACCATCTAATGTCACGTTTGACAAATTTCGTGGTATTATAAAGATGGAGAGAGACTATTGTAGTGACAGGGGGTCAGCCTATCGAACATAAAAACGCCTTTAAAACCTCTGTCCCTTAACTGACTTTTACAGTATGCCCGGTAAGAGAAGCAGCTGGCACAGTCTACCTTTTTCTTTCGCTCTCAGTCCAGTTCCGTGTTTATTTCCGTATGTTAATATTGATGGCGCCGCGGTTTTACTTTAAATTTTTGATTATACATAAATAAAGCAATAAAATAAAGTGTTGTTATTAAGATTTCTTTTGCAATTACAGTGAAATGTAAAAAAAAAATCTACAAAGAGAAGGCTTTACATTGGCACCACTATTTCGGAAGATATTTTCTATCAAAATTTTAATAATACTTTTCCTATTCGGACAATGGGCAGCTATATTTATTGCTACCAACACTCCTCAATACTTAGGTATAATACTTACTTGTAAATCTCAACTACAGTTAGACAAAGTGCATTGACGCCTCTCACTAATGTACGCAATTTTTGCAAGCGATACCATAAAAACTGTGACAATTATGGCGAATGAGAGGTTTTCTGACAGCTCATTAAAAAAACAAAATGGTACAAAAGGCTTCGATAGATGGCGCTTTACAAAAGGCGAAGTCTTGTCTTTCATATAGCCATTTATTCCACACTGCGTTTTTAAAAGTAAAATAAATTAATTGACGTCTGTATCAGAAATTAAACTTATAAATAACCATAGATGGTAGAAACCTACATTATAGTATACAGACTTAACGCCTTCGGCTTTTTAAAAGTGCCATCTATAGATGTTTTTTGAACTAATTTTTATGAGCTGTCGTAGTATTCGATTGCCGTAGTAAGAGGTTGTATGAGCGCATGACCTTATCTGAACGATAATCTTCGTTGTTTGAATGATTGAGTGAAAGATCGGGTCAATCGTCCTTTTATCCAGCTGTTAAGATTTAAAGTGGAATAAAGCCTTGTTATACCTGTGATAGTGTGTTCTTCTCGTCATTTTCTTACGTTGATCTTACCTGCAAATAAAAAATATTTTCAATTAATTAAATTAATCTCTAATAAAATTGCACCTGAAAAACTACTTTAATACGGGTTGGTATCACACATAATAGTAATAATAATAATAATTTATTTCCTTCAAATCTTAGTGTAATTACAAATGCAGATTGGGGTCCCAGTTAAGCAAGTAAAGCCTGTATTTGGAAACCCCGCTCTTCCTTAACTTTACAATTTATTTTAACTATACTAATACTAATTACAATTCATTTTTTTCTTAATTAAGAAGGTCTGTAACAGTTTTTTTTACAGTTTAGTAGTTTTTTGTTATAATTCATTTAACATTTCTCTTACAATTTTTAAAGTATTAAATAAATTCTATCTAATTAATATAAGCTGTAAAAGGATATTATGTTTATGTTATGTGTGTTTGTACATATGTAAGCGTGTGATTGTATGTGTATAGGAATCATCAGTTTCTTTCAATTTATTTATCATGATATATGGTGACGCAAAAGTTCTATTTCATCGTAAGTTTTAGGCTGCACCCAGTTCATCAAAAGATTTTTACATTCATGTAAAATAAACAAAGATTTGCTGTATATGTGTAGTACTCTGTTTATTTTGTTATATAAAAATGGGGAGCGAGAGTTGAATTGTCTCCGAGCAAACTAAGTTTTTATCGTAGAAGGTTGAGCTACTTTATTTATTCGTCGCATTTTTTTTTATATTGTAAGGATAGGACGTTTGTCTTCCATTCCACCTGATGGAAAGTGCGCATGAAGACTATGATGGTACACGTCCATCCACGAGAAACCTATTCAATCGACACTTAAAAGTTCCAGGACTGTAGTGGTCAGGAAAATAAGCGAGGGTCAAATTAAAGATATATTTTTTTTTTTCAGTATAGTTACTAGGACATATAATATTTCCTTACAGCGAGGAGGCCACTGATGCAGTAAAGTTTCAGCTTTGTCATTTCTGCTAGTCTTAGCTTCTGAATTTCTCGCTTTCAGTTCCTTTTGGTGGCAGCCGTCAGGATGCCGCTCGCTGCGCAGCCTCTACTACCGATTGGCTGTCGCTCCGATTATGGTTAATAGCCTTTATTAAGGCTGCCCATCAAGGGGGATGTTTAATGGGTATACTCAGCCGGATCTGAGTGAGTCTCGTGGCCGAACTTTCGACTTCAAAAAAGGACTATAATTAAAGCAATTACTCCTTAAACTTATAACTCAATTTCAATCATCTATCTATCTATGAGTATTAATAATTTTACGCCACCTTGTTTTAATTTTAACTCGATTTGGCGCCCCTAGGTGACATTTGCCATGTCTCTAATTGAAAATAAACAAAATTGTGTAAAACAAAACGACCAAATCTAAACAACTCCATCATAATATCAATATCTATATGGCTCACTTAACTTAATCACCGTCTTCCCATAACAGGGCATTACTTTCAACATGTGGCCTCAACGAGCGAGGCAATCAACTCGATAGCGAAAGTTGTTATCAACACTATCAACTGATAACAGCCGGTCACACCAAACTGACTCTTATGACACATAATCATAACAACAATGATAAAAAGCTGTTTCGAAATTTAAAATTTCCACTCTTTGAGTGAAAGGACGAGAAAATTGATCTTGTAACTTGAAAGATTGTCCGATCGGAGGACGGGAACTAGTTGCATATTGCACATATGAAGGAGCGGATTCTGTTTACATCATTACAATTACATACTTTATAACATTGGAAGATGATGAAATAAATATTAATAAATAAAATCCCCAGACAGTCACACCAACATGGTGTGATTGTCATACATGGCCCCAAACTAAACAGAACTTGTGATATGAGATACCATGTAGCGAACTAGGGGGAACCTGGAATATAAATACTCGTACATAAATACAGGGTGACGGGTAGGTCATTTTCGAAATTCCAGGACGTGATAGTTTGAGATCATACATGATGAGAAAAAATTAAATAAAATAATCAACGAATGCAGAGCATTAAAAAACCGACTTCACGTCAACACTTTGGCCGACTAATAATGTCATCCACGTAGACATTGTCCGAAATCATACATATTGTTTCAAAAATTAGAAATTTTCAATGAAGTACATAACCGATTTCGATGAAATTTATATGGGATTAACTATGAAGTATCTTCTATAATATGAATTAAGATTTTTTTTAAATCGATTCATAATTAATTGTCTGAAATATCGTGTAACAAAGATACAAAAAAAAACTAACAGACGAATTGAGACCTCCCCCTTTTTCGGAAGTCGGTTGAAAAAATATTCATTATTTACTGAATAAACTAAAAGTTAGAGAATTCATTACGCAACGCATGGTTACATAAGCGTAATGCAGTAGATACTTAGTCGGATCGATTCCTGGGTGAAGCAAACTAATTTTCTAAAAATCTTTGAATGCGGTTTTATTTCTTTTCCAAAATAAAGGAACGTTTCTTTGGAGTAAAAATTGCTATTTCTATTATTTGAAGTACTTTCCCTACAGGTGGTATTAAAAATTCCACCCTGTATACCTAGACTACGCGGCTCAACTAGGGTGTCCTATGGACCAGATTTCATACACCCCAGCCCGTTTAGAAGAGTATTTTTTGAGTCATTTCATGGTAAATTAGGAAACAGTAAGCTGCGTGTGTTACAATTTAAGTCAGTTGTATGTGAAAGGTAACTTCTTCGAAAAGAAACTTGATATAGTTAATTTTACGACTAGCAACTCTCTACGTTATAGCTAGACTGAGGGTCTGGTGGCCTGGTGCATGGTTATAGTACCGGAATCAAGGTTATAAAGTTACGTATTAAATTACAGGAAGTTTGTAAAATGGTAGCAGTTATTGGCATTAAAACAAGGTTTAATTAATCGCGGTCTATGCCATATTCCCAATGTTTCCACTTTTTTTTGTAAAAGTATCGTAAATTTTTTTTTTTTATCTTGTCTGTCCATCGAGTTGGTATTATCGTCTGTAAAAACCCAAAAGTGAAGTTAAAAATAAACTTATTTTATATGATAAACAAGAATGGTTGCTTTCACGCTAAAAGAACTAGACTAGTTGGGCTGTTATATAAATCTAGATTCTGAAATAAAACATACGCACTTGTTAGTTTGTTAAAGGAATATGAAGCCACGGGTAGCTTGTTGAAACTAACATTAAGAAGTTAACAAAAGTACTATAGATAGACTATGGAAAAATAAATATTTTTTTAATTCCCCAGAAAAGTAAAGACATACATACATAGCTTCACGCCTGTATCCCTTATGGGGTAGGCAGAACACCAGAGGCTATACAACCATCTGATGTCACATTTGACAAATTTAGAGGTATTAAAATGATGGAGAGAGACTATAAAACGCCAATAAAACCTCTGTCCCTTAACTGACTTTTACAGCATGCCCGGGACGAGAAGCAGCTGGCACATTCTATGTTTTTCTTTCGCTCCCAATCCAGCGTGGAAGCCAAAAGTAAAGAAATATAAAGAAATAACCATACAAACCTAGACACATGTGTTTACAAAAGACAGCCTATTCTTAGGTAAAACTTTAAAATTTCTTTCTGCAAACCTCACTTAATTATCCTCTAACTAATTTCTAAAGAGATATCAATTTGAGTTACAAATTGATTATTTTCTCAATTATACCTGGTTTATTGTCGATGAAGTACACCGATCACTATCCGTCATTAATCTGCGATCGCCAACCGCAATCGCCGCACTGCCTGTCACTTACCCTATTAGCGAATTACTTAAAATTGATAGTTTCCTCCGATATTACCGGTCATTTGAAATTCAATAGATTTTCAATCAAAACTTGCAGATTTTGTTCCGAGCTTGTCAATCATGACAATTTGTCATTTCTATAGTCCGACAAGGATCTTTTGGCGCGTGGTGAAAATTGCAACTAACCACCGTCTTGGGAAATGTCACTTCATGACTTTTACCGTTCATATTTATTAATTTACTTTTAAATTCAATATTAAGATATGAAATACGCCAAAATTTACAAAATGTGGGCTTACTTGTTGTCTCAATAAATCCCTTTTTAAGAGTCAAGAAGCAAGTTGCCTCTGCAATGTTTACATATCGCCATACTTTGAAAAATACACTTTAGGGCATAATATATTTCATTTTTTAAACCTCAATAAAAATTACGATTTTAGTAGAATTGTCTCTTTAGAAAGACTGTATGAAAAGTGAAGAAAGATAAGCAGATTTTTTACAAACCTTTAAAATTACGAGCATTTCTAGATATGCGTAGGTCCCTTATTAGGAAGGTGGTGGTGACAAGGATGTTGAGGAATACAATTTATCATAAAACCATGATTTTAATTTCATGTCACGTTATCTTTTATTATATTTTCTTGTTGAATCTTATATTTATATCTTCAACCCTGTATTTTTGTACCAATAACGTTTTTCTCAAAGTTTACTCGACAAACATAAAATACATTTGAACTAGGTACATATAATGAAATAATTTCTGTTTCGAAACTTGAAAAAAACTAAACGTTTATGCATTCATATTTTTCTCTGAGAATAGGGAAATTGTACTTAATGGTAAGCATCGTACGTATCGCATCAAACAGAATGTAGTATTATTTCTATAAAAAGTCATACAAGTGCGTCCGGATCAGTATCCGCACATTACCTGTCATCAGTTTACTGCGATCCTTTCGATCCTTACGATGCGGACATGTGGACGTTTTTTTACACTTTCTTATATTTTGACTCGATGCCGCCGTTTCGTCGAGTAAGAGTTAGGGTAAAAGCATCGCATCGAAACGGCGGCATCGAAATATAAGTAAGTGCAAAATAGTATATTTCATTACGAGTGCGGAAAGCCTGTCATTGCAAAGAGTTCTGACAAATGTCTACACGAGCCGAGGCGCAGCCGAAGGCGAGGGTTGACAGTCGGAACGAGTTGCAATGACGGTTCCGCACGTGTACTGAACGACTATTTTTAATACAGTTGCGAAAAAATTAAGCTATTTTATAAAATATACAAAATGGCGCCAGCCGTGAAAGATTATAAACAGAGTTTTTTTTTGTTTGTTTACCCATTCTGGGTAGGCAAAGGGAACTATGCCCATACAGCCAAGTCGATTTTTTGTATTGACATGAAATGAAAATGAATTTAATGACATAAAATGAAATGAAACCTAACCTAACTCATTGCATCAAATCATTATATCTGATATTGAAACAAATTAGTAGGTTCTTTTCAGAAATATTTGCATGAATCGTAAAAACTTCTATGAATTTTTTTTTAGTAAAAACTTCGTGGTTGATTTTTTCTTTTTAATAGACATTAGTTTGACATTTGGGAAAGAGAACGCACGAGTGCGGAAAAGGTAAAGAAAAAGCACGAGTGTGCAATAGCCCACATCCCGAACGCTAAACGTCCCTGCAATACGCCACTTTTTGAGCAACTGTATTAAAAAAACAGTTAAAAAGTTTTTGATTAAACAAACAGTGTCTGTTATGAGAACCTTACACAGGATAGAATAATCTAACGAATATTGCTTGAGATTGTTTTCTTTCAGCGCCATCTTTGCTTTGGATTATGCAGAGCTTGTCAAATGGGACTGGTTCTCATAGAACCAAATATTTTTTGTAAATATTATACATTATATATAATACATGGAACACTCAACGTATAATCAGTAACTTCAGATGATCAGTAACTGTAATCAGTAACTTCACCGGGATCGAAGATTCGATTCCCGCCACTAGACTAACTTTTTTTTTATTGAAATTATTCGACAAGACTTTGACTGTGATGATTATATTTGTGCCTAAATACACAACATTTATCTAAAAACATACTAATTAATTGTCTTACAGCGCACTACCAAAAATAGTTTCATTTCATACGTTGGTATAATAATCTGATTTGACCTACATCGCTGCCAATGTGTGCACCCTACTTATTCTGCACGCTTTCTTCTGTATAATAATGTGCAGTGCAATAGAAATTGCAGAAATCACTCTACTATGTAATTTACTTCATACTTTGTTTAATTCTAAAAAGTGTGTGTTTCAAGGCGTTGACCGTTTCCATGTATGGAACAGAACTCTTTGGCGAAATGATTAATTTGCGTTTTCGTTTGTGGTGCCAAAGGTCTTTTTCCGGTCAGCATAAGTTTAGAAAATTAACTTTTTTCTGGTTTAGGTTTTCGCTGTATACAAGAGTCGTTATGATCAAAGGCCAGTCATCCATGGTTTAATCCCAGCTTTTCACAAAAACAAGCAAATGTTAACTTAAAGTTACAGCCAGATTTGCCATCTACTTATATTTTCCGAAAATAAAATGGTGTTGGTTAGTCAGTATCTTCAAAAGTCCTAAATGGCTTCTGACAAACCCAAAACTTCTAACCTGTTTACCCTTTAAATTAATAGCAAAAGTTCCACCTTTCAGTCCTAACTATATGACATCATACAATGACAAATAAATTCCACATTGAACATAAATACTTTCATGGCAACCTCACTCGCATTGCAAGAAAGCGAACCATTAAACAGAAATAATCAACTGGCAGTTATTACATACACAGATAGACAAAGTGAAACCGAGTGACTGCACATCGCGATCGCCATTACGAGAACCTACGAGTAAGTGTCATACAGGAGAAATTACGTGGGATTCAATGACTGCGGGTCGGCGAGATTTTCTAATAACCTGTCATTAAGTAATAGGGCTGTAGCATTACTTAATGCGTATTTTTTATATAGTTAAATATCGTTTTATCTACGAACAGATGGTTTAGAATAGAATAAATAAAATAATAATAAAATCCCCAGACAATCACACCAACTACATGGCCCCAAAGTAAGCATAGCTTGTGTTATGGGATACCATGTAGCGAACTAGGGGGGAACCTAGAATATAAATACATAAATAGATAAACACCCAGACACGGAACATTTTTTTTTCTTGTTTCGTGCGGGAATTGAACCCGCAACGACTGGCGTCTGAGGCAGACAGGTCTACCCCATCGACAAAGTGGTCGTCAGATAGAATGTACCAGCTGCTTCTCTTCCCGGGCATACTGTAAAAGTCAGTTAAGGGACAGAGGTTTTTTTTGGCATTTTTGTGGGCGATAGGCTGACCCCCTGTCACTACAATAGCCTGTTTCCATCATTACAATACCTCCAAAGTCAAACGTGACATCAGATGGTCTTATAACCTCTGGTGTTCTGCCTACCCCATAAGGGATACAGGCGTGAAGTTATGTATGTATTTACGTACAATCAACAAAGTTCAGATACAGATTTACTGATCTATGCCACCAATTGGTAACCACTCAGCTTTGTAGCCATGGCATCGCAAGGATGCTATGACGCTGATTTTCAGTGGCACCAGAGTTGTGTTATCTTTTTGATACGAATTAGTTATTACATTGCCAGTGTCTATTTAACTGTGAAGTAAACCTACGCTACAGTGCGTTCAAGCGTTTAGTAAATTGGTACATTCACGAATAGACGTCTGTATTCAATAAAACACTTTTTGATCGGGTTTATATCGTCCCTCACGTTAGTAATTGTGCCTGATGAAAAGCCTATTTACTATTTATCTTTTACGACATTTGAAAGATACAGGATTATAGTGATCAGGAAAAACAGACGCGGGCAGTTTGATCCACGCCTTGTTGACCAAAAAGGAACTAATTGAGGTGAAAGAGTATCTACAATTTGGATTTGAAGTAATCTTTTTTTATTTGAGGAGCCAGTAGAAATAATATGAGATATATTTTATAAAAAAACCTACGGGATCTATTCATACGCCAGAGATACCTAACATAAAAAATCATTACTTACTTCTAGGTGTTTCTAGTAGGTATTTTTGACAAACGTTACCAAAGAAAATCATATTTTAAGCAGAATCATAAGCAACAAAACAAAAGAACACATATATGAATTGAGGACCTCCTCCATTGAAAGTCTGTTGAAAACATATGAAAAATACATAACATGTATATATAGCGCGAAATAAATGCAAATTACTATTTCAATGCAAAAACGCTTGAGCTCATGTATTATTTCGTTCGGTTTGGTCAAGAATCTATTATCCAGTCGCTTAAATATAATTAATTAATAAAGTTATTACCATATAACGAACCTATGATTAATGAAACCAGGCTAACGCCAACATATAATGCCTGACACTTGCCGAGAACTGACAATTATTTACCAACATTGTATTTACCAGGGGTCTAATTCTTATGGAATTGAAATATTATCCAAGTAGATATAAACAACTGATAACTTTGAAAAAACATGGAGTTTGAGGGACGCGGGTATGCTATTAATGCTATTATAATTGGGCATCTGCAAAGCTACACGCCTTTAAGGTGGTCAATTTGACACGACAATTTGATCAGTCGGTCGGGGATTAGGTATTATTATTATGCGCTGTCCCATTGCTGGGCAAAGGCCTGCCTCCAATTCTTCCATTCTTCTCTATTTATTGCTGTTTCGTTCCACGAAGGCTTAAAAAGAGTAATCTCGTCTTACCATCTACGTGTAAGTCTGCCGAGGCGCCTCTTGGAGTTGGAAGACCTTTCTACTATCCGGAACATATCTACGCTTTCTTCAAGTTATTATAGCGGCTAAAAAAAGTATGTAGCATGCAGCTGGGCGCGTCCGAACATATAAAGCTCCTATTTATAGAAGATTTCCGACCTTTATCACCATTTTTCCACAGCTTCTAGCCTCTAGCCACGAACATAACTTTAATGCTCTCTCATGACATTAACTCGATTCTATATCTCTTCGCTACAGAATCGGACCCTTGATTAAGCAATACTGCCCCAGCCGCCGCGCCCACTACGCACATTTATTTCACATATGAAACGATACTCACTTGACATGAATATACTAAACACTTACTAACTTATATGAATAATGGGCTCGATTTAAAGTCAGACTGAACTGAACTTTTAGTCAATTAAGTAGGCTTAATAACTCGAATTAACTAAACTAATTCATATTTCAGAATATATTTTACGCAATACAAGTTTTAAAATATAACAGCCATAATGTTTGAAATAACTTTAGAAACGGGACACATAATGTGCCATATTTTTCATTTATACATATATAATTAGAGCTCTGAATATTTCGGTATTAATATTGTCTTAAGTTTTCGCGATTCATACTATTAAATTAAAACACTTTTTAACCGGATTTATCGCGTATATTTACACTAGCTGACACGGAAAACGTTGTTTTGCCATATAAATAAAAAAAAATAGGTGTTGGCCGATTCTCATAGATACCGGATAAGCACAAAAAATTTCATCAAAATCGGTCAAGCCGTTTCGGAGGAGTATGGCAACGAAAACTGTGACACGAGAATTTTATATATTAGATTTTAAATTTTGACTCGACGTTTCGGTATCTTTGCAGACCCCGTGGTCACGAGCGACGGTTTTATTTCGGTATTGTTACAAGCGCCCTGATCACGACGGTACTGGCAGCTGGTACGACGACGCGACAGTAACCGTGGCAAATCCTGTTTGTTTTTTTATTGATAATATTTTATGCACTTGTGTTTTTAATAGTCTACAAATAGAAGGCTCTACGTATTTCTAGGTTCGTTCTGCAAACACTATAAAATTTACATATTATTCCTATGAAATTAATATGATGATATAGCCACGTTGCGGCCATCTTTATAATGCAAATACGAGGTCGAAGACGAGTTATTAAATGATCAGCTGTTTACATTATTGAACGTAGACCTTTTCTCACAGGTATTTTTTTAACGTTTTTAGTGATTGCTTGTTAAAAGAAGTGGAAAATGTAGCCTTTTTGAGGTTGTTTTGCTAAGCGTCAGGCAAAGATTTTCGCTACCGGAACTAGATATGCGATTCGTATAGGAATTATTCGAGTGATAAACATAGGGGAGAACATACACATATCTATATCATAACACATATCTAGTAGACTGCCTGTCTAGCAAATATTTTTGTATAAAGTTTAACGTCACATATCGCTTAGGGTGATCATGAGTAACGTTATCTTGACGGTTTTAAATATGTATATTTAATGGCTTTACGAATTAACGGCAATAGGGTGCAATTGGCGTTTGACCCTAGCACAATAGTTCATTAATTACTCAAATTTTCATTTTGACAATCACTTGAATGATACACCCATATATAAAAAGTTTTACAATAAGATATCCGGATGCAAGAAGATGGGATTCCCTGGTTGTTAATTGTTATTGTGTATTTTTAAAAGATGATTGCTGTTGAGTTTCTTGCCACTTCTTCTCAACAGATCGACTTTCCGAAATGGTGGTAGATTCAGTTCAATTTGTAAATTGTTTGACTTATTTGAAATGTATTTAAATACTTACGAAATAAAGTTTCTTTTGACTTTGACTTTGACCACACGTTCATTTCATTTTTTTGAAATCATTTTGTAATTTTTTTACACGGTTTGAATCAAAATTAAATACCTATGTCCTTACTTATAATATTATAGTTTTTTCACGATAAAAACTACACTTCCTTCAGATCTTCTACCATGCAAAACACGGCTACTTAAAACCATAACACAACCTAAAACAATAATCAAGTTTCTCGATGAAGTGCTAATAACCTGTTACAAAAACTCAAATAAACATGAAGATAATTCTCTAATGGCAGTTTCGCAGCTAACTACTATGTAGGCATGTCAGTTACCTTCTATCTACTAATCTACTGGTCGCAGACTGAGATAATCTGCCTTTATCACGAGATGGTACCCGAACGAGATGGCTAAGGTTGATCAACTTACCTGTGAACAAGAAAATACATAGTTGGTTAAGCTGAAATGTGATTGACCGAATTAATTAAATTTGATCGTATAAAATTACGATTTGAATAGATTTGAGACAATTGAGAATTATTTAGAATTAGCTGCCGATTTGGTTTAGGCCGAAATTCAGCTTTTAAATCCAAGTTTTACTTGTTGACAAATCCATTCTTGTATTTGGGTGAAAAATTGTATCTTATGTCTTTTATTCAAGTTTTTATTCAAGTTCAAGTGGTTTCTAATATTTATTAGGTATATTTGAAAAAATACCGATTGGTCTGAAAAGGTAAAAAAGACGAGTTTAATAATGCAAGACAACCTTTTCTAAGGGCTAAGCAACAATATGCGAAAAGAATTTGGAAAATCCCAAGATGAAACAAAAAATCTTCTTAGCATGTCAATTAATGTCTTTTTATTTAAAAAAATGTTTTTCTATAGTACAGTTCCAGTTTTGAAAATAATTTGAATACCTACCTAAAGTGGCACTAGTTTTATTAGTTGCCTTTCATTCGTCCTAACTCCGCTATTTGATCTATTTTGTGTGTTAACCAGGGTAGCTATCATCTTAAATATATGCATATTTAAAATGTACAGCTTCCTTTTTCAAGAACCCAACAAACTTCCTCCTTTCAACCGCGCATCGAGCACTAAGCTAATTAACTCTCCTAACGACTTTCCCATGAAGATCAAAACTGTTATGACGTCGAAAAAAGCGTTCCAATCCACGCAACTGCCGCCGGTTCATTGTTCTATCTGCTCTATTTGTTTATTAAAACAACTGTTCTATAGATTTTCTTAACAGCTATTTAATAAACTTCTCAAGACTCGAATGTGGATCAGTTGATGGTAAACTACGGTATTTGTTTTTGCGCGTAAAAGCGAAAACGCATAGCACAGATTATAACGGCGGGAAATGTGACTTTGACAATGGTATTGATTGAAACTCATTGATGACTTTTGAAATTGTTTTTTACGCAGTAATGCTAATTTAACCTGTGATTGATCTGTTCGATTGTGAGCTAGGTGTAATTAGATTTATCGAGAACGTTAGGTTACGTTTTTATTTTTGACATGTTTAAAATCAAATGGGATCATTTTGACGGTGATTTTGTGGTGTAGATGTCATTGTATCTCTACTTTCTTCATTATAGGGTAGGTGCTGTTGCTCTTAAGAAAAAGATTTTATACTTTTAGTATATTTATTTAAGTTTATTTCTAATATTTTCGCACACTACAAAAACAACAGAACCCCTTAGAAAAATATTTTCGTCATTTGTTGTCCCTACTTACTATTGTCAAGTCTAATCTCCAAATTAAGGCCAAGTCAAAATTTTCAAGTTAATTTAAGCGTCTTCAAGTGTAATGGTCAAACACAAGCACCGTTGTGAAGCAACGATTTGACATGGTCACCAGCTGAGGTGCTAATAGAAAGATTCATCAGAGACTAACGGTACCTGCCCTGCAATAGACCTGTTACTGACTCTAAGTGTTTCCAAATTTATTATAGAAATCGTAATTTGTTTGGTGGTACGGTCAGCGCCGTTTTAGAGGTATGGTCAGAGAAAAATTAAAAAAAAAAAAAAATTGTATAAAATATATAAAAAAAACGAGATTAATAATATTATTAATGCGAAGAATTTAATTAATAATTATAAACTTAATATTTATAAACAAATAAAATACTTTGTGAATTGAATAGTTCAACAAAAATACGTTTTATGTCAAAAAATGAATGTAAAGCTCAATCAACAATTGTTTCGGCATGCAGACACTCGCGACTGGCCGCACGCAAAGCGCATGCCGAGATCGAGCCGCGTAGGTATAGCTCGCGTTTCGTCTGTTTGTATGAAGTTGAATTACTGTAGATATCTATACTGTGACTGAAGTATCTTCTACCAAATGCGACAAAATAATAATAAAGTTTTATATATAAGTTTTGTCATAAAAGCACTTCCTGCATCGATATCCTACCATGACAACGGATATACTGTAAGCAGTTTATATACTACTAGCTGTGACCCGCGACTTCGTCCGCGTGGATACCGTTTATTAGAGTTGGATAAATACTATTATTATATCCTCCTTGAAGTTAAAACTTACCTTATTCTAAATTTCGTCAAAATCGAAGTTTAGCTGTGAAAGCGTTACTGATAGATAAACAGACAGAATTACTTCAAAAACTGTTACAACAAAGCAGTGATCCGCAGTTTCACCTAGGTTTTGTGAAAAAGTATAGGTAGGTAGGTATATTACATAGATGATGCCCGCGACTTCGTCTGTATTGAATTAATATTTCGAGTAGGTTATTTTCTTCTCCAAGGTCCTAACTATCTTTAATAACAAAAATAAAAATGAAGAATCTTCGCTCATATAATATGTATAACTCCTAACCACAAACATAGGTAACTATCTATTAGGTACATTACATAGCGTTATAAACAAATTGGGTGCCAAAGTGCCTTAAATTTTAATATTGTCTTAAGTTTTCGCGATGACTATTATGTATGACTATGAAATAAAAATCTTTTTAACCGGATTAATCGCGTATATTTACATTTTAAATTTTAACATCGCTCGTGACCACGGGGTCTGCAAAGACACCGAAACGTCGAGTTAAAATGTAAAATATAAATTATACGCCATTAATCCGGTTAAAAAGTGTTTTATTTAATGCCTTCAATTTTACTTAATTCATGCAATATCTTCATTAATTATACTTAACTTATTGTTATTCTAGGTAAAGCTAAGTAGTTTTTACGTGCAAGAATAGCAAAAATCCATGCATCCAGCCATTATCAGTGTACATACAATACTACCTATAGTTATGTATGGCTGCTTTTCACTGCCAAACGGCTAAGCCAATATTAATGTTATTTGGTATTGTAGTTAACACATACGTTACTTTTTATTCCGAAGAAATCTACGGTTTCTGACTTCCAAGAGGCAGAAACGATCATGAAATAAACAAAACCTTGATTTCCATTTTGTCTCTGTATGTACAGAAGGCAGTACATCAAGCGTTACAAATCTGTCAAAATTTTTTACTTGAATTTGAACTCTATGCCCTCGATAATAAGTTAAAATTGGTTGGGGAAATTTGACAGGTAATGTAACGCTTGTTCCTTCTGTACCTACCTATATTAAATCGCGAAAAAGCTTATATCATTCAGTATTCACGCGCGATGGGCTATTAGCCAATTTCATGTATAAGTTTGGTATTTCTATACCGATTTCTATGATTCTTATTTTATTGAATAGGTAATAATGTTAATTTTTTTTAATTAGGGATGAGTGAGAGTATTATAAACGTCAGAGTAAACAAATATAATCAGAAAGCTCCGAACTGCTAAGCTATCGGGATTTACACGTGTTATTGTGAGTCAACCATAAAATATAGACATATACTGTTGTGGGATATTTTTTATATAATTTTATGAAGAATATTTCTGTGATACATGATTTCTATGTAGCTTTAACCATTAAGGCTGCACACGCAACGAAAGCTTAAAAAATGAAGTAACTTCTCCCGTTTTTCCAACATTTTCCTTCACTGCTCTGCTCCTATTGATTGTAGCGTGATAATAAGTATACTATAACCTGTCCAGTAGTATGAAGAATAATTTTACCAAGTTTAGTTAAAATCCGTCGAGCAGTTTTTGTTTCTATAAGGAACATACAGACAGACAGACAGACAGACAAAAATTTTACTGATTGCATTTTTGGCATCAGTATCGATTACTAATCACCCCCTGATAGTTATTTTGAAAATATATTTCATGTACAGAATTGACCTCTCTACAGATTTATTATAAGTATAGTTATAAGTATAGATTAATATAATACGAAAGTATCGATGTTTGTTTGTCCTCGAATCATGTCGTGATGGCTGAACGGATTTGATTGAAACTTGATAGGTACTCAAAAAAGTGACGTGAGTCTTTGACTGATTTGTTTCCTTTAACAGACCGCTCATAGTATTGTAATCATACTCCCCATATCCCCAGACAATCACAGCAACTAAATGGCCTCAAAGTAAGCGAAGCTTGTGTTATGAGATACCATGTAGCGAACTAGGGGGGAACCTAGAATATAAATACATATATATATAGATAAACGCCCAGACCCGCAACATTTTTTTGTTACGGGCGGGAATCGAACCCGCAACCACTGGCGTCTGAGGCAAATAGGTTTACCTCATCGCCAATGTGGTCGTCGACTTATTATTAGTGTCCTAATTTTATGCGATATGTACAGTCTGCAACAAAATTTTGTATACCACCCAGTCACCCGCACACATATAATAAGCATATTGTTTGAGTGCTGGAGACTGGGTGGTAAACATAATTCTGTTGCAGACTGTACATTTTATTTAAAAAATTGTTTCATCATTATTACCTATAGTCGGACATCTCCAACATTAACGTGTGTGTAAAAACCGCAATAATAATAGTATTTTATATACGAAAGTCTGTCTGTTACGCTATCACGGCTAAACCACTTAGCTGAATTTTTTAATGAAGGCCCGGATCAAGCACAGGCTATGTTTTAAAGGTCGCTAAAAAGTATAAATCTGCCGTCCTCAAGATAAAATGCCGTTAAGTACAAAAACGTTGTTTTGAGTTATGAGCAAAAAACGCGGCAATTTTTTGAAATGCGTGCTACTTTACAACTGTCAGTCATAATTCGGACTTTAATGTACGGATGGAAAGATCTCACAGAGCACTATCAAATAGCAAGTATTTTAATTAATAATAAGAACTTTTATATAATATTAATCGTAAAAATGTTTTTTCTCTAAGTGTTTCTCTAAATATTAATTCTTGAATTCACGACTAAAATGCCGTTGCGTAAACAATAACGGCAATTTAGGGTTTAGTTTTACTTTGATTTTATGAAATATTACGATACTAAAAAAAATATTAATTATTTCTAAGCTAGAAAGCCGTTAAAAGACTTAAGAGTTGTTTTAGCTTAGCACTATGATATCTAAAATTAAATGAAAATGCAGTTAAAGTACTTAACCGCTATTTAGAGTTGAATTTTATGAAAAAATATTTTAATTGTCGAAATTTTATCTAAACTACAACCCTAAAATGCGGCCAAATACAAAACCTATAACAATAACTGCATTTTAGCTTAGTATTTACAAAAAAAAATCAGGGGTATCAAATTAAATACATACACCAAAAAAGTCTTAGCAACATGCATAAAATTAAAAAAATCTTAACTAATCTCTTTTTTTTGTAAAAGTTCGGTAGGTATCGGTATGCAAACTTTTTTGTTTTAATTTACTCACTGGCTGGGTAGAAAAGAAAACGATATTCTATTGTTTTTTTTTTTACAAAACAAAAACGAATGCATTTAAATAGAATTTCAATGCATTTTCCATCTTAATTGAATTTGGTGTCGAATCTTCATTTTATAAATTTTGACAATAATTTAAATAGAGTTATCGGCATAATTACATTCTACATGATTTTATCCATTTTTTACACCATGGAGCGACGTCACTTGACTGCAAATGAAATGCAAAGAGCTGTAGGGATGTTGCAAGCGGGAAGAAATCAATCCCAAGTATCGCGGCATTTTGGTGTCAACGGGAGCGTTATTTGTCGTCTTTGGAAGCGTTACACCAACACAGGAGATCCTGCTGAACAACATCCAGGCCACGAAAGGAGTACCACCGCTCGGCAAGACCGCTACATACAACTAACTGCAAGACGCCAGCCGATGATGACTGCCCGCCAGATAGATTTAAGGCTACGAAACTCAAGTGGTGTTGATGTTAGCTCCCAAACCGTGCGAAATCGACTCCGTGAGTACGGCCTACGAGCACGACGCCCAATTAAGTGTCCACCTTTACGTCAAGGCAATTGCGTGCGTCGGAACGAACGGTGTAGGGAACAATTAACATGGAGCCAGGAACAATGGGACAATAAAAATATTTTGTCCCATTGTTTAGTCGCGATTCGGATTTAGGCCTGATTCTAGAAGAGTGAGAGTGTACTGACATCCCGGAAATAGAGAAAGGCTGAGGTGCATTCAAGAAGTGCATCCGTACAGCGGATCAACTGTTATGGTGTGGGCGGGGATTATGAAGAATAGGAGAACTGATTTCGATTTTGTAAATGGAAACATGAACGCTGAAAATTACGTTGAGGATGTTCTTAAACCCCCATCCATTTGTACAAACACTTGGCCCAGACTCCACATCGATGCACGATAATGCACGTTCACATACAGCCTTGTGGACTAGTCGGTACTTGGCAACAGAAAATATCCGGGTGTTGCCGTGGCCTGCACAGTCTCCGGACCTCAACCCCATAGAGCACGCGTGGGATATGCTCCAAAGAAGTGTTTTAGAGGACTTGGACCAGGTAAAAACAGGCCAGCAGCTGAAGGATTTGCATTTGCTTAAATTCCACTGGGAGCGGTTACCGCAGGACCAGATTAACACTCATTTATTCCATGAATAATCGGTGCCGACAAGTTTTAAACAAGTTTTATTACTTGAGCTCGTTTTGCGTATGAAACAGAAGACATTATATTGTTATTTTTTGTTAATATAAAAACAATATAAAAATGACAGATGTTGTTTTTACTTCAAAAAGATCCTAAAAGTATATTCAAATAAAAAATAGAAACTTTGTAACATTAAATATTATTAAAAACTTCACATAAGTACATGTTGCTTAGACTTTTTTGACGTGTGTAGTGTGTAGGATGGGAATCATCAACTCAGTCACAGACATTTTTATACTTATTTTCAAAGAAATTACACATATTTATTTCTATAGTAACAATTTCTTCAATTGATTTAATTTATTTGTTAAGAAATAGTCAAAATGGTCAAACAGAAATATTTTTACTTAAGTGTTTGTTTCAGTAAATCTTTGCTTATGGCCCATCCCTATGGTCGGTTTTATCCGACAATGACGCTGGACATCAGTGCAATTTTCCAATAATAAAATCAGTAATTTATCCAACTTCTGACATATTTTTAAGGTTTTCTAAATAAGAGACTTAAATGTACTCAATTATAATGATTACTTGATGAGCCATTTACCAAAAACTAACATTTTTTTAACATAATCCAGCGTTTTTAAATAAAAAAAGCATATGAAACGAATGGTGGTTTGTAGTTGTATACATATACGACCGTGGCGGAATAGACTCGAAAATATTTGTCTGCTATATCCGACAGGGATTGAGCGGGAGCCCCAATGACCATGCGCACCCGCCCTCGTTCCCCGTCACTTCGATCATTTCGCCGAATTATTGGCCGCGCTAGAGCAGATAGCTGCATTTTAGTTTGGTATTGTGGTTTAGCGGTATTTAAGTATTGTAAAAAAATATTAATGCAATACTAAATTGCGGTTAAGTGGCAGTTTTGTTGATGATTTATCTTTAACGGCTTCATAGTTTAGTATATTACCAGATAATAGTTTAAATAAAAGGTTAACTAGATAGACGTTAGGGTACTTTAACGGCATTGTAGAGAACAGATATCGCTTAACGACAATTCAGCTAAGATGATGAGTATATTTTTTATAAAAAAACTTACACTATATACTTTTAACCGCTTTTTAGTTTAGCAATGGTACTTAAAGACTTTTAAGCGTTGGAAGGTAACCATTTACGGGTAGATAGCGGCATTTTTTATTTTTATATCTTGAAGACAGTAAAAGCTACGAAAATTCTGGAAATACAGGTCGATAGAGATTTTTTTTCTGATTATGATGGCATCAAAATGTTAAAATCGACCTGATGTTGGTTAACGGCATTTTAGCTTGAGGACGGCAGAAATGTAAGTTTGCATTAAACATCACCATAAATTTCCTACGAGTTAAGTTGTTACGATTTATGTCAACGAAATCAGTAAAACATCGATTTGCAAAAGCCTCAACTGTAAAGACTGCAACGATTTGAAGCATTGAAGACTTGCTTCCAAGCGGAGCTGGGTACCACAGGCAATGATATACAATTAAAAAAAAAACAGTAAATAAGAACTCTTTATTAAAACCTCTATGCCAGCCAGTACCGCTAGGTGGTCGACTTCCAAGGCAAGTCCCACAGACGATGAGAGCCAGGGCGCGGCGGACACAACAATGGGTATTTAACCGTCACACCGCCGAATGCTCTAATGGTAGGAAGCGGTAGCATTCTACCGTCAACCGAGGCTTATGTTTAATTGTGAGTTTTGGTTTTAATGCTCAGCTCTGTAATGTAGAGACTTTATTGAAGAAACGGCTGTTTCTCGCGGTTTTACCCGCGACATTTCTAATTCCGCGGGAATATCGGGATAAAAAGTAGCCTATGTGCTATTCCAGACTGTACGCTATTACTATGCCAAATTTCATCCAAATCCACTGAGCCGTTCTGCCGTGATTGAGGAACAAACAGCCAAACATTCGCTAATTTAGTTTTAGTACGATATTTTAGGTTCAATCTTCACTTGGCTTATTATTTAATATTTTAATTGGATTTATCACGTTAAATTATATTCTACATTTTGAATCGAACGACATCCCGTTAAAGTCGTTCATTTAATAATCATAAAAACGTAAAACAATAACGTTTACCTAATCATTGCCAAATATATTCCTAGTTTCTAATTACCAAAACAAAACTCCAGACGCATTCTTCAAAATCAAAACAAAAAACAAAAAAATACGTTATAAGTCAATTACTAATAACAACAACAGACTATACAAAACAATTTTAATGAAATTCCGCTCACTAATTGCAATAGAATGAAATAAACACCCGTGTATTACACATTAATATGTTAGAAATGTGATTCGAACTACACGAATGATGTATCGTTTTGTTATTACGACTTTCTCCTCGGTTTCGATGATTTCTGTGAGCCTGGTCACGACAGCGATCTTTCAAATTATGCCTTATACGGAGAGTAAAATGCCTATTCTCGTATACTGAGTCCCTAGTGACACTGGAAGTATTAACTGTCCCCGGTCACTCCTATAAAGTAGAGAAATTGGTGGAAATATTATTACGCATAGACACATAGGTTAGACATGCTCGTTGTATGAAAACTAGTTGTGATTTTTGCCACTTCTCTGTAGAAGTATAACAACAAATCTAAATCAACGCTTACGAAAGATTTCATAGTACGGACCTAAGTATCCGGCGCATCTTTCGTCTGAACACGATGAACTCAATAACTACGAATTTAAATGTGTACTTGGTTATGATTTTTGAATATTTGATTAGACAGAACAACTGGAAACTTTACTGCTGCGGGAGAAACCAGGACAAGTTGCTTTTCTTAAATAGAAGAGTAATTTCCTTTTTAAAACCTTGTAATAAATAAAAATATGTAGTAGTCATAAAATGTTTTGAACTTCTTTTCTTAGTTACAAAAGTACAAAAAATATACAATATATATAAAAAAAAAACATACACATATACACATACACATACACAACTTCACGCCTGTATCCCGTATGGGGTAGGCAGAACACCAGAGGCAATAAAACCATCTGATGTTTGACGAATTTGGAGGCATTATAATAGTGAAAGAGACTATTGCAGTGACAGGGGGTCAGCCTATCGCCCACAAAAAAGCCTCCCATAACACTTCGGTCCCTTAACTGACTTTTACAGTATGCCCGGGAAGAGAAGCAGCTGGCACATTCTATGTTTTTCTTTCGCTCCCAGTCCAGCATAGAAGCAAAAAACAATAAATATGTAACAACTATGCTACCTACCCTGATATGTGAATTGTGAGAAGAAAAAGAATACAGACCTGGCTCTTTAGCCTAATACTGCTAGTACGAACGAAGTAATAGAAGAAGAATACAAAGATTTGGCCTGTGGGCCTCTTTTGAAACCTTCAGAGTTTATTGATTTCACGTCTAGTAATATAAAATTGAATTATAAGAATTGGCTTCTAGTCTTAAAAATCAAAACAAATATTGAAAATTGTATATACAAGAACAGGCTGTATGGCTCAGATCCATTGCCTATCCTAATAAAGGATGAAATTTAAATACTACTACAACTATGCTACCAATTAGTGGCCACTCAGCTTTATAGCCAGAATGCCAGAAGTTAGCAAACAGTCACCCTAACCTTTATAACCCGCAGAACTGAAAACCAGTACTGCAGTCGTGAACTGTATTACATACTGAGCTGTAGCCGTTAACAGATTTAGTTGAAAAATCGAAAGCCATTTAACCTCTCAACCAAACTAGAATAAGTCGCAAAAGTAATAAATTCAAGTCAATTTTGAAATGTGTCTTGTAACTCGTGGGCGCGTTCGTTAAAAACATAATTTAAAACTTCATAGCCCGCGGCACTTATTAAAAAAAACTAAATAATCTATTAGAAATAAGTACGAAACAGACTATCAGTGTGATAATCGTTATTATGTAAACTAATTACTTAGCATCCACTTGTTACCGCAATATTATGTAAGTTGCCTGATGTGTGCAATATTAACGCGAACTGTATCTACATAACTAGATCATTTTGTGTAAGTTTATTTGGAAAATTATTTGGCATGTTCGCGCTAATGATAAGTTATAGTCCGTCTCAAAAGAGTAGAAATTTTTGTGGAACTAAATATATTTTGTGGCTGGTAACACTTCATTAAAACTCAATCTTGCCACTTCTTAGTCATTGTAATGTAAACATTGTTTGCTTTCATTAGAATTCTTGCTTAAATTCTAGTTTTTATCCAAAAACTTAATGGAAACATTTGAAAAATTAAAAAAGACGCGTGGCACTCGGAGACTGCCGCGGTAAAGCTATTGCATAGCATTTTGTATCAACTTATGCAATTATAATTATTTATTTATTTTATTATGCAGTAATGTTTGATCTAATATGAAGTTCCACAAGTTCCTAGTAGATGGCGCTGATTGTTTATTAAAGCCCGCATGTAAAGTTATGAAATCAAAGTATCACCCCTGTGCCGGTCGGAGTGGGGGGTGTTAGGTTTTTTTTGTTACGGAATTTCTGGATTCGGTCCCCACGCCACGCTCAAGGCCTGCGATAGAAGCTATGCAATAGCTTAAAAAACAATCTGTAGCAGCACTCGTGAAGTGATATACCTACAAAGTTTTTATGTGATGTTTAACCAAATTACTATTATAATATCCTCCTACAATAATTTCTTGTACTCTTCTTAATCAAATATTTTTAAACAATTCTCTTACGAAAATTCTCAGCAAATCTATGCTTGATACACGACAAGTAACCTTACGTAACTTGGACCTTTAAATGTAAGAAGAGTCTGAAGATCGTAAGTAATCAGGCTTACTTATTTAAGAATGGATTATTCAGATTCGTTGTCAATTTGACGTAGAGTTCCCTCAAAAATCTATTCGTCAGTAGATTTCAAGACTTAGCTTCAGAATAAGCCTTACAAGGTGTTCCGCTTGATTTCCCATAACTCTAGGGTATTAATGGGACCATGTAATTGAATCAAATAACATAATGAATAACACGTCAAAGATTTCAAATGAACATGCCCTTTAATCATAACCCTTGTCAACCTTTTACTAATCTGATCGCTCGTGGGATATTTCTTACAAATAAATTATAGTTTCCCGCCTCTTGAGGTTGCCGCACAAAAAGTAATGCCAACATATTCCCATGAAATGACCTTGAATTCAAAAACCGAAACTGATCCAATACTAAGTCGTGCCTGTGATATATATGTGATTCTTAATTTGCGCCATCTGATATAGATATAAAGGATATATTAGCTTGTAGTATCGATTACAAGTAAATAAGTATTAGGTGCAGTACGTACTATATTGTGAAGTAATCTCTGCGGTCCATATCGACTTCATTTGAATACAATGCGTGTAATAGCTTAGGTTTTAAGTTACAAAACTTGTTCCCGGTTAAGTAAGGTTTTGTTATGTGTTTATTGAGCGTGTTTGGGTGTATTAGATCAGGGCCGTATAACCGTATAGCATGAAAGTTATATTTAGTATCATTATGCGTATTAAACTTTACCTATAAATGATCGAGTAAATGAATTATGAATACAGACTAAGTGTGTCACTAATAGAGTACGCTTGTATAGAAAAAAATCTATTTTCTTTAAATAAGTACGTTACCATTAACCGACTAGGCTTATTATATACGGTTTTCTTTTTGATATCCCATAACTTTGAGGTTTTTTCCTGACTAAAAAATAATTTTGCCACAGAATATGTGGTTCAATAGTGCATACTTTCCAAGATATCATCAATCTTAATATAATGAGCTATAAATTTTCACCCTTGTAAAATCTCTTTAGGTAATATTTATTCAATAGACGCGTGTCACTGAAGCCATGCAATTAAAAACAAAAACATTTTAAACGTTGAGGAACGTTGCATACCTACAATGTTCAATGCAAAGCGTTGCGAACTGTACCTGTGCATAGCGATAAAAAAGGGATAGAAAATGCCACGTTGTCATACTTCGCATAAAGGTGTCTTACATAAGATTTTTGACTTAATCGAATTATTTTGTATGAAAAATAAAAACAAAAAAAATATTGAAATTGAAATATTATTAAGTTCATTTGTTAATTTGGGCTGTAAACTTTTAGCATTCGACAGGTGTCAGGGTGACATCTCATTCCTTGCATGTGACGGCGAATAGCTATCCTGGGTTATCTACTAATATTCTTAACGTAAAAGTTTGTGAGAATGTATTGATGTTTTTTACTCTTTCATTCTTGATTAAACACCTTGAAATGCAACAAAATGGAATATAAGCATCCCGTGTGTCAATTTAGGCTTCATGTGTATGAGTATAAATCCATTTAACCGTGTAAAAGCATCAAACATTTAAAAAAATAACCTCACAACAAATCAAGTCTTATAAAACGTTATCAGGTTTTGATATATGTATTTAATAAGTAAGTCGTTAGTTAAGACTTATGGCGTTTTTGTTAACTTAATAGACTGACAGCGGAGATGAAACAATGCTAGCAATGGACAATACAACGGATGCGCTTCCTGCGATGTGCTCGATATCCCTTGCTACCAGCTACCAGTATACGTAATACAAACCAGAGCAATGAAGGTTGATGCACGAAACAATAGAAAAACGGTGATTGATGACGTTCGATAGTAAATTGTGATCTTGACTGAAAACGGATGTTTTAAATTTAAATGCTTGATTTGAATTTATAGAAACGATGTTGGTGGATAATATTTTTGTACTAAGAATGTTTTCGTGATAGTTATTTCTTATGAGTAACTGCATAAAGGTGTTAAATTAAAGTTGTAAAGGTTGTATTTATTAACTTTTAATAATACTATAAAGGTGATTCATAATTTACTAAAATCACGAAAACTTATAAAGCCTAGGTACTAAAATAGAGTCAAAAACTCAAAAATCTAAATATATACTGTCAAAAATCAAGTTTGAGAAACCTTTTCATAACACGAGCCGGCATGTCCCATCTTTCGTTAACAATTTCAAAATCTATTACAGTCTCAATGACATTAAAAACTGAATTGATATATTCATAACAAACAATGAATATTACAAATCTTACACAATCTCATTATTAAAATCAGTGAATCAAGATACGATTTCGTAACAAAACGTTTATGATACAGTACATACTAGATCTCACAATCTAATCGATATGTAAATTGTATTAGAAATCCAGACTCATTTGTAGAAGGTTAAATGCATACTTAAATCAGCAATTCAGTTGGATAGCAGGATCTATTATTGATTTACTTTTATGAGGTATACTTACTAACTATAATATAAATAAAATATAGGAATGTCGTCGTGTCGTCGTGGCGCCGTGGTTACTGTGTGAATCATACGATATCACAGGTTAAGCAACGTTCGGCGCGGTCGGTACTTGGATGGGTGACCGCCGACCATTCATATCTCACGACGACTTCCGTGCTTCGGAGGACACGTTAAGCAGTCGGTCCCGGGTGCTGTATACTTGTATACAGTAGTCGTTAGGGTTTGTCAGAAGCCATCTAGGCGCCCTAAACATTCTGGCATCCACCACCCAGCACTGGGCCAGCTTGGTGGATTATGGCCTATACCTCCTCTTCACCCAGGGGAGAGACTCATGCCCTGCAGTGGGCTCATTACAAAGAGTTGTGATGATGATGATGATGATAGGAATGTAGTCAGAAGAACAAGGTCAGATTACTGGTAAACGCAAAATTTATAAAAAAATACCTAAATATACGTTATATACCTAAAGCAAGTAAGAAGTAAATAATTATTCATAAAGGAATAATATAACATGCTGTAAATATTGGATGTAAATGTACTCATACAAAGAAAAAGTAAACTAATTTGTGAACAAAAACAAACAAACATAACTTCACGCCTGTATCCCTAAAGGGGTAGGCAGAACACTAGAGGCTATAAAACCATCTGATGTCACGTTTGACAAATTTGGAGGTATCATTATGATGAAGAGAGACTATTGCAGTGATAGGGGGTCAGCCTATCGCCCGCAAAAACTCCAATAAAACCTCCGTCCCTCAACTGACTTTTACAGTTCGCCTGGAAAAAGAAGCAGCTGGCACATTTTATGTTTTTCTTTCGCCCCCAGTCCAGCACGGAAGAAGTAATTAATACTAATTTGTGACTCTTAAATAAAACACTTTCGTTGAACTCCACATTAAACTATTAAAACAACGGACATTTTAAATTTTAACTCCACGTTTCGGCGTCTTTGCAGACCCCGTGGTTACGAGCGATTCCGAGATAAATCGAATCGATGAAATGGAAAAATTAAGATAATATTAATTTGTGACTCATCCCACGTTTGACCCACAATGGTGAGGTCTCAAAATCTCCTTAAGTAATTAGATGAAATCGAATATGACAGCGAATGAGTTTTGGAAAGATCGATTTTGGAAAGATTTTAATGTCTTAATATAATAGTAGACTCCAGAAGATCACCAACACGTTCATGGGTCAATGTGTACGCGTTATTTTATAATAAAATTCCAAAATATTTAAGATTAACCCTTCGATACATTTAAGGATAAGTGTTATGTGAAAAGGTTTACTATATCCGGATGCAAGAAGATGGGATTGTTGTTGGCTGTAAATTGTTATTGTGTATTTTTTTTTCTTATTTTTAACAGATGATTGCTGTTGAGTTTCTTGCCACTTCTTCTCAACAGATCGACTTTCTACCACAGATTCAGTTCAATTTGTAAATTGTTTGACTTATTTCAAATGTATTTAAATACTTACGAAATAAAGAATATTTGAGTTTGAGTTTGTATCGGGCTCTTCGTAAAATATTGGTGGAACACAAGCCACAGAGCGACAAAGCGAGGTCCATTTGGAGTAGTTGTCTTTCACGATACCCTTATTTCTATTGACCGAATATTAATTTTACCTGTAATTTATTTAAACCTTCAAGTTCCGGTTAAAACAAGTAAGTATACTTAGCCCCGATTTCACCAATTTCCTTATGATCCTAGATTAACAAATCATGGATTTGACTAAAGAAAAATTGAAGGCGGAACTCGTTTTAACGCGTAAACTGAGTTCAACTCGAATTGATCGCGTTTTATTACACGGTGAAATTGGGGTTTACTTTATTTACTAAAATGATTATTATTGGTCAGATTTTGCTAGGACTGTTTGCAGTCAATGCTCACTCAATATCAACTACGTTTTCACGTAAACTAATTGCACAGGAAGACGTCTACATGGCCACGTAACTGACCGCAGCTTCCGAGACTCAACCTGTGGTCTGTGGCCAGTGAAGCGAGGTCCTGGCACTGCGCCATTGGCCGCGGTAATAAGGTGTTGAAGGAGAAAGGTAGAAATACTTTGCGATGGTAATTGTTAGTTGAAATGGTAGTTTTAAGTGTTGAATTTTACAGGGTGTGATGGAAATGGTTTTGGGTCTGTAATGTAGAACTTAATAGTAGATTTTATAATGTGGATAACTTATTTATAATGTTCAATATATTGTATTGGATATTAAAATTTGGCCTATGTAAACATAAGAAAAAGTACGGACGGCCCACAATTCCATTGACTTTTTCCATTATAAATTACTAAAATATTAGAGACTGTATCACACAGTTTAACCCATTTCTCTTGATCTTGTGAAAAAATCTTAATTAAATAGCTTATAAAAATATCAACAAGAATTGGGCTGTCAACACTCAATAAATAAGCTTTTCAAATTCGAATGGTAGTTACTCGAAAGCTCATCGCACTAATACGAACTATGCAACGTAATGTTTGAAATCAATCGCTTTATTTCAAAAATATTACCTCTGTCTGAGCTCTTCAACTGAAGTCAACTAGTTTTTAGTATTTTTTGTCCAGTAAAGCGCAAATAAACCGAATAAAAAATTCAACTAATGTGTTGATTCAAAATCCACATCACAACACTTGAGCACAGTCACACATACAATATTTACCTAGTTGTACAACTTGACCTAACACCGCAAGTTAAATAAGTTGAGATACATGGCGCTGAGTACGAAGGGCGCGGGCTTGCTTAGAAAGTAAGTAAACAAACAGAAAGTAAGTAAACAAACAAAACATTTCAAGTTTCTATGAATGACCGGTTCATTCATGTGTGTTGGGTTTCTATGAGATTCTTACTTCGTGTAGGTATGCATGATATGTGTCGGTTTAGTAGTTCTTATTATTATTCAGAAATTTGAGATTGATTAGTTGATTGCAAAAAAATTATAACTATATACATACATACATACATAACGTCACGCCTGTATCCCTTATGGGGTAGGCAGAACACCACAGGTTACAAGACCATCTGATGTCACGTTTGACAAATTTGGAGGTATTATAAAGATGGAGAGAGACTATTGTACAGGAACAACTCCTTTAAAAAGCTTAATATAACTATATAAGTTTTATTAGGCTTTTTAAAGGACCTGAGTAAACAATTCGCAGGGACTTAGGTCCTACATCAAATTAACAGTGATATCTAGGCATTTAATCACTGATTAAGAAATGTATGCCTAAATATAATTTTGTCTTAAGTGTTAAAGGTTTATTATATTAAATAAACGTTTATTGTATAACCGTTTTAACCGGGGTTATCGCCGATATAATTTTTTTATTGTTCTATCTCTCGTCAACGCAACACTCCGAACGTAGAAAAGTCTTATACATGAATTAGAATTAAACGCCTCAAAATCTGCTCTAACATATCAAAAAGAGGTTTTATGTAATTAGATTATTATAGTACAGACATTTTTTTAGGACTAATGTATAATTGTATAACTAAGAAATGTTTACTTTTGTATATTATTATTATTTTCTCTCATTTAAAACTATACCTAATGTACATGCCGCAATGGTAGAATATGGCTAGAACAACCTATTTAATTAACTGTTACATCTAAAGTATTAACCTATATTCGTGGAAATAAATGAATTGAATTGAATTGAAAAAAAATAGAATAAAAGTGCTTTGCTGTCGGACAAACATAGATCCTACTAGTACTTAAACCGAGGACCTCTTTAAGCTATCTTCAATAACCTCTCACCGAAAGTCTACACATAAACAGGTATATTCTCAAACACACATTATTTTCCTTTCCTCGTAAGTTTATGTAGAATTACCCAAGTGCAAAAGAAAGTTGTGTTGTTTTCCAGAAGGCATTGTTAGATGACTTTCTTCTACGCCTCACTTGAAACCCGTAACAGCTTCATGGGACTCGTTTTATGCCGTTATTTTACATTTCCTGTGCCAAAGAAAACTACAGAGTACCCGTGACGCACTTTTTAGTATTTGAATATAAAACCTACATAATACGACAAGATAAAAGTTCGACGCACTGTTGTATCGTCGTACCCAATTTATTTACCTTGTTATTTCCCTTTACTTCAAGTTTCCAATAACACATAGTAATCTCTGTATAAATGTATAGCGTGTATGTCCCTGTAGCGACATGCGACATCAGCATATTTTGTAAAACCTAACTAAAGCGTCTCAGTGGGCAGTCGTGTCCCTCACCCGCTCTGTAACGCTAGTCTTTTATATATTGTATCACACACGTAATGTTTTAATACAGCGAATATTATATTTAATTGATTTTAATTTCACGCACTCAGTCTACATATTAGCAACCTTCTGATGAACCAGAGTTATACCTATGATCGAGTGAATTAGTGACTATCAGTAAATACATACAGTATACATATAGTTCGAAGATAAGCATCTGTGAAAAAATTTAGAAATATTTTTTGTCGCGCTATGTACCCTTTTTTTGCACCGCAGTTTCGATTTTTAACGGGATATCATCGTGTTTTTAAGGTTTTAATCAAGAAATTAGTAACCATCATGTAGAATACTTCAAAACAAAAGACACGTAAAAAGCATTGCGGACCCTGCGACATTATTCTCCGTGCCAGTATCTATCATATTATCTCCATGTGTGTCGAATCACTTTATCAAGGCATTCAATAATTACAAATCTATTCTGTATAGGCCATATCAAAACCTATACATCCCTTCTAACCCAACGATAGCAGAGCTGTTTGATGGTAAAATAAGTAGGACAGTGTTACCTTGATACTACGCAAATAAGCACACTACACAAAACGAATTAACCCAACCAATAAAACTTCAATAATAACTTGCTCTACAACTTAGAACACTTTATATAATAATGATACTAAAAATAGAAAGTAAAGCAACATTTTTCGTTACAAAAACGTTGAAGAAGTCATAAATATCATAGATGCGATCGATCATTCACCTTCAATTCGATTCGATGCCGAATAATCGAAATACTTAATTGCTGCGCATCGTTTGATTTCTAACAAGAACAGCATCGTAACTACACGCGATACTTATATTAAAGGTAGGTAAAACGATTATTGCAAACAACTCAATTATATAAAGACTCGTAGTCATAGTATATCGCCTACTATGTATATCGTTCAATACATAGTGGATTACAATGTAAATCTAGGTATAACATTAATACTGGTAAAAAGCGACTGTAACTGAATGTAAGTGAAATAGAAAATGCTGCAAAACTTTATAAAGAACCGAAATTTTGAAGTCATTGCTTCAATGTTACTTTTTCTTAAAAAATTCAATCTTTCTTAACAAATTCAATTCCCAATCCTGTTTTTCTAAATAGTGAATAGCCAGGTTTGTGGTTGTCACGGCTCCTGAAGATCACCAACTTGTTCATTCGAAATGTGTACGCTTTTGTAATAAAATTCCAAAATATTTAAGACTAGCCACCGCGCCCGGTTTTAGCCGCGTAACTTTTGATCCCGTGGGAATTTCGGGATAAATATAGCCTATAACCTCCCTCAAGAGCTGGGATATCAAATGCAAAAATAATTTTTCAAATCCCACTTTTAGTTTCTAAGATTAGCGCGTTCAAACAAACAAACAAACAAACAAAAAACAAACTCTTCAGCTTTATAGATTAGTATAGATTAACCCTTCGATAGATTTAAGGATAAGTGTTATGTGAAAAGGTAACCGGATATCCGGATGCAAGAAGATGGGATTCACTGGCTGTAAATTGTTATTGTGTATTTTTAAAAGATGATTGCTGTTGAGTTTCTTGCCCCTTCTTCTCAACAGATCGACTTGATCGAAATAGTGGTAGATTCACTTCAATTTGTAAATTGTTTGACTTATTTCAAGTGTATTTAAATACCTACGAAATAAAGAATATTTTGACTTTAAACATTTTACGTTGAATACTTTTTAGTGTTTCTGATTATAGATCGAGTACTGATAAAGAATATACTCGTAGAAATCCCCTACGCGTGACTGAAGGAGCTCTATAAAAAACGAAGTACCTATCTATAACAGTATAAGTAGTGATTATTCAAATAAGTATGAAATTAATAGTTTAATCCTCAAATTAACAAACGGTAACGTGTGTTTTCGTTATGAAATTAAAACTTGTAATTAGTTAGTATCGTAACAAAACGGAATTGTGGAATAACTAACACATCGCGTGCACCGATTTAAAGCCTAATTTTAATTTCGCCTTTGTATTGAAGTAGTAAGACATTTCGTATCAAGTCCTTGTTCATATATTTATACCCAATAGTATGATTCGTTATAGTGGCGTATTGTCTCTTATCCATAAGGTTGCCAACTATGCTGTTTTTAACAGTATTATACTGTTTTTCTCTACATTATACTGTTTACTGTTGAACCAAAGAAAAGTAGATCAACTCGTTCATGGGTCAATGTGTACGCTTCATTTTATAATAAAATCCTAAAATATTTAAGATTAACCCTTTGATAGATTTAAGGATAAGTGTTGATGTGAAAAGTTTTACTTTAAGATATCCGGATGCAAGAAGTTGGTATTCCCTGGCTGTAAATTGTTATTATGTATTTTTTTTTTCTTATTTTTAAAAGATGATTGCTGTTGAGTTTGTTGCCACTTCTTCTCAACAGATCGACTTTCCGAAGTGGTGGTAGATTCAGTTCAATTTGTAAATTGTTTGACTTATTTCAAATGTATTTAAATACTTACGAAATAAAGAATTTTTTAGTTTGAGTATACAAAATACTGTTTTCAGCACAAAAAGCTAAACCCTTTATAATATGCTAGGCTTTAATTAATGATTTGTGCAAGATGTTCTAAAAATATGTGTCTAAGTGTGTTGAATACTGTTTATTTTTTCTAAAATACTGTTTGATATTATTTTCGGACTGAAATATACTTTATTACTAGAAAAAAAAGTTGGCAATCCTACTTATCCATATCATTCGACAGCAGGTCAAGCTACATTTGATTTCTCGGTTTTAAGTTGGGTGACCCAAGTGGTGAGGCAAGTTAAGCAGTCGGTCTCAGTTTTTATATCCATACAGTGGCCGTTAGTGTTTGTCCGTACTTTAGGAGTCATTTTGAGCGCCATGAAAATTCTGACATCCATCAACCAATAATGAGCCAGCTTGGTTATTCATAGTCGCAGCATCGTCTAGGGAGAGTGCCTGCAGATGGCTCATTAAAAAGTAAGTAAGATACTAAAAGTATAATTACTTAGTTGCTGTTTTATGTATGAAGATGTCTTCTAGTAACATCACATTTTCAAAGACAATATATCCTAATCTAAAACGGGTTTCAAGCCCGAAAAGAAGGTCAACAAGCTCAACAGTAAGTAACTATTTCAAGTTGTTAACGAACCTATTTTTAAGTTAGTCACATGCACTTATAACATCTCTGTAATAGAAGAATCTAAAAAGCGAGTCAAAATGATCACCGTCAAACTTAAAAAGGAACCGCAGAGCCGCTACAAATCGCAGTCCCACCAGAAAAGGTATAATTTTTCACAGTAACCGTGAAGTGGAGTAACGGTTACTGTCGGATACATCCCACTCATTGATTTCAATAGAAATTGCAAATACATTGGATTTGCCAGTTCGCTCTCTGCGGTACAGTTAGATTAGAGTGCATGGAGTAATTTGTTCTCGTAATTATCTAGCAAATCTGGTGTATTCAAAAAAACTTGTATCTGGAACTCAGTATGATTTCCGTAATTTTCCTACTATTCTTCTCATAGAAGATAACCTTTGGCGTAAATATGCTAAGAAGAAAAAAAATCTTTGAAGATATTGGCAAAACTATTAGCCATGCCGTGCTACCCGCGCTAAGCCAAGTCGCAATTTTTATTATAAAAAAGGAAGCCTTACCGGCAAAACATGGCCAGAATAAAAACAACTACATATTTTGGAAGTATGTTTGGAGCATGTAAAATTTCAACAATATTGATTGATAGGTCACCAATAATGTTATTGTTTGCGTCATGATGTATGAATCTATAATGATAATATTGATCAACGGAATTATGAATGAATGTAAACAAAAACGCGCTATATTTTAGTAAAAAACCTCGAGCGTCCGTTATAAAATGCCGGAATAATTGCTAATACAGACAACATAATCTTAATATTTTGACGACCACTTTGGCAATGGGGCAAGCCTCATACGCTACTGGTTGCGGGTTCGATTCTGGGCGTTTATCAATACATGTTTTCTATAATCTAGGTTCCCCCCTAGTTCGCTACATGGTATTTCATAACACAAGCTTTGCTAACTTTGAGGCCATGTAGTTGCTGTGCCTAGGATTTTATTATTTTTATTTTATTTATTATAACCTATCTATAGTAATAACTAAGTATAGTAAAGGTAAGATGTTTGTTTGTTAGATACGCTAATCTCTAAAACTACTTGTTATTGCTGTGAAAACCCCTTTAGATTTGATAGCCTAACCTTTGAGGAACTTTATTATATTTTGGATAACTTAGTTTATAAAAGTTCATGTTTTAACCGCCGCTTTTTTTCCAGCATTAGATACTTCAAACATGCATGATATATGCAAGGAAGCCTAAATCTTGCAACGAATTTTAGTTTCGTGTGAATCAATATGAATTATGATTCAATGGGTGTTTATTTTTTTCTATTCTTAGTGCAGTGCTAGAGTATGTCAGAGGCCATTTCGGCGCCCTAAAAGTATAGTCATTCAATCATGGCACTCGGCCAGCTTGTGGTTTACGGCCCTTAACCTTCTCGTCACCTAGGGGAGATACTCATAGAAAGGCTCATGAATAAGGTCGAGATGATGATAACTGAACTGTATGCCTTAAAAAAAGTGTTCATTCATTTATACATATAAAGGCAAATAAAACGACACTCACAGGCCAATTAAAAATGAGCCACTCTATACAATTACACTCCTGGTCTCACAACGGTACACTCACAAACACACAAAGGTCACAGGGCTGCACGTTCACGAGTGTACACAACAGTGTCAATTGTACCACAGTCTACAAACATGACAGTGGACAGTTGAATGCAACCTGAGGACAGAAACAACGTTGATGTTGAGCCGCGTCGGGCGAAGCTTTTGTAAGAAACAAGATGTATCTCGTGTCTTTACGCGCATTAACTTTGATTTTGTGGGATGAACAAAATCAAAGAAACAGCACATCTATCCTGATAATATATTTAGTAACGCTTCGATAGTTCCTTTTTGGTACGGATTGCCAAGGTGTGGAACAATCTGCCTGCGTCTGTTTTTCCTGACCACTACAGTCCTGGAACTTTTAAGTGTCGAGTGAATAGGTTTCTCGTGGATGGACGTGTAACACCATAGTCTTCATGCGCACTTTCCATCAGGTGGCATGGAAGACAAACGTCCTTTACAATATTAAAAAAAAGTTTCATTTTATTACATAATGGAGTTGTAGAGTTTATTCCATTAACGTGCTAATTAATGAAATTACCACTTAAAGTAGAAATCGATCTTTTGAAGAGTTCATAAATACCACAAAAAACCTAAAAATTAATTCTCATATCGAATAACACATCCAAGGGTCTCACACCCATTACGTATTCCACTAGTACTTAATGGTTATAAGTAAAAGCCATTACTTGAAAGCACAATTATCAAGTTGCATTCAAGTCGGCACAGAGAAAGTTCTCGACGAACAGACGGACAATGACAGTCATTTATTATAGTGAGATGGCCGCAGCTCAATGGAACATTCCATACTTCGAAATCAACATAATATCGGTTCCCATAAGTTTTATGTCATCTCTTAAGGAGAATCTTACGAGGTGCACTTAAAAATAAACTTTAATGTGAAGTAATTCCTGGGACGTTTTGTTGCGATTGCCTTGTGTTATGAAAGCTTGTGTGCCTACTCAGATTCGAGCTTTACTTATGTAAGGATTTTTTTATAGTTCTCTATGTAGAAATGTCAGCGAACTATGCTTGAGTCTATTAAGCAACGCTTCAGTTAGCATTCGGAATAGTACCCCTGATACAAACATAATATCTGTGCTAATATAATTAAGCTGAAAAGTTTGTTTGTTTGAACACCTAACCTCTGAACTCTAAAGGCGGATTATAAAAAAATCTTTGCATTAATTGGACGTTATCGCCATACTGTCTAGAGTCATATATTTATGGTCGTGACCATAGCTATACATCTACATAGACAACGCAAATGCATGTACTTCACGTGTCCGAACCCCGACCAAGCGTCAAGGTTGGTCGCCGCTAGATTCAGTCCCCGCGTAGTATGTCTATTAGAAAATCGATTTCACAATATCGATATCGTTCTTAATAATTGATTTCAATCGGCGGCATCGTTTTCTTTGAATCGGTTTGTATGTCCCAGCAATAAATATCAGCTGTGACGTCACAAAAGATGTTAAAAAGTCGGCACGCTTGGTTTCAATACAAATCGTAACACTTGCGTTGTCTATTTAGATGTATGTCTGTGGTCGTGACTGTGCGTTTAAAATATTTTATATAATTATTTTATTTTCTTACATGTTTTAAAAATTAGCCTCTGGTGTTCTGCCTTCCCCATTAGGGATACAGGCGTGACGTTATGTATGTATGTATGTTTTAAAAATTTATTTAAAATATTGTTTAAACGAAAATGATTAAAATTAAGTAGCCTCACTGAAACACAAATCAAAATGAACCGAGGGTTAATTATGCCGTAAAGAAAGCTTATCGAATAGGAGTAAGCCAATGTTTTAAAGACCAAGGAAACGGCGGTCTCGTATACTACACTGTGGTATATAATATCTTACGGTAAGAGTGAATAATTGAAGATTACATAAAATACATAAAATGAGTGTATTACGTTAGTTCGACGCACGAAATCGCGACAAAATATTGAAATTGTGATATACTCGGTTTTGTGCGATTATAAAAAAAGACCACGGAGGTTAATGCAAGGAGCGAAGCCAAGCGGAGCTCCTAGCCTAACCGGTCCATGTGAAACCAGCCTCAGCCGCTCCAGCTCGCATGGTGCCCTCCAATTCATAAAAGTCCTATGGGATGTATATGTTATGGTAAATCTCCCCGTGACTTAAATATTATCTCCATTCTTATAATAGATTTAATTTTTTCAAATGTGACATCCAATGGTTTAATAGCCTCTGGCTATATGACTTTAACCTCGACATTCGGTAATTATTAATAAAAATGGATAATTAAATAAAACACTTTTTAACCGGATTTATCGCGTGTCTTTGCAGACCCCGTGGTCACGGGCGACCCCGGTTAAAAAGTGTTTTATTTAATAGTATGAATCGCGAAAACTTAAGACAATAATAGATAATTATTAATAATCTTCAATTATTCACAAACTCGGGTCAATTCATAGAAGTTTGTTTACAAAACTTGTCTACAAGTAGATGGTAACGGATCCTGGTACCAAGATCACAGAATACACAAGAGGTATAAAAGTGAAAGAGAACAGGCGACCAACTCTCTATGGAAGACGTTTTTTTTTTCTTTTTAAGATTAAGTGCGATCATTATATCACTTGGAGTGTCGATAAATTGCTGACACTCAATTAATATTACCTTTTTGAACTGTATGTAAGCTTCAATGCTGGACTGGAAGCGAAAGAAAAACATAGAATGTACCAGCTGCTTCTCTTCCCGGGCATACTGTAAAAGCCAGTTAAGGGACAGAGGTTTTATTGACGTTTTTGCGGGCGATAGGCTGACCCCCTGTCACTGCAATAGTCTCTCTCCATAATTATAATTCCTCCAAACGTCGTGTTAAACGTGACATCAGATGATTTTATAGCCTCTGGTGTTCTGCCTACCCCATAAGGGATACAGGCGAGAAGTTATGTATGTATGTATGTAATTTAACAATCGTGCTATTTTGTTCATAAGTTGGTAGAGCAAATTAAAGCGTTTAAATTAGCGGTCAGTGCATAAATTAAAATTAATTAATAAGGAATCCGATCAAAGATAAATAAACAGTAAACTAGTAATATACGTGCAAATATTACTCATTAGCTTTAATTAGACTGTATTTTAATGTAGGTTATAAAAAAATTTATCGAAATTTCGTGTTATCGAAGATAAAATACGCCATTTTCAACCCACTTCCAAAAAAGGAGGAGGTTCTCAATTCGTCTGTATGTTTTTTTTTGTGTCTTTGTTACACGATATTTCGGACAATTATGAATTGATTTTGAAAATTATTGTTTCATATGATAGAGGATACCTCATAGTTGGTCCAATTAAATTTCATCGAAATCGATTGAGTACCTACTTCATTGAAAATTTCAAACTTTTGAAAACATGTATGATTTCAGAGAATGTTTACGTTGATGACATTCTCAACTCAGCCAAAGTTTTGACGTGAAGTCAGTTTTTTTAATGCTCTGCATCAGGGACCGGAAAACCCCTTTATTTGATTAAGCCTATTGATAGGGTAACCCTATCAAAATCTTACCATATGGAAGTGTAACCCTATTGATATGGTAAGCCTATCGATGTGGTAACACTTTGAATAAAGTTAACTACTTTCGGATGCGCTTACCCTGTGATAGGGTTGCCTATTTCTATCTCTTTTCCGCGCATGCTGTTGAATTCGGAAGTATAATTCGAAGTGCGAGATTGAATAGATGGTGATATTTTTGATAATTTGATATTCTTAAAGATTAAATTTGCCTGCAGGTTTTAAAACCCTATTGAATCGGTAACCTTCAATAGGGTTTTCGATAGGCTTACTGCTTACATGAAGCTAACTCTATTGATATGGTAAGCCTTAAATTAGGGTAAGTCTTCGATACGGTTACCAAATTGATAGGGTTTTTTAAAACAAGTCTATGAAAAACCCAAACAAAAACCTCTTTAAGGGTAAGCGGTTCCGGTCCCTGCTCTGCATTCGTTGATTATTACGTAGTTTTTTTAATTACCTTGATTGACTTGCCTAACTTACAAAGGGATTGTAGGGTTATCTAAATTGACCTTAAACCGACTAGTAATTTGTTGAGAAATATATAACTATGCGTTAATTAAAACATGAAAATTAAGCAATAATCCATTAATTTCTCAATTTATGAGTCAGCAAGTTATTTACGTAGTTTTTATAACATATTCGTGATAGTTAGTAATTTTGGAGCACGTAGCGAACCAACCCTAAGGTCAGGCATGTCATAAAGATAGTTTTAGCATTAGCTACCATTACCTACTGTTCATATTAGACATGATAATTAAAGGTGCTTTAGTATAAATAAAAATTCATACGAGCCTTTGTATGAAACTACTAGCGGTTTTGTTTTCACCCGTGTAACTCCGGCCATAGTAGAAATTACTTGATTAAATATATATGTAGTATGTTACTCCCTTCAAACAAATAAGGAGGTACGCAATTCGTCTGAATGTTTTTTTAATGTTTGTTTCCTCATAACTTTTGACTGGCTTATCCGATTTTAATGATTCTTGTTGCATATGATAGAAGAAACATTCCATTTGGGATACTTTTCCAAATAAATTTCATCGAAATCGATTGAGTACTTCATCGAAAATTTTCAAATATATATATGAATTCTGAGATCGTTTACCTTGACAACCTTATACTTCAGCCAAAGTTTTGACGTGAAGTCGGTTGTTTAATGCTCTGCGTTCGTTGATTATTAACGAACGCAGAGCATTAAATTGATTATTAAGTTGATTATGATTATGACCACCGGCTGGTGTAGTGGTAACATACATTGCCTTCTATGCCAGAGGTCCTGGGTTCGAATCCCGGCGGCGGCGGATATTTGTGTGATGAACACAGATATTAGCCGTCAAGTCATGGACATTTATATTTTTATTTAAGTTTATTCAAATAAAAAAAATATGTATTTATTAAATATGTATGTTTATATATTTCTTAAGTATATCAGTTATCTAGTATCCATAACACAAGTTTCTTAAAGAAACTTAATTTGGGCTAGATAATGTTGTGTGAGTGTCAGAAACATTTATTTATTATTTATTAATGGTGAAGAAATCACTAACACTTCACTAACAAAGTAGAGCTTGAATCGCTCGCAAATATGGCGTCGTGGCGTACCTACAGACTACAGGGCAAGAATGACTGAAAAGACTGCGGTGATTATAGAGTTAAAATCGGTGTTGTTTTGAGTTCATCTCTTTATAAAACCTGCTGTGCGATCACAGACAGATCTTTTAATCGATTCGTATGTTTACGCATATTCGCCTAGTGTGAAGTGAAGGAAAGGCTTGGGATCTAGGCAGCTCATGCAGCCTTTGTAATAGGCAGTAGTTATCAATTTTTAACAAAACGTTCAAAAATATATTACCTAAAAATATGAATATTTTCGCGTGTGGTTCGATCGTGGAATAATAAGGGATGAAAATTCATATTTTTCCGCCATTTTTAAAGCTATTCTGAAAGTTTTCTGTTGATAATGTTTGATGAAATCCGAACCTAGTATGCAAAAGTTGACTTCTTCATATTTTGCCTTATGTTCTTATATGTAGGTACCCATCATATGGTTGTATTCCTATCGAAACTTGTTTTATTTTGCCTATTGATAAAGTAACAGATGACTCTGTGTACAGTGTTTGTTGTCCATTGTATTCGGAGTTCTATTGATAATTAATATTATTAAAACAATGTTTTGTAGACTTAATAATTTATTTACATATTATTAAAATGAAATAACTAAGAGACAAAATTCAATTTTGTGTCTTTTAGGACATACACACAATATTAGCCACTTATTTTTTTTAATATAAATATTTTTTTGATTAATGTCATTAAAATAATCTTTTTGCATACTTTATAAAATTTAATTGCTACTTATCAACTATGAATAGCTGGATCTCAGTTAAATACTGTTTAATATTTTATTACTATCGCAAAAAAACCGCCAACGCACAAAATGTATATTTATATTCAGTTAACGTATTAATAAATATTTTACATACTCCTTACTCTACTTTTATTACAAAAGTGAAAGTTTGTGAATGACCTAATGTTTTACATGTACCTATTGAATGCATTAAAAAATACTAAAGGTAAAGCAGTCTATCCTTTGTCAGGTTGCCATATCACAAGCTACACTGCACTTCACTGCGCCTTCAAGTGCATCAAAATTCGCTTCTCACAAGACGTCTCTTCGATAATACCGGTTATCGACACTCGACAAACATAAAATACCGTTAGGCAGATCCGATCACACACGACAAACCCACTATCAGACACTCTGCATTATTTCCTGTCAAACATAACTAATTAAAACGATTCCGCAAATAGCAACACTATTTTTGTTCTTTTTTTAAACTTAATTGGCGGTTATTATCGATACGATTCCATTACAATAATGAGCGATTATTTTACTGGCAACCGGTGAAATTCGGTCAAATAATTACCGATATTAATTGCTGAATTTACTTGCACTTTGTAAATATGCGCCGATCGGAACTTTCTCCAAAAATAATTGACAAGTTTGTTTTTAAATCATGTCAGTAAATGTTATTAAGAAAATGTAAGTTTTATGATCTTTTGAACTTATTATCTTAGAATCATTTACTTAAGTCTTATCAGAAGGAAAATGTTTTTCTTTCAATTTATAAACAATGAGGGAAACTCATTATTCTCATTGGTTCATAAAATCTTTATTTGGTATGTAGGTAAGCAAAATTATAAATATTTTTTATTTTGTTTATTTATGTAGAGCAGTTATTTTAATTCCATATATTTATTTGCTAACATTATCATAAGTTGTAACAAAATCATACTTTCTCTAATAATCTCTAAAGTAATAGGCATGGTGAACTAAGCAAATACAATAAAACTCATACTTACAGTAATAGAAAGTAAATCCAAAACAAAATCTCCCAGAGATAGAACCAAATCACAGTCTAACCACTACACAGTCACTTAGTTTACTTTATTAAAATTACTTGATTATTTAACATTAAACTTAATATTAACACTAAAATGTAAAACAAAACGCTATAATGATTTCACGCACTAAGTTTTCGATCGTTAAATTAAAAATCCAATAATGCCAACCTGACGTCTGGGATCGCAAATGGCGGCCACGCATGCGCTCTCCGCGACAACCTGCGAGCATCTGACAGTTTCAACGGGCTCTCTATTTGAAATTTGTATAGTAAGCGCTATGACTCTACACGACATGTTTTTTATCCAGAGCTCGTACATATTACAGTTTTTTACTAATGTAAACAATAATTTAATCCTGTCAGAAGACGCGTGTGGTCCTTTTACAATGTAGGCGTAGAATAGTTAATTTCAAGTTTAAAGGCAGATTGTTACTGTCATTTATCTTGAAACAATACGGAGATGTAGAGCTTAATTCCCACGTTAATAACGCTAACTATTTTGAGTTATTGGTGCACAGTATAATATGATGATAATCTGAGTGAAGTGAACTTTTAAATTACCTACTGTTGGTAATTAAAAAGATGAAAGTCGAGATAGAAGACAGCAAATCCAGCTAAATCTTATGAGTATAGAGTTAATGATATAAAATGTGTGATAATACTCTTTATACGCGTTTGTCAAAAAGAGATAATGCGATTTACTTTAATTTAATTTTAGAATATTTGAATATATATTGGAAAGCGTTCCTTAATTACTAATTATACCTAATAATAATTTTTCAACCGACTTCCAAAACAGGAGGTTCTTAATTCGTGTGTAGGCAGTTATGTCTTTTTTTGTGTCTTTTTTACGCGATAGTTTGCTCAGATATGAATCCATTTTGATGATTAGTGGTTCATATGATAGAAGTTACCTGAGAGGTGGTCCCATAGAAAGTTCATCTCAATCAAATGAGTAGACACTTTATGAAAAAAAATATATATATATAGGTACATACGTCGATAACCTTATTGTTTTGACTAGAATTTTAAAATGATAGTGAAGTTGGGTTCTTTAGGTAATGCTATGCATTCGTGAATTATTGCAGTCCACGAATAATTACTAACTTCAGTTTACAGTTCGGTAAGATCAAAATTATAGTGAAAAATACCTTATTGATTATTAGTGACTCTTAGTAAAAAAAACAAACAAACAAGAGATTTTTGATATATTTTTTAAATTACGATTGCTTACGACCTCTTGGTTAAAGTTATTGTACGTATACTTATTTTATATCAATATCGTATGAAGGAACAGAAGGGTTGATCTCACCTTGAAATGCCCTCCCTGGTACCATTATTGTGTAAATAATAATCTATCCACAGGTGCTATCAAAACTGACAACATTTTGGCACAGCTGCTAGATATCTATACATATAATAAAATGGTAGGAAAGTCAAAACTGTACATTGAATATTTTTTTAAAAGAATACTTGGGGTATGATCTACAATCGAAACAGAAACAAAAAATATAGTTTTTAGAATTTTTGTCTGTTTGTCTTTCCGGGATAAACTCAAAAAGTACTGCATGGATTTACTTCAAATTTGGCATGAAGATAGTTAAGAAGTCGGGTCAACATATAGGCTACATATTATCACGCTAGCAGTGTTATAATCGTAGGTGCGTTTGGTGCTGCATAGCGTTCACGCAGACGACGTCGCGGGCAGCAGCTAGTAAAACAATGAAAACCCTGGATTTCGAATGGTGAATAGGTTTTTTTATGCTTCTATTCAATTTTAGTACATTTTGAGAAACTAGGTCATATTTTATCTAGACTAAAGATTATCTGATAAAAAATTGAATAGATTATCTGACAAATTGCTTTCTGAAGAAAGGTGAACTTAAAGAAAATGCAGCAGAGTATGTCTTTCTCGATTCTTTCAAGACCTGATGAAAACTTTAAGAAATATGATGACTTGTCCAACGTTGCGTTTATTTAACAGAATTAAATAAATCCCTCAAATACTTAGGAGTCATTCTCCTATGCGTATGCGATCAAGTAGCTGATATGTAATAAAACTAAAATACCAATTGAAAACACGCTAACATCTTATAAAAACTTCCGTCCAATCATGAATTAGGCCGGTGTGCTATCCGTCCAATCCAGCAGCTTCGACATGGGTCTAGTTGAGACGGTCTACTCTTAGCCAATGTTAAAAATTAATACTCTCCTTACCCCGTTTGTTATTTTTTACCGGCCGGAACACATTAGCAGACACATTATATAGGCTCCGTTTATAATAGTCAATAATATTTTAATAGCAGAATAAGAATGATGAGTGGGTCTAAATTACGGAAGTTCTTTTTTTTAATATTTTCAGTAATTAAAACTACAATATTCTTCTGAGTACTTAATAAAAATTTAAGTTTAATCTGTTTATAAAAACGTAATCAAGTAATAAAAACGTTTTCATCTAATTGTATGTAGTCATAAAATGTACATAAACCTTAAATTTTACTCAAAAGCAAGAATTTTGAAATTTGAATTTATGAAGAACTAGCCACCGCGCGCGGTTTTACCCACGTAACTTTTGATCCCGTAGGAATTTCGGGATAAAATATAGCCTATAACCTTTCTCAAGAGTCAGGCTATCAAATGCAAAAATAATTTTTCAAATCCCACTTGTAGTTTCTGAGATTAGCGCGTTCAAACAAGCAAACTCTTCAGCTTTATATATTAGTAGTTATTATCAAAAAAAAAAAATTTTTGAATTTCACATCCACTCAGCATTCTTAATCTGCTATGAAAATATAGTTGACTATTATAAACGGAGCCTGTATTTGGAGGCAGATTTTATTTGAAGGGTGTTCGCTAGGTAGCGAAGAGATCCTACCATCAAGTGGGAGTCACTCGGATTAAACGGATTAGACGCACTCATCCAGGTGCAGTAGGGCTATATTTGGGTAAAAAAATTTGTTTACAGGAACCACTATGAAAGTGTCCCTGAGCTGCAAGCGTGCGACTTTGAACTTTAACAGGATGGTACTCATTAATGGTATTCCATTAACGAAGTAGTCGTGGCGCCGTGGTTACTGTATGTATCATACGATATCACAGGTAAAGCAACGTTCGGCGCGGTCGGTACTTGGATGGGTGACCGCCGACCGTTCATTTCTCACAGCGACTTCCGTGTTTCGGAGGGCACGTTAAGCAGTCGGTCCCGGGTGCTGTATACTTGTATACAGTAGTCGTTAGGGTTTGTTAGAATCCATTACGGCGCCCTGAAAATTCTGACATCCACCACCCAGCACTGAGCCACCTTGGTGAATTATGGCCTATACCTCTTCATCACCCAGGGGAGAGACTCATTCCCTGCAGTGGGTGAGTTACAAAGAGTTGTGGTAATGAATGGTATTCCATATTTCACGACTGTGAACTTTCGCACTAACGTACATTGAACTCCTAGGTATACATTCGAACTTGCATACTTCGGGAGTTTTATTTATTTATTTATTACAAAAATCATAGCACCACCTTTACAGATACTTCCAATGCGATGGTGCTGTCAACATTTACATATTTATTTATACAATTTTAGTCCTAGTCAAAAACACATTCCGTTTAATACAAAATCAAATTATTTTCAAATAAAAATCAAATCCAAAAATAAAACAAGAATGAAATGTCAAATAAACCTAAAATTATACCTACGTCAAATAAATTTTCAATTACATGTCACATATTATTTCCAAAAAACTAAAAATCATAATTTAACTCTAATCTAACCCATTGAAATAAAAAACTTTCCCTTAAAATGTCAACATACTTATAATAAAATCATCCCGGATAACACAAAGTATACATAACGCTTTTTGTGAATTCATTCAAAGAGCATGTAAATAAATCTACCTGATTTGCGACTACGTTTAATGTTTGCAATGCGCGAGCTAGGGGTGCTAGTCCTTCGATGTTTCATTTTGAGCATGTAATATTTTTTTTTTAATAAAACTGCTGAAATTCACGGTCTTTCTCTTATTTCTGACATCACGTTATTTAACAACGTTAACCCGTTTAGTTAATAAAATGATATCTTCTTACAGTAAAATGTTCCTTATACAATATTAAAGGTTGCACTAGTATTTAAAAATAAAATGAATTGGTCTTAAGTTTCCCGATTAATGTTATTAAAAGACGCTTTAATCCGACTGAATAACACTTAATTCATTACACTCAACTTCTCATTGCTTTTCAGACACCTTATCTGTAACATTCTCTCGTATAAAATAAAAATTATTATACTGTTATTTAAAATACCACAGGAATTCGTTTCCGTAATTGTTCCTACCGTGTCCCTAATGACTCATGGACTAAATGATTGCTAAGCTGTCTGAGGCATTCCTTGGGGTATGATAGGCCGCGGGCGATTTCACACGGTTATCGAAATCGTAAGTGGTACCTCCCTACCTGAGGTAGGTGCAAGCCGTTGAAATATTTGAAACAATAAATGTTCAACGTCTTGAGTCTTGTGTTTGAAGTTGGTTAAAGTCGCAAATGGGTTGAAATCGCGAAAGTTTAAAAACAGTCTAAATTTTTTTATATTGGAGAGGGACAAAATATTTATTTAATGCTAAAATAGCCTTTACCTTAAATAAAAAATATATTTCAAAAGTTGGTAGATGTAGTTTTATAATATTTCAGAATGATGTAATTTTCAACCGACTTCCAAAAAAGGAGGAGGTTCTCAATTCGTCTCTATGTTTTTTTGTGTCTTTGTTACACGATATATCGGACAATTGTCAATTGATTTCGGAAATTCTTGTTCCATAGGATAGAGAATACTTCATAATTGATAATAATAATAATTGATCCCATATAAATTTATCGCAATCGGTTGAGTACTTCATTAAAATTTAATTTTTTTGAAAAAACTTGTAGGTACCTATGATTTCGGAGAATGTTTACGTTGATGACATTATAACTCAGCCAAACTTTTGACGTGAAGTCGGTTTTTTTATTCTCTGAATTCGTTGATTATTTACTTTCCACTGTAACAGGTTACTCAGTAAAATACATGTAGAGCTACAGAATTATGTGTGTTTTTTAAAATAATATTATTTTTCGTGTACTGCTCATTATTTTCATTATCGAGTTTATATTCTTTAATCTGTGAGTTAACCCGTTTTTGACTTCAATCTCACTTACCTAGTGACAAGTGAAGATGACAACACACGGATTTAGGAATACTTAATTAATCCAATCGGAAATCGGAACACATCACCATCGGAGCGGTGATATTTGGCCGCATATTTTATATCCATCAGGGTCAAAAAACTCAAAAAAGTTTATTCATCTTAGAAATTTACAATTCACTTAATAACATCATCATATACTTCGTCTATAACTAGTTGTTGATCTTTGTTTAGTAAGATATTATAGTAGACCAAGAGACAAAAAAAGCTGGCGGAAAAAAACTCTTGGCACTCTTTTTCAGTCAGAATTAATACAAATAGTTCAGTACAAATCGCATGAAAAAAACAAACACAAGACAGCGAATTGTGAGAGTCAATGTCATGCCACAACCAAATTTCTTACATAGTAGGTGCAATGAGCTATGGATTCACAACAAGAACATGACAAACTGGGACCAGAGTATTTAAACAAGAATGGAATCCTCCGTACTCTACGGGCCCTGATGGCTTCCTCCCACCAAGCGGAGGTCGCGCAAACCTCTACGGGTAACGGATCAGACTTAGTACACGTGGAATGTTACCTGTTCTGAAGTCTGTGTTGCCGAGGTCCGCGCCATTTCTTTCTTCATCTGCATTATCACCCGGTCCTTCGATTTTATTTCCTCCAGCTGCAATAAAACATCATGTTTAAATAGTATTTTTATCATCATCAGTAAGTGAAGATTCATAAAATATTGCCGGAATACATCATCGCTGTACCGGTGGTATTTGGAAGCACTTTTATATGAGGGGTACTAGTACTGCAGTCATCTTTGGGATGGTTCAGCCAAATATCAACTAGAAGCGCTGGACTCCGTTGACCGAAGAGCCCGTAAATTAATTAACAACGTCGACCTTACGACCAAAAAAACTACAGACCCTAGAGCATCGTCGTAAGGTTGCCTGTTTAACCGTGTACTACAGGATACATTTTGGTGAGTGCGCGAGTGCTCTGTTTGAGAAAATTGAACCCTCACCCTTTTACCATCGGAATACTAGACGCAGACAGAACTTCCATCCGTATGTGGTTGATATTCCGAAAAGTCGAACTAAGCGCTTTGACAGTTCCTTTTTGATACGGGTCGCCAAGGTTTGGAATGAACTGCCTGCGTCTATTTTCCCTGACCAGTATAGTCCTAGTACTTTTAAGCGTCGAGTGAATAGGTTTCTCGTGGATGGACGTGTACCACCTTAGTCTTCATGTTCACTTAACATCAGGTGTCATGGAAGACAAACGTCCCATCCATATTTTATAAAAAAAAAAAAGGGTAGTTGCAAGCCAGGCGGACCCTGAAGGAATCCTACCACTACAAGCTGGCCACATTAGTTGCCTTCTATGACACGCTCATCCAAGGTCGTTAGGGCTATTCTAGGCTGAGCGTACTCCTTTCTAACCTCAATTACTCCTTTAGGGTGTAACCACACCAATCGATCGATTGTCAATTGTTTTTACTAGACCAATCCGATCAGAAAAAAACAATCGGCGCCGTCGATCCAATGGTGTGGATGACAACAACAAACTCTAAGATGACAACAATACCTACAACTTTAAAGAAGTAGATTTTATGATTCTAGATCCACAGAAAGTATCATTTGACTACTTTGCGAGCCTTAAAATACGCCTTTTATGACATCATAATTTCATATTATAAACCTAAACTCAAAAGCTTAAATATTATTGTTTGTTCTGTGTAACGGAAGTATCCGTCTACTAAACGCCTATCGAGCGCAATCCGCACGCCACGTGTTTTGTCTTCCAGTAGTTTTTGCTCTGCATATTTTAGAAGGCGCATAACGTGTTTATATACAAACATAAATACTTACCAAAGTATATGCGATTACACGACGTAACTACAATTAGATTTTATATTTAAATTTGACATTTCGGTGAATTAACAGTCCTCCGTCAAACAAAGTCGTCAAGTTATAATATAGTTAGGTAGGTATGCGCGATTATAGCAGGTTTAAAAATGTTTCAATTTACCTACTGCTAGTTTGCCAAAGTGGGTTTTTGAATTCTGTGACACTATTTCAAATGCAGCTCTGATTTGTAATGGTAGGATGTCCTGGGTATTGACTTGCATAAATGTTTCTTTGAACAGAGTTCTTTCGGCCAAGAGTGCAGTTAAATATTTTGCGTATTTCTATAGAAGAATGCACGCCTACTTATGTTAGAGTATTATTTTAAAAAAAATAGGTCATACGGTTGCTGTGAATCGAATCGAATAAATAATATTTACTTACGTTTTCACGATCCATAGTAAATAAAACGGTTTCTGTCGAAAAGTCGTCGAGTTAACAATGTAAAATATTAGCGTGGTATAGTGGCACGCGCATTTTGACCTGATTCTCCTCGTCTCTCAGGGGAGAAACTGATTGTGGCAGAGGGTTATCTTAGAACAAGACGGATGGACATGGAGATATAACACCTTAGTCTTTCATAATCACGTACCACCAGATGTCATGGTAGACAAACATTGCATTCTTACATTATAAGAAATTAGATAGTTTTCTAGCCATTGTGTTACAAACCTTTCAAAATTTCACAAATTTTAACTTAATGTCGAGGGCAAAGAGTTCAGATTAAATTACAATTATTTGACAGGTTTGGAACGTTTGATCGGCTGCCTCCTGTACTTGCAGATACATACCAGTTTGTAGCACTGCGCCCGCGCGTCCCGCTTGGCGGCCTGTTCGCGCGCGGCGCGGCTCGCCAGCTGCGCGCGCAGCTCGGCGGCGCGGGCGCACTCCGCCGCCGTCGCAACCTGATCAACAAACTCTGGGTTAATTTAGACTAGACAAATTAAATAAATAAAATCCTAAGAAAATCACACCAACTACATGGCGCTGAACAAGCGTGGAATCTAGAATATAAATACGTTATAAACACCCTTAGAACATTTTCGGACCCGCGACCTTAAGATTTCGGTAGTAGAGCCTCAAACTACTAAACCACGGAGGCTGGTCGCAAAACGTGGCATAAATAAGCTACAGATAAAGTTAATGCTAGATGTAGATTGGATACCTATTGTCGAGGTGTTCATTCATATTAGTAATTTTATTTCTGGAGCACCAAGCCCGATGCAATATAAAAGGCCATAAATACAATACTTTTGGGGAAAATAAAGGCTTAAGTTCATAATTCTGCAATTTTATAGTATGTATATTTTCTATGATCCCTATTATCTATATCGATATTTACCGTGAACCCTATTTATGTATTTTTTATAGGTAGAAAAAATATATTTTCATAGTGACATTATTTCAATAGCATTACAATAATTATTTTTAATCTATTGAATACATATACCAATACAAAATAAATAATTAAAGAATAGGTACGATTAAATTGATTAATTTGTAAATGAAAATAGTCTTAGGCTTCATACAAAAATAATAAAGTAGGGATATATCAACACCTTTTTTAGTAATGAAGTTTTTATAATATATCGATGTCCTTATCGTTCATATGGGTTCTTTCAAACTAAAATAATAATAAAATTACTATAATTATGTTATTTTTTCGAACACTTTTTAAATATAAATTCCAAATGTCAATTTACGCAACAATTTATATTGTGAAAACATCATTAACTGTAGGTAAACGTTAACCTGCAGTAGTGGAATAAACGATATTTTGTTTGCCGCCGTAATTGACAGGCTTTATCGAAACACACTGCAGCATTGACAATCTGGCTAATGATTGAGACGCCCCCGATTAATGGCAAAACGGCCGGAATATCGCAGTATTCTGTCGCATCGCTCATAAGCTACACACCGCGAAACTAAAAATGCTAATGCTCTTAACTTTCATGTTGGTTATACCAGGCTCGTTGACTGCTAAACCAAAAAGCGTTCTACTTCAAGAAGTTCTCAACTACCACAATGACTCGGATTTCAAATCGACATACGCATTCCAAGTTGTCGACAAAATCGACTACTCCTTCAGCAAACAATGGTTCTTTACTGTGAGCTTCTGTGAGTTCACTTATTTCGAAAACAGAATTCTTAAGTACATCGAAAAGTTTGGTTATCCCGTCCTGCTGATAAACAGTTGTCCAGTTTCCTACTATGCGAGGGTGAAACCGAGGATCGACAAACACGGTTTGACGACATACATTGTCACATTTCCTGAGCTCAGCACCGAGGTGAGCGAGGACGTCATAGAAACGCTGATGATGACAGGCGTCTTCAAACCGAGGAGTTCCGTCGTGTTCGTCCTGATCACTCCAACTGTAATCAACAGCTACGTCCTATTCGCAATCCGAAGTCATTTCCAACTACTTTGGAGTAGAAGCGTCACTAATTCTGTTCTATTCGTATGGCAAAATGGGTTACATGCGTACACATATAACCCTTTCTACGATGAAGTACTGGATGTAACAGCCGTGCAGAATATAAGTACATTACTCGCACGGCAGTACGATAATCTTTACGGGCATGATCTGAGGCTGAGTGTCTTTCATCCTTTGAAATATAACACTCCAGGACCCATTCTTTGTGATTCTAGGTTAGCAAAAACTGTGATTGAAAGACTGAATGCGAGTTGCATTCCTTTAGCACCGCGAGATGGCAACACAGTTGGTGACCTGCTGGAAAATGGAACAGCAACGGGGCAGACCGCGGACCTGATGACCGGCTACGCGGATCTGGAACTGAATTCGAGGATTCTGAAAAACTCTTTCTACGGATATATTGACACCACCTACCCTCTGACACAAGACGAACTCTGCTTTGTTGTCAAGAAGTCTGGAAGACAGTCCACGTTTATGACAATCTACCAGCTCATATCCAATCAGCTATTGTTGCTTATTTCGTGCAACGTGGTAGTGCTATTGACAATGGCGTTGATAGTGCGGAAAATAGAAAGACATCTTTATTATTCGGAGGACAGACAAAGTCACATGTGGGTAATAATGGAAATGATCAAATGTCTAATAAGGCAAACGGTGGATGTTAAATTTTTAGGACAGACGTTTAGAGTCGTAGTCACGATCATTATGTTATATTCTCTAGTCATGGATTGTGTTATAGAGGTAAGTTTTTTTGGTTTTGAGGAGCTTCACAATGATTTAGAGATTTAAAAACTAAATTTTGGGAAAAAAAACTGACACCAAAAACAATGAAAAGACGACATCCATCAATTATATCAGTTTAGGCTATCCCTTTTTATCACTTTAGGGATAGAAATTTTAAAACTATAATGCACTTAGCTTTTTCAATAAGGTATGGACTTTAAGGCATGATTGATAATGACAAGGGAGTTATTGATTGGCAATATAAACTTTGGCAAAATGGTACACATAAAGTTTTCATGTAATTGCTTCATAAATACGTTTTAACAAACTTATCTAGTTTGTTTTAATTGTTTATACTAAGTACTATAAACTCTTGCTTAAACTTTGCTATTTCCAAATTCTGTAGCTACATTATCCTTCTATTGAAGAATGTTGTACCTAACTGAGATTTTTTTTATCAATATATAAAACTGTTCCGTTACTGACTGAGTTACTGAGTGACTGACAGACAACGTACAGCCCTAACTACTGGGCGTAGAGAGCTGAAATTTGGAACATACATTCTTTAGGGGATGTAGGGGTGCACTAAGGAAGGAATTCCCAAAATTCTCACGGGAACGGGAAATATAGGACTTTTTAGTTTCTATGAAAAATCTTATTCTTTGAGTGCACGGATATGATACTTAGCATGAAGGTTCCTTAAAGAGTGACTGGTTGTTTTATGAAAAGAATTCCCATGGGGACAGGAAATATATGATTTTTTAGTTCGTATGAAAAAATATTTTCCTTAAGTGCACGGATGTGATACTTGATTCTTCAATAGGTGTCTGTTTGTGTTATGCAAGGAATTCCCGAAATTTCTACGGGAACGGGTTGGAATTTTTAGATTGTATGAAAAATCTTATTCCTTGAGTGCACGGATGTGATGTGATACTTGGCATAAAAGTTCCTCAACGAGTGGCTGGCTGTGTTAAACATAAATAATGTTTATGCGCGTACGAAGTTGCGGGCAAAAGCTAGTACATATATAAATATGAAAAAAATAACGTAGTTATCTTAATTTCAGGGAGTTATTACATCTGCAATAACATACCCACGATATACTAAAGACATGAATACGATGACAGAAATAATCCAATCGAACCTGACCCTCGGTATACACTCGCGAGAAATAAGAACCTTCAACAAAAGCCTATCCCCAGAGGACTACGAGAAACTCAAGAACAGAATGGTTTCTGTGAACGATCATCAACTTAAAGACTTCTTTGATAAACGACAGTATCAATATGCGATGATGTTCAGACAGACTGACGCGCAATATATCACTCAACTACCTGAGAATACAAAGTCGGGTAGATCTCTTTTCCATACGATGAAGCAATGCCCTATCCCTTGTTTTATCGTGTATGGGTTACGGTACGGCAGCCCTTATCTACCAAAGATTAATTCTATACTCCATAGGTTAAACCAAGCTGGGATTCTGCAGTATTGGGTGAAGGTTGAAGACACCTCTAAAATCAAATCTATAGTTCCTACTGACAGGTCCAGCAAACCGTTAAATGCTGCAAACCTTAAAGAAATATTTATTGTTTGGGCACTCGGTATATTCGTTAGTACTGTTGCGTTTACTGTTGAAATTTTTAATAAGTCTTGTTTTAATAGAAGATTTATGAATTGAAATAAATAAGGAATTACTAAGTACAATCGTTTTGTCATTATTTTCTAAAACAACACCTAGGTACTTTTATAATTTGGTGTTCTCGGTCCGACACCTGCACTCAGAAGAGTAGAGAAGGTAAATATGCGGTTCAGATTATGTAAGTAAATATTGATATCTTTCTTAAAATAAATACCTAGCTACACTTCAAAAAAATAGCCAAAACAATTATTAATACTGGCAGTTAAAGTGATATTGATGTGATATTGAAACAGAAATGATAACTATATGAATGGTCATACACGTACACATGAACTTTAGCATGTAGAAGTTATTTTTTTTATGTTTGGAACTCTATCCCCCAAAAAATACTGTCTTGTTTATAGAATTTCGTGAAAAACCACAAAAAGACATCGTTCATAGTCTTTATTTGGATTTAGGGAAATGTGCGATTCTATGGGCTTAGTTTGTGAATCAGTGAGAATCTAAAATTTAAACAAAAAAAACAGAAATATTACCTTTAATTTCTCTTGAAGGCATCTGTTCTCTGCTTTCAACGACTGAATCTCCGTTGACAACTTCTTAAGTTCAATCAATTTATTGCTTTCAAAATTGGAACTGTCAGCTTTCTCTGTTTGGATCGCGACTCGAAGTTGTTTCTCAAGTTGTTCTTCCCTCTTCCTATGTTCAGTCTTGATGGCTCTTAAGGCACCTTCGTGTTTAGCTTTTAAGGTTCGAACTTCGCTCCGCTCGAGGTCCAGAGATTTCTTTAAGGTTGCGTTCTCAATTCGGAGTTTCTCGACGAGGAGTTTCATCTTGTTGAGGAATGCTTCGTCGTGGCTCCGCTTGTGGTCGTCGGTGTGGCTGGAGGTCGATATGTCGGTGGACGCCATGTTGTGACGTCACCGTGTCGTGCGATGGTCGTCTCGAACGTCCGCGGTCTTTGGCCTTGTTCTCGGTTCGTTTCGTTTTCGTTTGTTCTCGTTGCAGATTTTCGTATGTTTGGTTTGGTAGTTTCTGGAATTAAAAAAAGAATTGTTAATAACGTCGGGTTCATAAGAGACTGTGACAAAAAAGGCTTAATAGGTGGCTAATGTAAATTTTGAAAGGCGTTAGTTAGTTTATAAGACATCCTTAATACTATGCATCGTGAAGACTAGTGACTAGACTACACACCGTGACCCAAATGATAGAAAAGTTCATTTTACAAAATAACCCGCTGGAAAACGTAAATTCTTGCGCCTCCAAATCGTCACATACGAGAATAATTCATTTATTAACCGACCAAAGACCTATCTGTTATGTGTAATAAAATCAGGATATTATGGAAATGAATTTGTTATTCGTGTTGTTTAATGCGTCACACACACAGTCATATTGTAGAGTCTACAATATGAGTGAACAAAATTGTATAGCATAAATTTTATTGTTGATGCATACCTAACCTACTACAAGGGGTTATTCTTAATTCAAAGCAGCCTCTAAATTAAACAATAGCTAAACAAGAAGGCCTGGCTAGCTACCGCTACCTGATTTCTTTCAAAGTCTGTGGCCATATGTCATGGGTCTTCGGTGATGTTGGAGAGCCAGTTCCGAAACTGTCGACCTCCAAGTTCAAACTGAATTCAGCTATTCTAACTAACTAAGTAAGTATTTTTAGATTTACACACTACTGTCTTTAAGACTGTCCTTATTTATACATATGAGGTAGAGTCTTGCAATTGCAACTGAAAATATTGGAGTCCTTACTTCACCGCTTGATAATTCTATATTCATAAGCAGAATCCATTTTTTAATGATTCATTACTAAGTGAATTTTATGTAGATTTGTATCAATGTTGTAAAAAAAGGAAAGCAGTATAGAATAAAAAACTACTTGATGCATTTCTGACACAGGCACAACTACATAGTTTCAATTACCCCCGTCTTGTCGGGTCATCATCATCATCATCATCATCACAACTTCGTGTAATGGGCCCACTGCAGGGCATGAGTCTCTCCTCTGGGTGACTAGGAGGTTTAGGCCATAATCCACCGAGATGGCCCAGTGCTGGGTAGTGGATGTCAGAATTTTCAGAGTGCCGATATGGCTTCTGACAAACCCTAACGACTACTGTATACAAGTATACAGCACCCGAGACCGACAGCTTAACATGCCCTCCGAAGCACGGAAGTCGCCGTGAGAAACGAATGGTCGGCCATCCAAGTACAGACCGCGCCGAACGTTGCTTAACCTGTGATATCGTAAGATACACACAGTAACCACGGCGCCACGACGACTTGTCGGGTAATTGCAACTAATTGCTTTTTTAATTTAATAATCTCATTCGGTAACGTTCTAATTATGAAATGAAGTACAGACTTTTATTGGCATATTTTATTTACAAACTTCTATAAGAAAATTAAAAAAGTAAATTAAAGCATTATTCTCTTAACAAAACAATGCTTTAAAACAATTTTTTTATTATTAAAGTACAATGTGTCCCGACCGCCATCATCATCTCAGCCCGCGCTAGTCCACTGCTGGACATAGGCCTCTCCCAACGGATAACCTCGGATAACCTCGTTTCTGATCCGGTCTCTCAGAGAAACACCTAACATAGCTCTTTCCATAGCGCGCTGTGTGACTTTAAGTATAATCGTACCGACCAAGGAGGTTTCAATTCAATTTAAGTACACATTATCTGTGGTGAGCGCGCTGCGCGCGCAACGCGCATGCGTGCTGGATCCGAGCCATACACCAATAACAGGCGTTTTCCATTTTGACGCTATTTCGTACATACGAATTTGAGTAATATTTTGTTGAATAAAACTTTAGTAGCAAAAATGTCTAGCAATACCGATGATACTGATGAAAATTAAACTCCACCTGACATTCTAGAAACAGCTACGAAACTAACGAATAGTCTTTTGCCAGAAAAATCAAGAAAAGCGTACGACAAATGTTACCAAGACTTTATAACTCGGAAAATGAACAAAAAGGCTAACTCATTTTCCGAAAACGTTTTGTTAGCCTACTTTCAAGAGTTATCGGATAACTTTAAATGTTCGTCCTTATGGTCTAAATATTCTATGATTAAAAGTACACTGAGTATTTACAACGACATTGATATTACCAAATATTCAAAACTTGTATCATTTCTGAAACGTAAATCGCAAGGATATAGAGGGAAGAAAGCCAAGACATTTTCAGCTGAACACTTAAATACATAAATAATTTGTTTGTTTTATATTGCATTTTATTATATATTAAAACACTCGTGTAATCTTATTTTGAAACTCGCGTGCGGCTCGTTTCAAAAAACTACACTCTTGTTTTAATACCCTCTATTATATGACAGTTGCATAAACTACTATTTTTTTTGTTAAATTGATAAAAATACGCATTGTTCAATACTTTACAAGATTTAGATATCTTTGCCTTGGTAGTAACGTTCAGTTTTGCACAAAATAACTTTTTAGCCATGGGGCGGGTAACTGGGTATTGCAATGCAACTATTTACCTACAAATAGTGCTGGGAACCGTGTGTGGTTTTATCGACTTTATCGACTACTAGTGGCAAAATTAAAAGTCAGCAATAAATTTTATAGATTTTTATATTGAGCGTAATCACAGCACAACATCGTTCATTAATAATTATTTAAAATAACGAAAATAACTTAAAATAGTTCTAAAGTGTAATTACTGTAATTGATAATCTTTAAGTAGGTAAATTTTCAACAAACAGCTATTTTAATTATTAAAAGAATCAGTCTAATAGTCACATAGACATTTCTAATACTATGAGAGATTCGCATAAAGTATAAAATATGTAGAAAATCAATAATATAAAAGTAATAGGAAATCATTTACATTCAAATACATCTACTTTATAAGCAAACTGTTAGTATCTCCTTGTTCATTTAACACAGCTTTTTAACTATCCTTTGAACATATCTCTATCAATATGACGTAAATACATAAATATTTCAGCGGAGACTATTTTCTTGTTTCATACTTTTTAGAGGGAGTTTTTAGAGTCGGGTTTTAGTTTTTAAACTTATTTTTAAAAGTGTTTACATATTCGAAGTTATTTTGATACACCACACGAAACAGTCAAGTTATTTTTTTTTGTTCTTACTATAACTTTTATTTCACTTATTTTCGAGTAATATTTTTTACATATTTGAGCTGTGTTCACAAAGTTCTTTCATTTGATGCCTCATACGAAAGTATACAGAAAAAATATTTTTTTAGTTCTTCACTTTAAGTCCCCTAGAGGACGTTGTAGTCAATTTAACGTAACTTTATATAGCCTATACTAATATATAAAGCTGAAGAGTTTGTATGTTTGTTTGTTTGAACGCGCTAATCTCAGAAACTACAAGTGGGATTTGAAAAATTATAGGCTATATTTTATCCCAAAATTCCCACGGGATCAAAAGTTACGCGGGTAAAACCGTGCGCGGTGGCTAGTAGCCTATAACCAGCGGACAATGAAGAGGCTTCCAACGACACCTCATTTGTCCAATTATGATTACTAGTTTAGAAGTTCTGAGGGAACAGATGAATATCCATCCATACCCACATACATACGTACATATATACAGGTCAAAATCATAACCCTCTTTTTTGCTTCGCCGTAGTCAGGTAAAAATATTACGCTTGTCGTTGTTCGCAACAGTGGCGATAGATGGAGTTATTTAAATTAGTTGCAATAACCAGATAGTTGAAATTACAAGACTTGGCCTTGTAGATATTGACGGTTTTTGGCATTGGTCAAGTTTTCGGCAGAGCGGGGCGGGCGTGAGCGTGTCAAGCTTATGAGATCCCACAGAGGTAGGTACTAGGTGGTATGCTAGAATAGACTGTCTGAACTGACCCAGTTTAAGAAAGTTCGTTTCATAAACTTACCCGGCAGCTGGGACTCGAACCCAAAACCTCTATCCATCGCATGTGAGTATACCCAAACCGTCCGTCCCAACACTGACACAGCATAGAGACGTTCATCACCGAAAATAGTTGTTGACTTATCTCAATTCATGATGTTAACTAATAGAAAATAGAGATGATGTATGCTTGACACACGATCTTAATGTAGACTGTGAGTCAAAATGCTTACATGACTAAATTTACTTTCTATACGTAGCTATAGAAAAAATATGAAGACTTATGTATGCTTGAACGAAAATAAGTATCAAAAATTCCATTTGAATTTGAAAAAACACGACATCGATGTGTAATGGGACGGGGAAAGGGGAATATAATACTTAAGCGCGGACGAAGTCGCGGGCAAAGCAAAACCTTGTAATTAAATAAATGGTTAGTTCCGAAGACTACAGGAGATATAGATTGTCATGAATGGATTGAAATAATGACGTTCGAAGTATGTTGGTAAACATATAAAAGTCCGCAGAGGGGAGCTGTCAGGGCTCTAAAAAAGGGAAATCGGGTGAGAACGCTGGAGGCCGGCTGACCGACCTGGAAAAAGCCGCCGGCCCTCCCCGGCGACGACGTCCTGCCTCCACCTGAGGCGCCCCGCTCTGCTCGGCGCTCTCCACAGCTGCGGCCGTATACTACAACCCTCGCGGTGGTCCCTGCCGCTGAGAGCGGCCTCCCTGCCGCAATCTTAGCGATTGTTAGTGGCTGCCTCCGCCACTACCGCGGCTGTGAGCCGCGGTCTCCGACGGCGTTTACTGCCGCCGAGGGCCGCTAACTCCAAACCTCTACGATTAAACTTTATTCAGAGTGCTATAGTGACTCTAAGTGCTTTTTTTTTCCTTTGTAAATAAATATAAAAGTTTTAAGTGTTGTTAAATAGTTTTCTTCCTCTTCAGCACCCTCCTTGAACTGCGAGCGACGGTTCCCGAGCCGTCGCTTCGTGACAAGATATAAACTATTTGCTCAAACCTACCTACAGCTTCATTAGTCATTAGTTAAACCGACTCATAGCAAAACGTAAACTGTCACTGTCTCTACACTAATGTCTTCGTAAATAAAATATAAATGAGGCCATTATCCAAAGCACGCAATGCTCAAGAGCTGCAAACAACATAGCACCTCAGCCATGTTACCAAAGTGCATTCTTCGCATAGCAACTGAATGTTAATAAGAATAGGTGTTGACTGTTGTTCGAAAATAGGACATTGTAAATTAGAGCGCGCTTGAGTGGCGCACTCAGCACGCACTCAGTCGTCTCGACATGGGACATCACCGATGAACGACGCGTCGATATGTGCGACACTAAATAAAAATGACAGATGTCTAAACAAGCTTGAAATAGGTGTTTACTTATAAATGAAGTAGGTACTACAGAAAATATTTTAAGAATAAGAATAAAATAAAGGGTAAAAGAGGCCTCTGTCTGTGGCGAGGTCGAGTGTTCGGAGAAGGCGTGAGATGCTCCTTGAGTTCATGCCGCCATGACCTTTTTAGGGAACGAACTTTTAATGACGAACGGCTGGTGTAGTGGTAACATACATTGTCTTCTATGCCAGAGGTCCTGGGTTCGAATCCCGGCGGCGGCGGATATCGGTGGTATGAACACAGATATTAGCCGTCAAGTCATGGATGTATATACGTTTATTTAAGTTTATTGTAATAAAAAATATGTATTTATTCATATATATGTTTATATATTTCTTAACTTTATCAGTTATCTAGTATCCATAACACAAGTTCTTTAAGAAACTTAATTTGGGCTACATAATGTTGTGTGAGTGTCAGAAATATTAATTTGTTTATTTTCTAAACTCGCTCGGTCTAGGGTTACCATATCTCAGGATTTGTCCTGAGATCTCAGGATTTTTGAACTCTGCTCAGGATTGCTGTCGGATGTTGCAAATCTCATGAAATCTAAGGGTTGATACACCTTTGGTGATAATTCCACAGTTAAAATCATTACTTGTTTATCCAAATAACTAGGCTTAATTAGTTTTATTGTACCTACCTATTTAGATACCTTTTTAAATAAGGTGTTTACGTTTTCAATACAAGCGGTAGTTTTACGATTTTATAATGTTGAATAGTACGTTTGACAGAAAGTTCTTAAACTGAAAGATCTCAGGAATTTTCATTGGAAATCAGAACTCTTCTCCAGACTTTTGATTTTTACATCTGGCAACCCTACTCGGTTCTGGGCGTCACATGCGTACGACACGAATACCTTACTATTCCGCGTCTTCCATTAGCGCGATTGTTGAACAACTTTTATGCACTTTTATGAAATTTTACTAGCGAAATAGCGTCACGGGTGCCACGAGCAGCACAGCGTTGTCCCTAAGTTACCTATTAGTTACGCTGTGTGATTTCTATAGCGCAATCTTATATGAAAAATTTTCCTTTGAGCCACATGGTTGATGTGACTTTTTGGATTTATTGATCAATATTATAAAGGTGGAGTCTCTTAAGTGAGTTCGCATTTTTATAAATATAAAAATACTTAAAAAGGTCGAATAACGGCTTTACATCACCAAGAAACTTAAACGAAAACAAAGCTTACTTGAATAATAATATTTTGTTTCACACGAAATATATCAATTGTATTTATCTCATAACATTTTTATTATTTTATATTCAAAAGCCAGCACCATCTTGAGGAAATAACCGGTTGCAGTTTGTAACAGAAAAACATTAAGTAAAACGTTTTTTTTTTTTATTTTGTAAGTCTTTATACTTGTAATAATAGTATAGTTGTAAAGATTAAAAATATATTGATGCAGAAATAGTGAAGTAAAAAAAAACAGATTTGTGATTTACGACGCACTCCATGGTGTAGTGGTAAATATGCTACTCTACTACGCAAATAGTGAGGTCGGGTGTTCGATTCCCGCACCGAATAAGAAACAGAAATGTTCCAGGTCTGGGTTTTTATTTAAGACCTTATGTATTTATATTCTAGGTTCCCTCATAATTCGCTACATTCTTTTTTTTTATAAAATATGGATGGGACGTTTGTCTTCCATGACACCTGATGTTAAGTGAACATGAACATGGTATCCCATATCACAAGCATTGCTTACTTTAGGGCCATGTAGTTGGTGTGATGGTCTGGATATGTTATTTTATTTTTTATTATTCAAATAAAGAACTTTTTCCCGGATATTATCGTATGACCATATGGGTCTATGACAGACAACACCGAACCGTAGGCTACTAAGTCGATGCGCCGTGGTTTACTGTGTGTATCATACGATATCGCAGGTTAAGCAACGTTCGGCGCGGTCGGTACTTGGATGGGTGACCGCCGTCCATTCATTTCTCACGGCGACTTCCATGCTTCGGAGGGCACGTCGAGCAGTCGGTCCCGGGTGCTGTATCCTTGTATTCTGTAGTTGTAATCGTTTGTCAGAAGCTATTTCGGGGCCCTGAAAATTCTAACATCCACCACCCAGCACGGGGCCAGCTTGGTGGATTATGGCCTATACTCGTCGCCTAGGGGAGAGACTCATGCCCTGCAGTGGGCTCATTACAAAGAGTTGTGATAATGACAGGCTTCTTCCTATTCCGGAAAAATACTGGCCGTTACGCGATAGATTTATTTCAAACATTGCACACTTTGATCACAGTACAGATATCGACAGTAATTCAAATTCTTACAAACGGACGAAACGCGAGCTATACCTACGCGGCTCGATCTCGGCATGCGGCCATTCGCGAGTGTTTGCATACCTACCGAAACAATTGTTGATTGAGCTTTAAGGTAATTTGCGGATTGTTTATACTTTGAAATGTATTAACACATCTTTTCGTGGATCTCAATCGAGGTGCAAGTATTTTTGATCGCTAATTTATAAGAACGATTTGCTATTCAAACGTAAACATGGTTTTTTGACACAAAACGTATTTTTGTTGAACACTTCCTATTCAATTTACAAAGTGCTTTATTTGTTTATATAAAGAAAGTATATTTGCAGTCACAAAACAAAATGGAAGTAAACCCCCAGTCCAGCTTCCATACATTAATATTTGCTTGGTGGTAGGATCCCTTCTGGGTCCGCCTGGCTAGCGACCACCCTTTATATAAAATCTGCCGCCAAATGTTACCGCTCCGGCGGTAATGTGTTCCGGCAATATTGTATAAAGAGCCAGTTCCTTCCTAAACCCGTGTGCTTTCATCTTCGACCTCATCGTCACTTACCATCAGGTGAGATTGAGGTCAAACGCGGGTTTAGTCACTTATAAAAAAAAAAAAAAAAAACATTTATAGATACCGGAGTCTTAGATCACTGCGCCAGCGAGGTGGTCTAACACTGTGCACAGTTTATTAAATAACCGTTTTTACGCCATTGCTGCTATGGAAGCTAGAGAGATAAGTATTTAATAAATGTAAACATTTACAATGTACAATTATTATAGTTTGGCTAATGAAAGTAGAGACTGGATAAACCTGGCGAATTTAAAAAATAGCATCATTGTAGCCTCGAAAATAGTACGAAATAGATGGATTAAACAAATTTGATACTTGATTAATTTTTTTTATAAAAGTATCGTAAAAAATAACAAAATTGGTACTGTTCTACTTTTTTTATGAGAAGTACGTTATTTAAATGATAGGCAACTAGTATTAATCAGGTTTAAAAATAAAACAACAAAATACAATAATTATTTTTAATATCTAATAATTAATAAATATTTTTAATAATTATTTATTCAGTGTAACCAAAATCTGAATCCAGCAATTCTATATGGAATGAATCGTCAGAGTCACTGGTATCGCTGTTTCGTACATGGATTATGAAACTATCTAAATTTTAATTTTTTTTATCATTTTCAAATACGAAAATTCCAAAATCCCAAGTACAGTCCGACAAGGCTATTTTGGCGCTTGGATGATGACGTCAGAGGGGCGTGAGGGTGAAATAAGGGTTACCATTCAGTATAATTTCCCTCTTTTCAGGGAAAAATATGAATGCACAATATAGTTTTGTCATGTTTGAAAACAGAAATTATTTCATTTTATGTACTACAAAAAGGCAAGTCGCGTAAACTTTCAGAAAAACTTTAGTTCTAAAAAACACAGGGTAGAAGATATAAATAGAAGATTGAGCAAGAAAATATAAGTTTTAAAAATAGAATGAAAATAATATCATGTTTTTATGATAAATTGTTTTCCTCGTCATCATCGTCACCACTACTTTCTTTATTAGATACCTGCGCGTATCTAGAAATGCTCGTATTTTGAAAGGTTTGTAAAAAATCTGCTCATCTATCTTCACTTTTCATACAGTCATTCAAAAGAGACAATTCTCCTGAAATCGTAATTTTTATCGAGATTTAAAAAATGAAATAATCTATGTTCTAAAGCGCATTTTTCAAAGTATGGCAATATGTAAACATTGCAGGCGCAACTTGCTTTTTTATTCTCAAAAAGGGATTTATTGAGACATCAAATTGTTTTTCTTTCTGAAAACAACTTCTTCAATTTTATAACTACAATAAGCGAGCCCAGATTTTGTAAATTTGGCGTATTTCATATCTTAATATTGAATTTAAAAGTACATTAACAAATATTAGCGGTAAAAGTCATGAAGTGGCATTTCCCAAGACGGGGTGGTTAGTTACAAAATTTGCCACGCGCCAAAAGATCCTTGTCGGACTATACCAAAACCACCAATCAACTGGAACCGTCAGATTATCGGATCTATTCCGCCGAAATTCGTGTAGTTATTAAAATGCCCAATAATAATAATAAAAAACATTTATTTCCATAAAAAAGACACTCAAGCACAACTAGATAAAATATAACTTATAGGAACATTAAATATAATACATATTTTACTCGTAACTAAATTACTATGTACATTTTTTATGCCAATTTTAGGCCTATATTTTATTTTTTTATCTTATTTTATTTGGAAAACAAACAGTGATTCAGTAAGAATCAAATAACAAAAACAATAACTGTACCTACACCATTAAAATGTTTTCGCACGTTTACCTTAAGAGCATATTGTCATGCGCATAAAATGGTTCTAGAAAGTGGCGTGTATTTTTTGAAATATCTATAATACTCATATTTTTGATCATTCACTCTTTATAACTGTTTCTTCAAATACGTTCCGCATGCCTTTGCGTTTAAACAACACCACACTGTTCTTGTGTCCTGCTTTATCCAAAACTTCCTTGACTGAAGAGTGTCCAAACACCATTTGTGTGCGCAACTTGTCAGCCATCCTTAGGAACTCTTGTTTCAGTGCTGTCTCCTTCTCAAAGAAGCCGATAACAGCAACATCAACATCAGCCTGCATCAGGAAAGCTTCATAATCGGCAACAGTGAGTAGTTCCTTCGATCCATCAACTAGGCTTCTCATGTATTCTACAATAATCTCGGCTTCTCTCGGACCATCGTACTCTTGCGCCACCTCTCCTCTCCTGAATATCTTCAAAGTGGGATATCCATATACTGAGAACTTCTCGCAAGTCTTCTCGCCGCCTTCCGTACAATCAACTTTGACCAGGGTAATAGGCGGGTTGTCAAACTTCAACAAACCAGCAGCTTCGGCGTATTCCGGGAGCAGTCTTCGACAGTAAATGCACCAGGGCGCGTAAAACAACACTAAAGCTATATCATACTGTCCTATGTCTGCAGAAAAATCTAAATCGGACAAATCTAGGACGTCTTCTTCCGCTGCTCTGCAGATGAAAATTAAACTTAGTACTAAAATTAACATTGTAATGGCGTGTTAATTTTCACACAACCGCGATTGTTCGATTATCACACGCTAAAGAATACTCATGAAGATGTATGTATCGGAAACCTATGGGTGCCTATTGTAACATTGTTTCCTGAGCACTTTGTTTTACTTCATATTTATAATTGTACTTATACATAGTTGGTTACCGTTATTATTATATCGAGATCGAGAACAATTCTTGCAATCATATTTTATATTCAACGTTACTTTATGATAATATCCGATACGATTAATATACAACGTGTAACATAATAAAGAGATGATACTTAAGGGGATTGTATGTTTGGAGATGAAGTTTATAAGTAACAGTAACATAAATTTGTTATGCTTAAGGTTAAACAGAGAAACAAGTTCAAAGTTTAGATCAAAATATCGAAGTGTCAACCCTAAAAACAGCTGTTAGCTTTTGATGAAATCTATTCGATAAACAGATGGCGTAAAAATAAAGTGATGGGTAACTAAGACAGAATCTATAACGTTCAGCCTGTGCGGGAAAGGTCATAAGGTCACTGACTGCGGCACAAGTCTTGTTTTAGCTTATTAGGTTGACTAGGGTTGTCAAAATATTTTGTTGTAAAATAATTAAATAAATTTGTATGAAAGTCTATACCAGCACTGGTCATGCTAATTCTTTTACTGTATATTCTCCGTATGGTATAGAAGATAACCCTCAAGTTTTAACTCTCCATTTTGTTATACGTTGTATATATGTGTGTGTATATGTGATACAGGTACTTTATTTGGTAAATAGGTATCGATATATTAATAATAGGTGATATAAGGGTGTCGATCGACGTCGACCGACGACGGTGTGGTAACACCGGTAAAGATCTTATATTAAGGGCGGTAGAGAGGTTTTCTTATTCTGCTAGAATTAAAAATATTGTTGTCTAGTTATTTTCGTACTTATATTTTTATTTTACCTACATGAACAATTATATACATACATACATAACTTCACGCCTGTATCCCTTACGGGGTAGGCAGAACACCAGAGGCTATGAAACCATCTGAGGTCTCGTTTGACAAATTTAGAGGTATTATAATGATGAAGAGATACTATTGCAGTGACAGGGAGTCAGCCTATCGCCCGCAAAACTGTCAATAAAACCTCTGTCCCTTAACTGACTTTTACAGTATGCCCGGGAAGAGAAGCAGCTTGCACATTCTATGTTTTTCTTTCACTTCCAGTCCAGCATGGAAGAAATATATGAAATTATATGAATACCAATTATACCTATTCGCAAAAATAGAGCCTTATCTTATTTTGTAGAAGAAATTAGGTTTTACGTTGGTATAGTTTATAATAGTGATAGTTAAAGATATGGAATTGTAACTAGCTCTTATTTTCCCAACGTAGTAAGAAAACCTTGTGACTCAACTTAATTTAAAATCTGCCGCCTTATGTCACCTGTATCATATCGGTGTTATTTTATGAAGATACAGTTCAAAGTCAAAAAATTCTTTATTTCGTAGGTATTAACATACACTTGAAATACGATAATCAACGAATGCGGAGCATTCAAAAGACCGACTTCACGTCCTAAACTACAGCTTAAGGTCGTCAAGGTAAACTCATTCATATCTTTTCAAAAATTTAAAATTTTTCACGAATTACTCAATCGATTTCGATGAAATTTATATAGGACCACCTCTAAAGTATCCTCTATTATATGAAATATTTAATATCGGTTCATGATTGTCTGAAAAATCGTGTAACAAAGACACAAAAAAATATATACACGAATTGAGAACCTCGGCCTTTTGGATGTCGGTTGACGAATTATTTACAAATTGAAGTGAATCTACCACATTCGGAAAGTCGATCTGTTGAGAAGAAGTGGCAAGAAACTCAAAATCATCTTTTAAAAATACACAATAACAGTTCACAGCCAGGGAATCCCGTCTTCTTGCATCCGGATATCTTATAGAAAAATATTGAGCGGCCGAGCCGTCTTCGCTCGTCAGTGGAAGAGAGGTTGTTTAGAGAGTTTGAGTGGTATGCAAGTGTTAGTCCCTTGCACAGTTTAAAAGTTATTATCGCGCCTGCGAATGATTTTATGTATTTCTATAAACGCGAAGATTTGTTTGCGCGCATTGTTTATAATAATCGAAGGAACTATTTCGTGGCGTAATTAAGTAACGCCGAGTGCATTATATTGTATAAGTGATATCCGGTTGTGACACGTGGAGTCCAGGTGATACCTTTACAAATATTTCTCTTTCCCTTCTCAAATTTAATGAGCCTGTAATTATCTAGTTTAGGTTGCCTTTAATTTCCTCCGAAGGTGACCCCTTATCCCTATACATACAGACAGACACACCTAGCACGTTGCCCGCAATGTGCACCACTTCAGGTTGGTAAGTAGTTCGTAATTACTCATAGAATTAAGCTGTAGGATTTCGTGTTTAACCATTTGAAACAATTGAGTTTGTATCGTCGGTTTGCCGATTCCGATCTGTTCGATACACTCTTCGTTGCCCATTTTTCAAACAATAACTTTTATCTCAATAAACGCGCGTCAAAATGCATCCGTGTGTAAATGCTCTAAGGCTTATTTTAATAAGGAAGCGGGTTAAAGGACAGCAATTGGTGCAATTACTGGAGCGAGCTGACTCGCACGCTGTGTGACCTAACGCCAGGTTAATGCTACAATTGTATTGTGACTCGTGCGTGGCCTAAATATGTATTAATATGGGTCTATAAGATTTTACCGTAGTTTTACGCTTAAAGAAGACGCTTTCGAATACGTGGTATTCGAGGATATATCTGTATGCGAAACAGTTAAATCCAGATGACTAGTGTTTTTAATTTATATGAAGGGCCAAATGGACCCTGACTCGGATCGCTTGGATTAAATAAAACACTTTTTAACCAGATTTATCGCGTATATTTACATTTTAAATTTTGACTCGACGTTTCGGTGTCTTTGCAGACCCCGTGGCCACGAGCGACTGAGGTGTCAAGCGTCGGATTTATAGATTGAAAAAGTTATACATCATCATCTCCATCTGTTTCTCAGTCTTCGAGCGTAGCGTTCTGGATTGACACAAAATTTATTAGTTGTATTTTAGGGCACATTTACCCAGGAGTTGTAGGGCTATTATAAACCAACCCCACACAGCATAAATTTATACTTTTAGTAGAAGTAATGTACCTATGTCGAAATAAAGTTCGCCGGAAAGCGTTGCAATGTCGCATCGATGAAGAAATTCTTACTAAGAACTTACTTATGGACGCCTGTTAACTGATATTTGTCTATCATCCGTTGTATTTTAGCAGCCATAATAATCACAATGTGAATAATTTAGCCGTCATACTAGCATGTAAATGAACGTTAAATGATTACGAAGACCTATACCGTGAAAAATGTTAATAAAAATAGGAAAAGTGTTATAAAAAGTGTTATAAAATTAATAAGAAAGTGTACAAAGGAAACATACAATTAATGATCAGCTAAGTATACCTAATTAGGGTTTTCTAGCAAAGCTTTACTACTTCGACCATTTCTAATAATGTACATTGTCCAATAGCTGCTATCTGCAATATAGTCTTAATTCAACCTAATTTTCGGTGTCTCAGCTTACATGTAGGTACCTACACATATCATAGATGATCGTCGATACTGCCAGCAATGTGCTCTTTCAAGCGAGTCGCCTTGCTTGTTGTTTGACCTATATGGCAAACTTTATTGAACCAACAACGCCCACAGCTTCTGTTGTTCCAGATGTGCACGCTTGAGCACGCGCCGCCTGACCTAATGTGTGCGTCACTAAAACCGCGGGAAAATAGGATGTCAGTCAAATTAACGCAAAAATATCTGATTTGAACTGGCGTGAACTGATGTGAAACTTGGTAAAAAGGTTCTTCAATGTGTGTCTGGTTGCATTATGGAAGGAATTCCCGAAATTTCCACGGGAACGGGAAAAATAGGACTTTTTAGTTTATGTAGGTACCTACGTACGAAGTCGCGGGTAAACGCTCGTGCCTAATATAACTTTTCCGACCCTTAGCAAAGTTTTTTTTATAATACCAAATTCTCAAATGGAACCACTTGAAAGTATACCAAACAAATATACCTAAGTACTAATTTAGCATCATCATCATCATCATTCAGCCAGGAGACGTCCACAGCTGGACATAGGCCTCTCCCAACATCATCATCTTATTTCTTAGCATGCTTGTTAAGAAATCAGATGATGGATCTTTACAGCTTCAAAATAGATAATTTAACATTAAAGATTTTGTATTGGTGTAGATTCCATTGCGTTTATTATCAACATTAAAATAACGAACTGTTTGGTCACAAAGGTTTCAAAAGGTTCAACAAATCAAAGGTTTCGTGTTTTTTTTTTAATTAAGTGTGGATTTTAAAATAAACTCGGTACACTTTAAAACAAAGTTGAACGGTTTTTTATTTGTTCTGACGCGCTAATCTTGAAATAGCCTCCTCGTTCAAATAAACTCATTAGAAGTTCCGAAGAGTTTTAAAGTTACACGGGTGTAACTGCACGCAGCTGAAAGTACGTGCATACACAATATACTTAAGAATTGAAAACACATTCCGAATTGCTTTGCGTTCGATTCCTATTATGGTGCGTACAGATTGCTAGTAATGTAACATTCTGCGCACATTGCGTATTTGGACGTGTAATGCGCAGAATGTTACATTACAAGTTCCATTACAGTAATCTATACGCACCATTATATGTAACCACCCAGCTTTAAACTCGGTTTTCTTCTTAGTACGAGCCATAAGAAAGAGTGACATAGACGTAAACACCGCTTGAAACTCGGAAAGATTGATCTAGATTTTTTTCAATCGCACACCGTAATCTTAATTCGAACCCAGGACCTCCAGCAAACAAGGCAAGGTTTTTACCGCTACACTAGGAGAACTTAGTGAGTCAATGCGAGACTTAAATTCTTGATATTTCCACTAAATACGAATACGAAGATACGAGTTTGATGCAACGTTTACTGCCAACTGCCATACAAAAACGCTATGAAAGTACCACCGCAGCGCTGCTGTGTCTGAAACTCGGTTATCTTGTCAGTACGAACCATAAGGAAGAGTGACCTAGACTTCATTCATTCGTAAACAAATATTCGAATACTTGTTTACGGTACAGCAGAGCTGCACAGATCGATGTCGTTGCCTTAGGGACTGTTGAAAAACAAACGTAAACACCGCACAGGAGAATTTGTAGAGGTCGATGGACTTTACATTGCGGAGGTGTACGGCCTTTTATCATTCGATGTTTGAATTAATAAAAGTTTAATCCTTGTTAGCTTATTTAACCTCTTTGGTAAGTATATGTTTTTTTTTTGAGATTATATTACTTAAGTAATGTGTTTTTATTGTAATGCTAGTGTATGAAATTAACTATATTATCTACTTTGGGAACTATAGATATATTAAAAATGTATATGTGTTTAATATGTTACCTAGCTTTATTATAAATAATTAATATGGAAATATTTTTATTTGAACATGTAACACAGAGCTAAGTAAATATTTTCTGTCCTTTCAGAATGTTATGTAGACGGAATGTAAATACAAATTTAGACCTTCTTTTAAGAAGGATTTTCGAGGCATTCTATATTGAAATAAAGAATGTCATTGGTTTTCATTTCTATTTGAAGATAACAAAATAAACTGACAAATGTTAAGTCGGGTAAAACAAAGAGCTTCAAGTGAATCTAGTCACTTATAGTCAGTGATACCGATTTCTTTCTGGAAATATCCCGGTTCGATCGAATTTCCTAAATAATATAAATTTGGTGTTTTGACAGATTTCTTCGGAAGGGTTTCATGCGTGATTATGTAAATACACGAGCTATTCAACACAGTCCAATGACAACACATACGTTAAAGAAAGCTTTTTCTTTAAAAAACTTTTCATTAAAAAAGTACAATTCCACGCCATTCAATATGTAAGCACTTCAAAAATAAATAGAGTCTGTCCTTCAATGCTGATTCATTATTAAATGGAACTGGAGTTGTGCCAAGCCACTAAGCTTACAACTGTTAGCTATACGCGGGAAATTTTAAAAACATAACTGAAACAATATTCTCATATCCGCTCCAACAACATAAAAAAAACTTGTTCGGATTTCAAATGACTTTTTTTATTAGTTGGCAATTTGAATTTGTTTGTAGATCAGATAGACAATACCAAAACTATATAAATACTCATTTCTCTCCGGGAAAATTCGAAATTTAAAAGTACTAACTGGCATTGGTTTTTATAAGCAGTTGTAACGAGTTGGTTTATTTAATTTGCTTTAAATCAAACAAGGGCTTCACACAATATGCCCCAAAGTTGGTGCACGAAAAATCCCGTAAAGAAGCTTGAAATTATGAGGGCGATCTTTAATGAATTTATAAATAAATTAAATAGTGTTCAGGTTAATAATAAACTTAGAATCACTTAGGGTGTTATGGCAGCATGGATCAGTCGTCGACGATCGACAGTTTTTAACTAGGCCAGAAAAACCGGTCGACTTCGATCGATTGGTGTTGTAACACACTTAGAGTTAAGATTAGTTGAAGCATTAGTAATTAATATAGGACTTAATCCTGAAGTCGGCCGTAAAAGTATTCGTAGAGCGATACCACACTCCATTTACGTTCGACTCTGAGTTAGAAATCTCTAAATTTATCTTTAGATGGATTCAAAATAAGAAAATACAAAGTTTTACGTATTGGTGACTTTAAGGAACTCTTTCTTGTTGAGAGTTTAATAACTAAAAACTTTGTGATATGGAAGTAATTTCCCGCCGTTTAACAGGACGTACATGGAAATGATGATTAGAAATTGGCACGGCGATTGATTTTTAAATGATGAAATTATGTAGAGACAGGCTATCACAAACAAAAATATTCTGTCAAATGTAACTAGCGCATTCAAACAAACAAATCATTCGCTTTATTGTATTATAAATAAACATTATTTAGTGACGTGACGTTCCAGAGAGTATTGTCGCTCTTGACCCCGGGGATCAATTCCGGTCAAAAGGTTTAATCCTTGGTCAATGTCGAGGCGTATAAGATTTCAAAAATGTTGTCTTCAGCTTACACGAGGCATTTTATTACATAAAATACTTTTCAAATGGATTTAATCGTGTCTTTTTATATGGTATTTTCAATTTTAACTCGACGTTTCGGTGTCTTCACCGACTCCGTAGTTACTTGTCACTTTCACTGTCACTGGGGTAAAAAAGTTATAATTTTAAGATCCAGCGTAAAATAGTAACGATAAATTATTTTTAAAATGCTATTATGTTTATAATTATTGTGATAAGGTCCTTTTTAAAAGATTAAAGAAGAACGTACTTCTTTATCCGTACTTCTCTACAGACCCCATTAACAGTGGTAGTGACTGGTGACCACGGGGTCCATAAATAAAGTATCAAGCTACTGTTACACATGTCCATTTCAAGTACAAAAATATGCTTCACTTGAGCACGTAGTAAGTGCAGCATGTGTGTCGGAATGTTGCTCAAAATTAGCATGTTCATTTCGAGCACTTTTTGTGAATCGACAAGCTTGCGATTTTTAAGCATACTTTTTAGCATGCTGTTTTAGAGCATCTGTAACAGTAGCTTAAAATTAAAAACATCAATTCACTCAACAATTCAGCGTTCCACACGATCCTAGCCGCGGCAGGTTCAACGCACCCGCTAGATTTTAGATTAGGAGAGTCACGCAGCGCCAATAACTCTTGTAAACCAGAAAATGGTGGAAGTCGTCGTGTACGCCGATATCGCAGTATTTATGGCGCCGATTGTCTGAACGCTATGATTTGCTTGAACGAGAATTTGATAATATTTAATAACGTAGCTGTGACTTTGGCTGAGTGAATCCCGATTACACGAGTATCAGGTGGATTTGTGTTATTTCCGGCTATTCTCTGCCTTTATGCTAAAGTTCAACAAAGTCAATCTTCATAAATTTTCGATTATTTTCCTTTAAGATAAGAAACTGTATCCTATGTTTTATTCCAAGCTAAGCCCAACGTTTATGCGGAACTTCAATTCAATCGATTCAATCCGGTCGTGAGTTACAAACATTCATCCATCATCGGTCCAAACTTACAAACTTTCATGTACCTATTAGATAATTGAAACTAAGGATGTATAGGTAATTACATATACACTGCCTATCCTGTCTTCTACCTAGGACAAAGAATATGTGTGGGGCTAGCATTCGACCGTCGACCGACAACGATAAATCGGGCTTTTATCTATATTTTCTTAAAGCACAGTACAGATATATACAGTAATTCAACTCGACCGTATCTTTGAAATAAATGCCTACAGCGCCGCGGTCCGTTCACATGTGATAGGGCTGCCCGGCTTCAGCGCTTAAATCACATTTGCCTACTTTGTGTTTACTTCCATTTTGTTTAGTGACTGCAAATATATTTTCTTTATATACCTAAGCCAATAAAGCACATTTTAAATTGAATAGGAAGTGTTCAACAAAAATACGTTTTTTGTCAAAAAACGATGTTTACGTTTGGGCGACTGGGCGCATGCCGAGATCGAGCCGCGTAGGGACCTCTAGCTCGCGCCGCGTTTCGTCCGTTTGTATGAAGTTGAATTACTGTAGATCTGTAGATACTGTGCTTAAAATATGTATTTTTTTAGGAATATGCCATTTTTGGTTCTGTGGGCTTAATCATGGTATCAAATCGAGTATTTCTATCTGTTATGGTGCGCAAGTTAGACAACATGATAGGATAAAATAACAAAATAATATTTATTTTGTCGATTCGAGTCTTATTCGATGGTCGCGTGCTAGCCCTGCTGTTTGACGGTCGACATAAGAAGGACGGTGGTAGGAACATACTTACTCAGATGGGTACGCTTCATAAAGCGGTCGTGCTATATCAATCAACATCAAAGATGCTATTCTTCAAATGTACAAATATCTATGTGAATTGTATATATTTACTTTGAGGACATGCTGAAAACCAGCGCAGTTACCTTTATGCAACTGCACACGCTGAGCATTGTCATATTGCACAGACAATAAATTAAATAGTATATTAGGTTATCTTTTTTTAAGAGTCAATATTTTGATTTTATGTCTATGTTTTGTACTTTTTTTTTATTTTCTTGTTGTTAGGAAATAAACATTTTTCTTTCTTTCTTTCTTTCTTAATCTAGCCCCAAAAGCCGTATTTTCAGTGTTATTAAAGTGTAAGAAACATTCATACATTCAACGATCCATCCATTCTTACAAAGTTTACTATACATATAAATAGTACTGCAGTGTTGGTTGTTAAATTCGGCACCGAGGTCAGGAGAGTTTGAATGTAATAAATAAAACCGTTACAAGTCCTTTCAATCCCCTCCTTTCAGATTAGTGACGATAATTTTAACCTAAATTTTAAAATAGGAATCGCATTCACTCCCAAATGGTTGTTAACGTGTCAGATTTGACATTTACGATTTGTGCAGAGCAGCGCGAAGAGAGATCTTAGAAATATCTATCTATAGGTACCTGGTAATATAATTAAACTAAAGAGTTTATTTGTTATTGTTTAACGCTTAAATCTCGGAAACCAGCGATCGGATTTATTTATAATATATTTTCGTATTTCATAACACATTTGACATTGCTCTTTGGAAAAGTCTGGAAAACTCTAGCTAGAAGTTCCTAGGAAGTATTAAAAAGATAAAATAATAATAAAATTGTCCAAGCTGGACTGGGAGTGAAATAAAAACATAGAATGTACCAGTTGCTTCTCTTCCCGGACATACTGTGAAAGTCCGTTAAGGGACAAAGGTTTTATTGACGTTTTTGTGGGCGACACCCTGTTATTGCAATAGTCTCTATCATTACCTCCTTTTTCTAACGTGACATCAGATGGCTTTAAAGCCTCCGCTGTTCTGCCTACCCCATAAAGGATACAGGCGGCATGAAGTTCTGTATGTTGTTAGTTCTGTAACGTTTTAAATAATGTCCATAATAGAGTCGTACAGTAATTCGGGTTTAACCCGCTACGTTCAACTTAGGTAGGTGGTACTCTCAGATCTGTGTTTGTATGATCTGAGGTGGTACTACATTTTAATATATCTAACTAGTGGTTATTAGGTGTTACCCAATAGTGGTAAAACACTAGCCGTCTTCGTTATCTGCTTCCATTACAAATAAGTAAGTACTAATCTAATAAATCTGAAGAGTTTTTGTTTTTTTATAAAGAAATCCATATAATTTACTTTGTTGATAGATATGATGTCATATGAAAATCCATAACGAAATGTTTTGGTTTATCGCAGTGAACAGACGAGGCCATTACCTACAGACTTTGTTTTACAATATCTAGCTAGGAAGACTTAAACCATGACAGTAACAGTGCTGTAATATAAAACAAACTAGGGTACCTACTTAGCGTGTATGTAAATTATAAAAGTGACGTCAATAATATTGACGTCGCGTAGTAAGGGCGCCACAGAGTTTTACCAACATTTTCAAAAACGATACTTTGGTTTTTCCGATAGATATTGTGATCTTAAAGCTTTATGAGACTTGTATTGTTGTTATCAATCCATAAAAATATCATTCAAACCTTTTTAATAAATCCACAGGACAATTTCAAAACATACACAAACACTATAAACACACAAGTATAGGAAAAACGTTTCGTCTTCCCGCCGAAAAAAGAAAAATAATCTACGGATCTACTTAATCACTGTTATGTTTGTTATCGTAAATTAAAAAAATAAAAGATGGTTCGTTGGCGGGAGACGGGCGACCGCGCGGAGGGGACGTCGAGACTGGGCCGGCATTTGTGTGAATTTCAGCAGTGGGCGTTTCATGGCCTGACGCCTGTACGGGTAATGTTCGGCTTCATGCAAGAAGTAACCTTTTTTATGATATTTTTAAATAACCATAATATAAGGAAGCCCTCACAATGGTTATGTATGATTCATTATCATTTTTTAACACAAAAGTTACTTATTCTGACTCTTTGAATGAACTAAGCGCTATGAACCCGCGCTTGTAACGATGCCAAAAACATCGAGAGCTTAGTACATTTAAAAAAATATGGAAACTATCTCTTTTCTAGAGTTGATTCTAATGACCGCGATATTTTGCAAAATTATTTTAATTAAAATCAATAATGTAAGCATGTTCGCCCTTGTACTGTAACCAAGCAACGACAACAACAAAATAAGGGTGGATTTATTTTAGCCGTGTATTTTGGGTGGATTAATATATAAACGACAAAAAAGCAATACTTTGATTGTTTAATATCTCTATATCAAGGTTCTCCTAGCATTGATAGTTTTAACTTGTGCTACACCCGCGTTTGAACTCTTCGCACACACACGTGATAAAGGAATCTCTCTGCTTTCTTCTAAACTAGAAATTACATAAATTTCAATACGGTTTTCATTGACGGCCAGCTGGTACATCTAATAAAATGTATACACTACACTACACTTCGCAACTTATTCGTTTGTAATAAGGTTGAAAGTTCAATGAAAATGTATACATCTTATTAAACGTGACTGTAAAGCGGTTAAAACATTGCCTTATATGCTACAGCTCCTGAGTTCCAATCCCGGTGGCGTATTTATACCATTAGAGTGAAAGTGCAAACTGAACTAGCTTAGCTTTTGTATGACAAAAACTTGCCGAAACCCTAATCTATTCTAGTTCAGAAATTGACCGAAGTCGCGTAGACTTTGTGAGATAACTTCAATGCAACATTGCAGCAACAAAAGCTATCCCATTTGATATCGATATTTACCGATCGTTAGCTTCAATTTGATATTTAAATGGCAATTGTTCTGATTTTCAGAGATAGGAATAAAATGTGCATGCATTATGATCATCGTTATTTTGATGACTTAACGTTTGACTTTTGACCATGTCGGGATTGTCCAGGGTTGACTATGATAGCTGACCAGGTTTATGGCGCTTCGCCGGCCGCTGCCGCAGCACCGCTCGCTTCGCTCGCTCGGCTCGCGCACGTGTTTAACTATATGCAACCTAACATGCTCCTCCTCGCTGCGCTCGTCGTCGCACCTAACCGTACCGACTCCGCCTTCCGGTGCGGTAGCCCTTCTCGTAGCTTATCTCTTTCATCGCAATGTATATCAAACAAAGATATACCTACTTTTCATCTTGACAAAAGCTTATCTATTTGAGTGAATAGTATTATACAGTACTAGGTTTTGTCTTTGCATTTCTTTGAAAATTACAAGAGCAAAAGCTAATCCATTTCAGTCAATTTTTTTACTGAGTTAGATTAGGTATTGTCGAGTAATATGCATAAACAAAAGCTCCTCTATTAGAGTCTGACTCGTGACTCAAATAGTATAGCCTTTGTATATTCGCATCCCGGTGAGGGCAAATACTTGAGTCATGAACACTCAATTAAATATACGTTTATATGATATATTTATTTAGAAAATTAATTTGGGTTGGATGTTTTCTTGGTGGTAGGATCCCTTCTGGGTCCGCCTGGCTAGCGACCACCCTTTATATAAAGTCTGCCGCCAAATGTTACCGCTCCGGCGGTAATGTGTTCCGGCAATATTGTATAAAGAGCCAGTTCCTTCCTAAACCCGTGTGCTTTCATCTTCGACCTCATCGTCACTTACCATCAGGTGAGATTGAGGTCAAACGCGGGTTTAGTCACTTATAAAAAAAAAAAAAAAAAAAAAAGAATGTGAATGTTAAAAATATTTATTTAATAATCACAACAAAAGAAAAATCGGTATGCTACCTATCATGTTTATAAATGGAATAAATTTTTGAAGCTAGAGAATGCAAGTTCATTTTCATTTCGCTGCAAGTTTAATGACTAACAATTTTCAATTTTCGAAACCAATTATCTAGACCAAAATAGCCTTGTCTGTCTTTCACAACACCGTGTTTCAGAAGCTACTTTTGTTATGAATTTGGAATGGTTCTAAATTGCAACGCTTCCTCTGTGCAAATGTTTTTACTTACGTTAGATTGGATTAAGTCGTAATAAGTCTAGTAAAGTCATATTATATCTATCAAAAATCTTGTTAAAATCAAGTATTAATTATTACTCATGAAAAAGTTTTGCTCTTCTAGGTAGGTAATCGGAACTATTTGAATTTCGAATGTTATATTTTTTTAAACGAATTGCAACTTACTCAGTAGGTAATAAAGGAAAAATTGGCGGGAAATCATTTGTCAATTGTATTTTATCACACATCAAAATTCAAAAAATCTACGTACGCAACGAAAATGGAATTAACTCGAAAAGATATGATGTGCAGACTGTGCCGCTCATCTTCAAAATGCACCTTGTTTGAGCACCATGAGGAGATGGTTTGCTGAATTTGAGAAATTTATTTATTTAATTATTAAGAAAACCAACAGCATATATATATTTTACAAAATGTTTAAACAATATAATAATGCCAATAACAGGTTTCCCTAAACTTTACAGATAGTACTCAATCAACAGTAGTACAATAAATACAAAAACAAACAAAAAACATCAAAGGAATTCCAAAAAGTGTACAGAAAAGAAAATTAAAAAGTTCTGTTAAAAAAAAATAGCAACAATATTCTAAATTAAGAAATTCAAAGCTCTGAATGTATGTAATATAAAATATATAAAGCATATAGATACTTTCATGGTTTAAATTGTTTAAACAGATATGGATTTATATTTAAAATATTAATATATAGATACAAAGATAGTATGTGTTAACGTATAAACTATGTACACCTAAAATAAAAATAAGAAATGTCGCTTTTCTTTACATGACTTGACTTTCTGGAAGGGCGGCCTTCAACTGTCGTCATGAAAATAATATGGCTAATTTTAAGCGGCTTATTGAATAAAACCTGCAGATTACATATGAGGCAATTCGAGGACTATTAGGGATTGGTATTTGACAAATACAGAAAATTTAACACGAAGAATTAAACGTTCGGAAACTTTGTTGTCGTTCGATCCCTCATGAACTGACAGCGGAGCAGAAGCTGGTTCGTTTCGAATGGTGCTCACAGATGCTACTGAAGTAGGACCACGGACATGGAGAACACGGCTGTTTATGACATTGTCACAGGAGCCGAAAATTCTATTAACTGTTTTGAACCCGAAAAAAACAGCAATCATCTGAATGGGTGTTTGAAAATGAGAACAGTCCAACAAACGTGAGGCAGGCGAAAAACGTTGCTAAAAAATTGATCGTGTTTTTTTCTCAATTACGGGTCCCATCTGCGCAATTGCACTTGAAAAGTGTTAATGCTGAGTGGTATTATACCAATTGTTTACCCAGGGTGTTAGAAAAACTTCGTGAAAGCAGACACCAGTAAAAGACAATCAAAAAGCCGTGTTCTCTTATATCATGACAACGCTTCTTCACATTCGGCCAACAAAACAAAGTCATTTTTAGCTTCCGAAAAACTACAACTTGTCACCCATCCTGCACATAGCCCTGACCTAGCACCCTGTGATTGTATACGATATTCCCCAAAATCAAAGATTTGATGTGACAAGCTTCACTTCTTCACAGGCTTCAATCAAAGAATTGATGTGACATGGTCCTCCTGTTTTAAAAAATTATTCAATCACATTAAAAAATACTTTAAAGGAGAGTGTTTTGAAAAGTGATACCTCAACAAAATATTTTGGTTATAACATGTTGTTTTTTTAAGTTAGGCAGAAGTGTGATTTTTAGTGTGACCTACGTAAACCCGATCTGAAAGGGTCGTTTTATTTACTGACCTATCTTTGAACTAGATCACACCTCACTCCGGAGCGGAGATATGTTTCGATAGATTTTATTATGTAAAGTTGTCACTAATCATGTGAGGTGAAGAAGTATTCCTTGATACGGCAATGGTCTTTCAACTTAGCTTTTCACTTTTCTTATAAGACCTTCTCAGAGAACCTAATATAGTGTAAATTCTAATAAAAAATCTGTACTAACATACTAAAGTTCATTTGTTTTCAATCGATTTCCAAAAAGGAGGAGGTTCTTAATTCGTGTGTATGTTCTTTTTTTTGTGCCTTTGTTACTCGATTTTTCGAACAATTATGGACTGATTTTAAATATTCTTATTTCATATGATAAAAGATACTTCAGAGGTCATCGCATATAAATTTCATAAAAATCGAATTAGTTAGTAAGTACTTCATGAAAAATTTAAATTTTTTGAAAAAATATGTTTGCGAACGGAGAACGTCTCCCTTGACGACCTTACATTCAGCCAAAGTTTTGCGCGTGAAGTCGGTTTTTTAATGCTCTGCAATCGTTGATTATTAATTATTTGTAAATCATTGGTAATTACAATTTTTGTATCTATATTGCAAATATTTTTGAGCTATTATCACAACGGCTTCCGTAGTGTAATGATCCACTGTATGCACTGCAGCACAGGTGAGACGTTCCGGGTTCAATTCTTGTTCTACAAAAATATAAGAATTTAAAAACTTTGTAACTATATATTGTGCTGAAGATTTCACGAATTTATAGACACAAAGTTTCGATCCCCCGGAAGATATAAACATGAATTTAAAAAGAAAACTGTCACGTACAGCATAACACCCTCCTTTCTCCTTAATACAAGTAAAGCTGCAGCCGATGAGCGAATCGCTGGCGATGCGATCGTCCCGAAATAAACTCCCGCGCACGCGATCTCTGGAGATATTGTTTACTTAGTTACCTACCTACTCTAATGCAAGCTGTTATGGAAATGAAGTAATACACCTAGACAGTGATGCACTTGGATTTTAAAATTATGTAGTTATAATGAATATGCGTTATCAACCGACGCGACATCTCAATTCGTGTGTATGTTTTTTTTGTTTCTTTGTTACACGATTTTTTGGACAATTATGAATTGATTTCATATGGTAGAGTCGATTTAATACTTATTGAAAAATTTAAAGTTAAAAAAAATACGTATGAATACGGAAGATATTTACATTGATTATCTTATACTTAACCCAATGTTTTAACGTGAAGTCGGTTTTCATAATGCTCTGCTTTCGTTGATTATTTAGGCTTATCATCATCACAACTCCGTGTAATGAGCCCACTGCAGGGCTATGAGTCTCTCCCCTGGGTGACGATGAGGTTCAGGCCGTAATCCACCAAGCTGGCCCGGTGCTGGTTGGTGGATGTCAGATATTTCAGGTTGCTATATACAAGTATACAGCACCCGGGACCGACTGCTTAACGTGCCCGCCGAAGCACGGAAGTCGTCGTGAGAAATGAATGGTCGGCGGTCACCCATCCAAGTACCGAGTCGAAGTACTACCGACCGCGCCGAACGTTGCTTAACCTGTGATATCGTTTGATACACACAGTAACCTCAGCGCCACGACGACTTCAAGACTTCATTTAGGCTTATACATATAATAAAAGTTCATATTTGAATTCTACCGTGATATATTTTTTTATAGTTCTCTATGGAGGAATGAGGATTGATAGCGAATTTATGCATGAGCCATGATCAACGCATGGTCAAAAAATAGAACCGGTTAAGAAAAAATTAATCGCTCAAATGAATTTTATACTAGGTACATTACCAATATTATGACAAGTTTTTGTAAGAATACGTTTAATATTCTCTTAGAATATCGGAAAAAACACTTAAAATTTTCGTGTTTTTCGTATTTTTTTATGATCGAGTGAAGTTTTCAGTATCGTGTTTTGACCGATCATTCATAAAATATATTGAACAAACTTCAACATATATTTTTGTTGTTGTATTTAATATTGGCCTGTTGAAATGAGTTTGAAAATGCATAGATTTCGCGAATTGGGGCCTTAAGAGGGGGAAAGCTTTTCTTCTTACGGACCTTACCGTCAAACACGCCAACATTGCCCGTTTTTTTCAAAAAACTACGAATATTTAAAAAAAAATCTATGGGTACCTGTGTTTAATTTACTATCTACATCAGCTTTAGAATGAAGTGAATGCATATTTTTAGTTATTTTTGTAATAATTTAATATTTAATCCCACTTTTGGTTGATTCTGATGGCGGGCAAAGTAATGTGGATTTCTAGCCAACATTGCCCACATTGATTTTTGACGCAAAAATCTAATTTATCTGCATTATAATAAAACCCACTTCAAGGATTTGAGTAATGATGGCGTTTGCTGCAGAAATCTAACCATTTTCTTTAAATCTCACATAGCTAACCGAATGGGCAATGTTACCATAGGATATTTTCACTTTTCCATACAAACCTAAATTCACGATTTCTGAATGCTAGGGTTGTCACATTTGAATAAAATCCCTAAAATGTTTTATTTTTATATGTGTTATGAAAAAAAAAACTCATTTTAAAAAAACTAGTAAAACAAGTTTAGTAACTGTTGTAGTTCTATAGATCAGACAGCTGGGCATTCCGCTCTTGAATATATGACTTCGAGAATTTTTCTTCAAGTATTCATAAACCAACTTAGTAAGCGGGGAGAAAAAATCACCAGATACTTGCTAAACTTTAAAATTTTTATTTCTTCTGCGGGTGTTAAAGCGGTAGGATGTTCAACAGGGTTCTGATGTTTATTTTTAATTTTATTAATTATTGTGCGTCTTGTGATAACGAATGGTCTTTCAGCATCTCTTGAAGAAATTTGATATGTTTCAAATGCCTCGCATGCATGTCTCAACATGACCTCGGAGTAATTTTTATATATTTTAGACCCTAATTGTACGTCTAAGTTTCCTCTGTCAAATTCTGGATTTAATTTTCTTTTTCTGAAATATAAACAAAATAGATACAATAAAAATTATGGTCCAGCTAGGTACCTAACAAAAAAACGAACAGTCAGGAGAAAATCTGTTTCTTTATTTATCAATTTTTTTTTTGTTAAACTAATCAATTATTTATTTCACCTCAATTATTTTAATTTATTTATTTACTAAGAAAGACATGCCAAAAGCATTTAATATTGGCTCCACGCCCGGGACTTGGTTCACTTGGAATATGAAACTCAGGTACCTTTACACAGTAGTTCCAGGAAATACTTCCTTCAACCATACTCGCATTCATGCCTTTCCTTTTTTCAATAAGTTACCAACTCTTAGTAATCTAATTGACCGAATGTAAGTAGTAACTTTATTAATTATCTATACTAATATTACAAATCTGAAGAGTTTGTTTGTTTGTTTGAACGCGTCAATCTTAGAAACTACGAGTCCAAATTGAAAAAATCTTTTTGTGTTGAATAGTCCGTTTATCGAGGGAAGGCTGCAAGCTATAAAACATTATGATGTGACCAGAAGGAGCGAAAAAAACCATTTTAAAAGTTTCCGATGCGTACGCTACATAAACAGTAAATGATAGGCCAATATAATTTAACGAAAGCAAAGCCGCGGGCAGAGCTAGTATATTATACAGTGTGTAAATTGTGACAGCCCTAGGCTTTTTTAGTCAGCGGGCAATGTTGGCTTTCAAAGGTTGGAACATTTCAGGGTAACATTGCCCATCATCATATCTTTTAATTAAAACAATATTCAGTGTTGAAACCATTACCAAATCACTTAGCACATTGTCTTTTATAACGTACAATGAAAGAAACTTACCTGAGTCTTCCCCATCATACACAATTCACTTTTATAATTCCACAATTTTTTGCCCGCAAAAACACTGTCCTCGTTCGACACGCGCTCCAACAAATTACTGAGTGAACTTTGCGACAAACATCTTACACGGTGATGCTATAATTATAGTGTATTTTCTAATATCATAATAAATTTTACCTTATTACTGATACATTTTCACACCTTAACGGAATAGTTTAAAAATTGCGTTTCGGGCAAAGATACCCTAGGAGGCAAAGTTGGCATATTTCACGGTAGTTTCTGTATATGTACGGACAGTCGTGTGTTTATGTACATTAATATGTACACACTTCACAACTTATTTGGTTATGATAAGGTTGAAATTCCAATGAAAATGTATACATATTATTAGACGTGACTGTACCTGCCTAATTAAAATATCACGAAACTTTTGCATGGGTATTTTCTTTGCCTTAAGTTTTTATTATTACTAGTACAAAAACTTTTTTATCGTGATTAAATCATGTAGCGTTATAAAACCTATCAAAAAATTGTAATTGAATGTGAACTCTATCTCTTCGATATTAAGTTAAAAGTGGGAAATTTGACAGTTGTAACGCTTGACCTGCTGCCTTCTGTACTTTCCTAATCAAAATATCACGAAGCTTTTGCATAGGTATTTTGTTTGTCTTAAGTTGTCATGATTACTTGTACAATTTTTTTTTTATAGTGATTGAATCATGTATAATTACAGTCTGATGTGTAATCACAGTTCAGTACCTAATGCTAAAATTCAGTAATTCTGAACTTTAGTTGGAGAAACACCATAATATAAAAAAGGGTAATTAATAGGTACCTAATTTAATTCTTAGGTCACCACCTACTTGATAAAGTGCTGCGGGGTCAATGACATGCTTGTAGGTTTCCACAATAACGAAAAACTAGAAAACTGAATCTGAAACTTCCGTAGGCTATTGTTTTTTTTTTTATTGATGATCCGCGTTTCAACTCCATCTCACCTGATGGCGAGTGAAGACGGAGTCGAAGATGACATTACACGGGTTTATCAAGAAACTGGATCTCTATAAAATATTGCCGGAAGTGATATTTGGCGGCAGTTTTTATATGAAGGGTGGTCGCCAGCCGGACACTGAAGGGGTCCGAGCGTAGTCCAGTCGGATAAGTCGCCTTTTACAAAACGTGGCTAAAATATAATGTTCTGCAATCACCCGCCTGTGCCGAGGTTGACTGATTATACTTATATTATATTAAAAGTTCCTGACCACTACAGTCCTGGAACTTTTAAGTGTCGAGTGAATAGGTTTCTCGTGGATGGACGTGTAACACCATAGTCTTCATGCGCACTTTCCATCAGGTGGCATGGAAGACAAACGTCCTATCCTTACAATATAAAAAAAAAAAAAAAAATACTTACTGCTTACACTGAAAAAATTTCGCATGTAAAAATAACTAAGTTTCGGTTGATTTTAACAAAGCGTGTTTGTCAATATACAATCTGCAAAGTTTGTTGCTAAAAATAAATAAGTCAAGTTTGCTATTCTTACTTGATCAGAATCAACCGAGTAAATCGGTTAAAATTGTTTGTTTAGAAATAACAAAGTAAGCTTGATTATTAATACAAACAAAATATTTGCAAACGTAGCCAACTTTACTGTTTATATTGACAAACTTTCTTGGATAGTTATAGCCAACCTCCTTGGTATTTGTAACCGTTTTGCTAGGTAGCCACAACAGACTTTCTCTGCAATGTGAGTCATTTAACTCTGTAGCCACAGCCAACCTACTTGGTATCTGCAATCGTTTTGCTAGGTAGCCACAACAGATTTTCTCTGCAATGTTAGTCATTTAACTCGGTAGCCACAGCCAACCTACTTGGTATCTGCAATTGTTTTGCTAGGTAGCCACAACAGACTTTCTCTGCAATGCGAGTCATTTAACTCTGTAGCCACAGCCAACCTACTTGGTATCTGCAATCGTTTTGCTAGGTAGCCACAACAGACTTTCTCTGCAATGCGAGTCATTTAACTCTGTAGCGATAGCAGACTTTCTCTGCAATGTGGGTCATTTAACTCTGTAGCCACAGCCAAACCACTTATATCCACCCTCACCAGGACTTGAACCTGAAACCTCGGGCATAGAAGGCAAGCGATCTTACCTCTACACCAAGGAGGCCGGCAAACCTATTTGGTATCTGGATTTGCTATGTAGATGCAATCGATTTTCTTTTTACTTTCAATCGGTATCACACATTTAATTTAAATGTTGTGTAACAGAAAAAAAAACTAAAAAAATACTGTTATTGTTCACTGAGTATTTATTGTCATATATCTGAAAATCACAAAAGAACAGTCTCAAAGTTTACAATACTAAACCCAAATTACAAAGTAGGCACAGTCAGCATTAGCACAGTACAGCAGCATAGGCACAGTAGGCACACAGGATTTGATCAGGCAACTTTCCTGCCAACCTGGTGATTAAACCTCGTGAAGATTCCACAATCTTGCTATGGAAGTACACCGATGCCTTTTCCTGTGGGAATACTCTAATAATTTCGTGTACCCAATTTGCATAAATGGTACTCCTTATTGCATTTGACGGATGATTGCTCAAAATGTAGGTTCCGATGAGCCTTACCAATCTTATTCTTGCCGTATTATCCAACGGAATATGTGTATCTAAATTTAATAAACCTCTTCCTTCAAGGGTACTATTTAAAAATAACGGTAAATCCTGAAAAACAGAAATAAATAAATTATAATTTCTACTCATTTTACCTAATTTATAATAATTTTTCTATTAAAAACGAGACACTGTCTGCCGACATACAGGCATCTAACCTGGTTCGGCTGCAGATTATATAACTTGACACAACTTTTTGTAACATCTAACTTGTAAACTGTTGTATATGTTATATTATTTTGGTACAATAGATCCATTGATCCATGACTTACAGGACACCCTGTATATAAGAAAAATCTGTTTGAAAAATTTGTAACAAATATGGAACAGTAGATTTTTTTCAGGATTCAAAGTTGATTCAAAGTGGTATAACCTTCATTTATTTTTAATTGACTTTTTACATCTTGTATGAATGATGATAAATAGAGATATATGTATAGATAGTACCTAATTATAGCTCTGAAGAAATATTACAATACTTACGATAATGTTAATTTTGTTCTCTGATGGAATGGTTATTGTGATAGGTGTCTTGGGTGCGGGTGAGCTTGAAGCTTGAGGACGTGCATCAGGGTCAACCGGATATGTCAGCAAGTCAGACATAGATAAGTTAAAGCTTGAAACATCACACGCCTGTAAATTGAAGGATTAATTAAGACAACAGTATTCAGATAATTAAAGCAGATTAAATTTTTGAATTGTTAGTGACTTACTTATCATTATATATCATATCATTTATATATTTCTATTTTTTTTGAGAATATGGGACGATGGCCAATTTTAGGCAATAGCTCCTTTATGTCAGATTCCTGGAGTAGTGGAAGTGATAGAGATATAATTGCATTTTCTGTAATTAAATAACTGATTTAAGAAAAATGATCATCAAATGTATCAAATGATCAAAATGTATATTAATAAAGACTACTTTCCTCCTCTTTTTTGAAGTCTTTACTAATATTATAAAGAGGAAAGATTTGTATTTTTTTATGTTTGTAATGAATAAACTCAAAAACTACTAGAACGATTCAAAGATTCTTTCACCATTAGATGGCTACATTAACCAGAAGTAACATATTTTGCTAAAAAACTCCCACGGGATCAAGAGCTACGCGGGTCAAACCGCGCAAAGCCGCTAGTCATCTGTAAATTAAAGACACAACGGCATATCAGTGGCAATAAACCAGTATAAGCTAGTCTCACATAGTAGGTATTGAAACCCTCTACGGCGGCGCTACCTTGGCTCAAGATCACGCGTTCACTGGTGTGCGATTGTACGGTCTCTGTGTAATAAAATATATAAGATAAAAATTAAATACATAAACGAACTTACCTTTGAACACTTCTATATATTCTTCCAGACTCCAGGCTTTCAGCAGATTTTGTACTTCTTCATCCATTTACATTAAATCACCTGACTATAAAAAAATACGACGCTGTCGGGGCCGCCGCCGGCAGCGTCTTTAGGAATAAACAGTAGGTTCAGGCACAAAGCAATAGCATATAGGTACCTAATCAATCAACTACGTTTTATAGGTAACACACTCCTTTATGCGTCGTCGCACTCACTTAATTAAATTATTAAACGTTCGAACGAAAGACGGTTAGTTTGCGGCACGCACATAACTCTAGCGCTGACCGAAACGTGGAGGGGATATCTGCGCATCAGCGGCTCCTCCGGCAGCCGGAATATTTACTTATGAATATTTAAACAAGTACTCTGTTAAAAATAACTAACAAAATAGCTAACTCCACCCTGCTACCAATAAATAAGTATACTCGGTTAAATACTAATGAGTGTTCTTTTGTATTAGCAAAGCTAAGTGGTTGTTAGTAGTAAAGTACTGGTTATTTAAGTTTAACCGCGAGTGGTAACGGTTAATATTACACGAATTACTCTGTTAAAGCTTATTGAGTGAACTTATTAAAATTTAAACAATTTTGTAAACTGTAAAATTTGTAGATTGAGTTATTTGTATTTAATGAGCAGTATGGTGTTAATAAACAAGTGAATTTAGCAATGTTTACGTATATATTATTTACCAAGTTTACTTCTATCATTTTCCACGAGTCTTGATTAAAAATAAACAAGATCCTTTTAACAAAGCCAAAAAGGTACTAATTTTAATAAAGCTACTGCAAATTTATTCAGCCTGGCCCTTTCTGACCACGACAAAGGTCAAAGCATCTCAGTCAATGTTGAACCTATTGGGACTCGTTACAAGAAGTCTCCTGAAGGATGCTGGTTTGAAAAAAAACGTGACTTTTCTAAAGAAAACTTAAATAAATTCAAAAAATGTTTAAGTTAAGTTGTGAAACTTTTAATAAAAATGAAACTGACTTAGCATTTAATGACTTTCATGACTTATTGACATTATTTTACGAACTCTGTTTCCCCGAAATCTACGTAAAAATTAGGAATAAAAGCGTGCAACAAAACTGGCTTACAAAAGGACTAAAAAAAAGTTGCCTAAAAAAACGGATACTCTATAATAAATATTTACTAAGCGGCACAAATAAGTCGACTAATAAAAAACATTTTAAAAACTATAATAGAATCTTAAAAAATTGCTTGAATGAAGCTAGAAAAGTTCAAAATAGAAAATTTATCTGCACAGCAAGAAACAAATGCAAAGCTTCTTGGACCATAATTAAAAATAATTCTGACTTAAATAATAATAATAATGACATTTCTAATCTACAAATTGACAATTTAATATATGATGACCCAAAAATTATTTGTAATTTATTTAATGACTTTTTTATAGATATGACAAACAATCAATAATTATAAATAAAAAATAATTCTAACACTAGTAAACCTCAAAAAATTGAAACAAATTATAACAATTCAATTTTTTTAAAGCCAGTATCTGAAGATGAAGTGTTTAATATTATCAAAGGTTTAAAAAATACAAACTCTGTAGGCTTTGATGGAATATCAACAAAAGTACTAAAATTTTGCGCAAAGGAACTTTTAGCACCACTTACTCATATAATAAATGTATCATTAAGTCAAGGAAAGTTTCCATCGCGACTGAAGCAATCAGTAGTAAAACCACTATATGAAAGTGGTGAACGAAAATGTCTTCAAAATTACAGACCAATTACCTTGATACCTGTGCTCTCTAAAATATTTGAGAAAATAATGGCAAGGCAACTGCAAGCCTTCCTGAATAAATTTGAAATTCTCCATCATGAGCAATATGGGTTTAGAAAAAGTAGATCCACCACAATGGCTTGCTTTTCTTTACTTAAAAAGGTTACAGAGTGCCTAAATAAGAAAATATATCCTGCCGCAGTCTTCCTAGACATGAGCAAGGCTTTTGATTTTGTTTCACATGATACTCTATTGTATAAGTTAAGTAATTATGGTATACGAGGTATCGCCCTAGATTGGTTCAGAAGCTATCTTACAAACAGGAGTCAATGTGTTGAAATATCACATATGGAAAAAAATTATAAAGTAAATTGTAGATCTCCATATCGTGAAACTAATGTCGGCGTACCACAAGGAAGCGTCTTAGGACCCCTTCTTTTTATTATATACCTATATTAATGACTTGCCCAAATTTGTTGATAATGACTGCATATTATTTGCTGATGATACGACATTACTTATAACATCTAAAAATGTAAATGACCTGAAAAATAAAATTAATTGTGCTATGACGAAGGTAATTCAATGGCTGACTTTAAATAATTTACAAATAAACTTGACTAAAACTAAACTTATACAATTTAAAACAATTAATATGACATTTGAAAAATTAAACATTTACTACAATAACATTCCAATTGACAGTGTAGAAGCAACTAAATTCCTAGGAGTAACTATTGACAAGTGGTGTAATTGGAAGTCACATGTAAATAATTTAAGGACTAAACTTGACAAATATGTTTATGTTTTAAGGCGTATAAGAGAAATTTCGGGAACTAAAGCATCAATGTTGTCCTATCATGGCTATGTTTCCTCGCTGCTACGTTATGGTATTATTTTGTGGGGCAACTCTGTCGACGTTATAAATGTGTTTCGAGCCCAAAAGAAATGTATCCGCTCCATATGTGGAGCTGGCTACCGTGACAGCTGCAAACCTCTATTTAGAAAGCTCAAAATATTGCCACTACCATGTATATATATTTTTGAAATCTGTTTGTTTGTAAAAAATAACTCAGAATATTTTAAAACGAATGAGCAAATGGTATATGGTCGAGGTAGACATGCATCCAAATTATATGCACCCATGCAAAAGCTAGAATTGTATAGACGAAATGTATACTGTATGGCAATACGACTATATAACAAATTACCCAAGACAATAAAAATCCAGACTGTGATAAATTTTAAAAAAGCATTGTATAATTTTTTATTAGATAAGCAGTATTATAATATAAATGATTTTTTAAATGAATGACAATGATTTAATATGCATGACATTTAATAATATAATTAAAAATAAGTAAATAAGTTTGGACATAAGTAATATACCTAATTATTTTGAATTGTTAAATTGAAAAGTGGACAAAAATTTGCACACCGATATTGACGGTTGAATATGCTGTACAATATATTTAGATCTAAGAACTTTTTTTCTACCATATTCTGCGAATAAATGACATTCTATTCTAACTCCTAATTTTTTCAGTGTAGAACATCATAGACTAGAGCCGCTTCGATTGTAGTTGTCAAAGTTATATTAATGAAGAACATCTAAATAGACTTGATCGTATGCTGAATATCTGCATTAGGTTTGTATTCAACCGTTGTAAGTACGACCACATCAATGCTGACCGACAGTCCCTGAAGTGGCTTCCTATTCGTGGACGAAGAGACACTCGCTTACTTTGTCTTCTATACTCCGTGCTATTTGATCCCAATTATCCTGATACTTAAAAAGTAAATTCTCATTCCTTTACGAAACTCATGACAGACTATTGCGATCATTTCAATCCCTGTTGCTCAGCACTCCTGTACACAAAACGACAGCTTACTCTCATTCCTTTGCTGTGAGAGCGGTGCATCTTTGGAATTCCCTCCCTCTAGAGTTCAAAAAATCACCTAGTAAGATCTCTTTTAAAAAACGAGTTAAGAGGTTTTTCCTAGAAAAATTGTGATTGTATTTATACCTATTCCCATATTCTAAAACATTTTTTTAATAAACTTATTAGACCCTTTGCTTTCTATTTATGTATATTAAAACTTATTTATTTAAGTTAATTTTATTTAATATAAAAATATACTTTGCCCACCAACTCAATCTTCAACCCTAAGGTTGGCTGGTAGATAATACCATGTGGCATTAAGCCCACCTGTACATGTGTACGATGTGGAATGTGTACAAATAAATAAATAAAAATAATATCAAAAGTCAAAACATACAAGCAATAGTATATCGATATCTATTATACATCACTGTTCATACATCACTAGATTTAGAGAAGAAAAACTAAACAAGTCCAAACCGTTTACGTTAGACGGGCAAAGGATTATAGCATCTGTGTTTGAATAGTTAAGGCAAACTGTTCCGTAGAATTAATTTTAATTCCAGAAGTATCTGTTTTGCTTATTTCTAAAGGCGTATGTTAATTATTACACATATGTGTTACTTCCTAAATAGGGCACTTTCCCGAAGAGAGTTTTAAGTCATAGTTTCGTTTTGATTAACTGTTCGAAATAGAATAAGTGTCTAGTTGTTTTACCTTGTTGCATGTAATTCAAAATATTAGGTTGCGCAACGTTCACAATGTTAGTTGATCGTCGACCAGTGCTTAATCTCGACGGCCGTTCTTCGGAGGGCACGTTAAGCAGTTGATCCTGGGGGCTGCATACTTGTATACTATCGTCGTAAGGGTTTGTCAGAAGCTACTACGGTGCCCTAAAAACCCTACATTCATCAATCATCATCATCTTAACCTCCTCATACTGCCAGAAGGGCCAAGACTCTTCGCTTGGTTGAAAGATTCATGGCCCAATAGTATGCTATTTCAAAAGGGCTGTGACAATGAACAGCTGTATTTGACACACGTTTAGTATTATCCCTAGCTTCGTATAAGTGAGTACTCTGAGTCATTCCATTAAGGTGGGTATCCAGTATGTTCGCGCTCCAGCAGCGATCCGCGCTCCTGCAACTGCTCCCGGTAGTGGGTATACGTGCGCGAACACGGAGCGTGCAACGTTGCACGCTTCGCGGCAGGCGGCGCGGCGCTTCGACTCGTGTCGGTTTTTAGCGCGAATACTAAGGGGAGCGCCATGTATCTGTGGACGCGAGCACGAAGCCACGTATTTGTGTATGTACCCTGCAACTTGCATCACGCTGTATGGAGTGGTCTGAAAAAGATCTATGGCACTTATTGAAGTGTACAAAAATTATGCCGTACTGTGTGATCCGAAAGACGAATAATCAACGAATGCAGAGCATTAAAAAACCCGACATCACGTCAAAACTTTGGCCGACTTATAATATCCACGTAAACATTATATTGTTTCAAAACTTTGAAATTTTCAATGAAGTACTCAACCAATTTCGATGAAATTTACATGAGACCAACTATAAAGTATCCTCTATCATTTAAAACAAGAATTTTCAAAATCGATTCATAATTTCCGAAATATCGTGTAACAAAGACACAAAAAAGTTACAGACGAATTGAGAACCTCCTGTTTTGGAAGTCGATTGAAGATATACTAACAAAAGTTTAAAACAGGACTGAGATTGGAAGAACCATGGATTTATCCTGCGGTGTTTGCCATAATAATAAAATGAAGATTTTACTATTTATCGGGGAGGGTTTTTATAGTTAAATAACCGAAAAAATGTGATAAATAAAAATCACCCTACCAGGACACGAACCTGGGACCCCTCGTTTGCCGGACGAGTGCTCTTCCATTGAGCTACCGGGGCCTGGCGGTACGCCTCGAAATTACTTAGCACATTTTTATTTTTACGTTATATTGCTTACGTAGCTCCATCTAATGGTATAGCTTTGCAGCTAAGACCACCCGGGACCAATTTCTTTTCAGAAATTGTGAATCCCAGTTAAAGTGAAGCATTGCACCGTTTAATAATGTTTTTAAGTTTTTGCATTTATAATGCTCAATTATTCTTAAATAACCGAAATTTTTATTTATCACATTTTTTCGGTTATTTAAGAATAATTGAGCATTATAAGTGCAAAAACTTAAAACATTATTAAGGGTTTTTATAGTCTTCGATATAGCATATATACTGAAACAGTGTATCAGTGCGCTAGCCACTGACTCTGGGGATGGCATGTTCGCTCAAAAGTTCGCGGAAACAAAAGGAACGCACAAGGAGCAGGCGTGTAGCATGTAGAAGTGCGCGCGACGTATCTATTGGAGCAGTTGCAGGAGCGCGGAGCTAGTTTGCTGGTTTGCGAACATAGTGGATATTGTTAAGTATTGTCGTCTTGGTAAACGATTTCCAACATATTTTAGGGTTTCATACCATAAAATAAAAACCTTTAGGTATCCGAATCATTTTGCAGCTTCATATAATCGTCGTCGACTTCATGATCTCTTACCATCAGGTACAGAAGCCAGCAGATCAAGTGTTAAATTACCTATCAAAAGACGACGCATAATTTCGGTACCCACCTCCACTAGCCATGTAAGATACGCCCTTAGATAGGTCTTAGTAACTTGAATCAAAGTTACTATGGCGCCAAGTTCCGGTCGTTAGTCCGTTCAGAGCTATGAGGTCCTATATGTGAAACTATAATTTTGGTATCCACCTCCAATAGCCATGTAAGATACGCCGTTGGATAGGTCTTAGTGACCTGAATCAAAGTTACTATGGCGCCAACTTCCGATCGTTAGTTTATTCAGAGCTATAAGGTCCTAATTTGTTATTTGCAATTTTTGATTTGTAGTTTGTAATTTATAATTTGTGGTTTGTCATTTGTAATTTATAGTTTGTGATTTATTCATTAATTGATTTATTTATGGTATATTAATTGATTGATTTAGTAATTGATTTTTCTTGTGTTTATTTCTAAATTGTTATAGTTGAAATTTGATATTCTGATGTTATGCCTCATTTTTTAGTGCACGCTGTGTTTTGTCAGTAGGTACCTAAGTGGTGAGACAATTATGTTGTATTACGTTTTGTTTTTTAATAATATTTAATTGTACTCATTGTTGAAAAACCTATGAAATAAATATATTTTATTACATTTTACTTGGCATTTCAAAATCTTTAATTTTTTAAAGGCCACAGAGCCACAATTTAATATGGGTAGGAATGTGGTCGGTCATGCGGATTTTATTGTCTTGAAAAAATAGTTAAGTACGTATATGTCAATCGCTGTCATGGCAATGCGTAGACGATAATAAATACATTGTTATTGATTTGGGATCGATCATTTATTGAACAAACCTTTAGTCCTGCTTGATTCACGTTAACGCTTGAATAACGAAAATTGTACCTTCATCATAGTTATCATAGTCATCATAGTCATCATAGTTATTTTATCTGCTTCTTAAAAGTTTATTTTAAAGGGTGCATAAAAGGCTATTTAGAACCAGTTCAATGTCAATCCTCTGACTTCTTGTCTGAATTCTCTGTCTTCTTTCAATCCACATCCCTTTCTTATTTCACTATTGCGCACTCTATCACTCAATTCACACATGCTCCTCAAACCGTGTCCTCAAAGCTCTTATGTCCACTGTATTAATCTTTTTTTCAGTTCTGCCACACCCAAGATTCACTACCATACATAAGCGCTGGCGCCAAAACTCCCTCAAGTACGGTGAGACGTACTTACGTCTACACTAGACGTGCTATTCGGTATTAATTTTGCTTACCATAACCACCAGTTTTTATCAATTGTTATTATATCTGCTTCTATACATATAAGTTTATTTTAAAGGGTGTATAAAAATCTATGTATAGTGTGACCGGTGGGAGTTTGCGTTCCTGACAGCTGTCAAAATCATAGCTTTTTTAACTTTCGAATCGGAAATAAACTTTATTCAGTGGACATAAGGAGCTGTCAGGAACACATTCCCGCAACGTACGGCCGTCTCTAGAACCAGTTCAATGTCAATCCTCTGACTAACAACCGCAGCCCAGCAGACGGTCACGGGTCGTTTATTTAATTAATTAGCCAATGAGCTCGCAGACAAATTGACCATTTAGGACGCATGTTTCATCCTAAACGACATTACCTACCCACCACGACTAGCATGCATGAGAAAGAAAGTTCCGTGCAGATTTATAATTCCGTTTTATGAAAATTTAAACTCTAAGTACCTTCTTACATAAGCTTATTTGGAGAATCAATGCTAAGTCTTGATCAACGAGAAAGTTTTATGAAGAGTTAGTTTTACTCACTTGTGCCATTATTAGGTACCTAAACAATCTTGATTTTTAAAGAAATTATTAATTTAAAAATAATATAGGTAAAAACAGAATCATAAATAACAATAATAAATGGTTTATCGCGTTTAACGCGAATATTATGGTAAACAGCACAATGCCGGCTCTAAACGAAGCGCTTGTGAGAAGGACGAGGTGATCATAGAAAACCTCTTTCATCAGGTACATATTATCTACTGTGAAAAAAAATGTCATGCAGTGGCAATCGAAGCCGCAATCTCTCTCGTATGAGTCAGTTATTCGCCCGCTGCGCCCCTGTGGCCATAATCATATTCATTAGGTAGTATTTCCTGATCATAAACATAATCTCTTTATATGTATAAATCCAATACCATGATTGCAGTTATCAAGCACTCCATATCCACTCTTGGGTGCATGGTTAAGAAGTCATTGTATTCGCTTATTGAAGCGTTTAAAGTCAGTTAGGTACCTACCTTCTTATATCTGTAACTACCTAAACTTAAAGTGACATGCATTAAGCCGACTTATCGAGAAGTATTCATATTGCTTAATATTTGAACATTGCAGCTTTATTTCAATACTTTAGTAGTTTAATTTTGTGATATTTCATGCCCTTTTAATTTAAATATTGGTAAATAGGCATTTAAACTAATTTTAATATACCTACACCTACTTAAGCAAAAATACTTTTACTTTCTCTGTATAATAAAGCTTAAAACAGAAAAAGTAAATACCTATATATATTTTTTTATAATTATTTAACTGCGAAACGTCAAATCGATGATTTCGATGAATCACCAAGAATCCCAGTTTATCAGCTGTAGTAGGTAGGTGTGTACTACCACACCACTACACAATATCTTCATCATGCATGCCAACATAGTAGAATTCTAATAATTAACGTTCCATTTTATATAAATAATAATTATTATTTTGTAATTTGTAAAACATCGACTGCGAAATTGGCAGAATTTTCATACAAATTCAGCGATAAACCTTTTTAAAAAGAGTAATGCATATTTTTTCAATGTTTGTTTTATTTTTCTTCTTTATAATTATAGATAAAATTATCTTGGTGTAGTCCAAGTACGTTACATCTTATAAAATAAACCAAACTAACGGAACGTTACTGTCAAGGATCTTCTTTAATTTGACATTGATGGAACGGACATGTCTTTCTGTCATTTTTTTCTTGGTGCTATCTTGTGAAATTGACCACTCCTATCTTAAGCAAGGCTATTTTTGATAAATGTAATGAATTGGATAACTATATTTTAACAAAACATCACAGTGCAATGGGATAGTATCTTAAATTAGAAAAGAAAGTGTAATAGTGACAATGAGTGGGCGCTCGGGTCGCGGAGTGTTCGGGAAGCTCTTCTCTAAGAAACATCACAACAAAGATGAAAGGGCAACAGAGATTGGTATGCCCACAAACGTGCAACGGCATATACATGTGAGTAAAAACTCTGTGACTGGTAATTTGGAGGGCCTACCCGAGCCTTGGATGCGTCTATTAAATGCTCAAATCACACAAGCAGAACAACATGAAAACCCTGATGCTGTGTACCAGGCCTTTAAATATCTTATGTACTCCATGCAAAAAGAGAAAAAAGCACCAGATGAGCCTTTCAAACCCTTTGTCACGCAAGAAGCTATTACTGAGGAGGATTTAGAAATAGAGAAAGTATTTGATAAGAAGACTGCACACCAAAGCCAAGACTCTGATCTATCAATAGGACAAAGTAGTGAAGAAGATGCTACTCCAATCACCTGTGATACATTTTCTCAAAGGCAGACTATGCCAGCTGTACCAACAAAAAACAGCATTAAGAAGAAAGATGCTATTATGGACTTAACAGCAGTAGTGCAAGACTTGACATTGATTGGTGATGAAGATGATGACAGCCAGGAAAGTCCCATTCTAAGGAAGAAAGAGATTATAAATGCTACATTGACAGATGAAGAGATTTATGAAGAGTTGAGGAGAATTTGTAACAAAGATGATCCACATGTGAGATTTGAGAAAATCAAACAGCTTGGTGCTGGCGCTTCAGGTATTTTATACTTTTATTTCTATTGGGTTGTTATATTTTCATGTACTATTTGGTGTATGTTTTTCTCTCAATAAAAGGAATGAATAGCCAGTGAAATTACCGGAATTATCATATCCAGTGTTTGCTTGCTGGGTTTTTACAATATAACAAAACAATATTTTGTAGTTTTTAAATCTGGTTAGATTCCTCATTACATTATAAATTTCTACATACAGCTGGATAGATGTCATAAATTATCTTACATTCTAGATAACTTTATTGCTAAATCCTACATGACCTTATATTATAAAATTACAAATAAATCTCCAGACAATCACACCAACATGGCCCCAAAGTAAGCAAAGCTTGTGTTATGAGATACCATTAAAATCATCTTTGAATATTAACAAAATAAACCTACAACAATACATACTTTTGGTTTTAGTCAGATCTGTAGAAGTTCGCCGTGGTTACTGTGTGTATCTTACGATAACACAGGTTAAGCAACGTTCGGCGCGGTCGGTACTTGGATGGGTGACCGCCGACCATTCGTTTCTCACGGCGACTTCCGTGCTTCGGAGGGCACGTTAAGCTGTCGGTCCCGGGTGCTGTATACTTGTATACAGTAGTCGTTAGGGTTTGTCAGAAGCCATATCAGCACCCTGAAAATTCTGACATCCACCACCCAGCACTGGGCCAGCTCGGTGGATTATGGCCTAAACCTCCTCGTCACCCAGAGGAGAGACTCATGCCCTGCAGTGGACCCATTACACGGAGTTGTGATGATGATGATGATGTAGAAGTTTTATTGTATAAATTGTTGCTACTAAAAACTAAACTTATCTTATCATAATCTACAAATTCTTCAATAACTCATAGAATTTGTTTTTAAAAAAAGACTATTTTGCTTATCTATGAAAATTAACAGAAGTGTTTGCCTTGTACGTTCACAGCTAATCTCAAATCTTATATCTTTCCAGGTGTTGTATTTATTGCAATTGACAGAAAAGACATGTCCAAAGTGGCCATTAAGGACATAGATTTAACAAAGCAGTCCAAAAAAGACCTCATCCTCAATGAAATCAATGTGCTCAAAGGTTTCAATCACAAAAATTTGGTCAACTTCCTTGATGCATATCTCAGTTATGACCATCTGTGGGTTGTCATGGAACTCCTTGATGGTGGATCCCTCACTGATGTGGTCACGGAAGTTGTTATGAAGGAGGGACAGATTGCCGCTGTATGCAGAGAAACTCTACTTGCCGTAGCCTTCCTACACTCCAAGGGAACCATACACAGGGATATCAAATCTGATAATGTGCTATTAGGCATGGATGGCTCAGTCAAAGTAACAGATTTTGGTTTCTGTGCTAACATTGTAGGAGATGAAAAGAGACAGACAATGGTAGGCACACCATATTGGATGGCCCCTGAAGTTGTGACAAGGAAGCAATATGGCAAGAAAGTAGATGTCTGGTCGCTAGGAATAATGGCCATTGAAATGATTGAAGGTGAACCACCATATATGAAAGAAACACCTTTGAGGGCTTTGTATTTGATAGCTGCTGTTGGCAGGCCCAAAATACCTCGCTGGGAGAACTTATCACCAGCTTTTCAGGACTTCCTAGATAAGTGCCTTCAAGTGGATGTGGATTTACGAGCAACAGCTGATGAGCTCCTAGAGCATCCATTCCTGGAGTGTGCGATGGAGTTAAGGACTTTGACCCCGCTGATCAAGGCTGCGCAAAAGATTTTACACAAAAGCATTGACTGAGAGACTGGTAATGGCCCCATTCCCTTTATACACTTTATTATATTTATACAGCTTTTTTAGCCATTTACATGTTGCATAACTTTAAAAAAGGTGCCAATGCTATGTTTAGCATGTGTATGAGATAAGGAAAGTTGAACAAATACTACAGGAAATAAGATTATTTGACAGACTGAAAATCTACCAATTTTTACTGAACTAAACATTTCATTATAAAACAAATCTTGTGCTTATCAATCAGCAGATAAATTATCTACTGCCAAGTGATATAGATATGTTTGTTCACATCATGCCGCACTTGAGCTATGTTTTCATAATTGCTGTGTCAATGTATAATAATATTTTATTATAATTGTAGTAAAGATAAGTGATAAATTATTCATTTCGTACAAATTATGGTTTTTAAATGAGCTATGAAGTTTTGTTACTTAAATGATTAACATTTCTGTCCAAAAAATGCATTTTATAATTAATTGGTTTATGAAGGTATATCTTATTTAAAATTTTAAGATTCTTGTACGAAAATTAATTAGTTTTAAGCATAAATAACTTTCCATGTTATTCATTTAACTTGACTATGTTGATTTTCCAAATTTATTTTCTGTATTTGACTGAGATACTTATGCATTTCTCTTTTCATTCCTTACAATAATATGTTTCGTTCTCATGAAATTTATTTCCCTTATATATAGCACATTCCTTTCCGAATTAGATATGACAACTTGTGTGCTTTTTGCTAGAATAAGATAAAATAACTACTTTAAGACTGTACTAGTATTTTCTATGCTCATTGGTATAGGTATTGTGATTTATTCACAAATTTATTAACCTTGTTTACACTTTTCTCTCTATAAACAATGTTTCTTTTAATGTTATACAAAGGTACACTAGCTATCAGATATGGTTATGCACTGCCTGGTTTATCTTAAATTGTTATTAACAATCAAAATTATTTTGTGTACATATTTTTTTCAACTTCTTAAAAGATGGGCTAATGTTACCCGGTTTTTGCCATAGAGCAGCGATAATGCAAGTGCAATAAAAAAGATTTAAAAAATCTATGAAACCAAACTTTTTCTGAGAAGTACAATGAGGTACTTTGTATTTATTATTTTTAGTATTATGTCAGTATATTTTTTTTTAAGTAACAGTTTTTGTATTTAGTTTCTGTAGCCATATTATAGTTTTAAGAAAAGATGTTATTTTTAAAGATTGCTTAACAGTCAGTGTACAATATAGAATTATAATTTGATTTATCATGCTGTAAGAAGTGCAAAATTAGTGCCAGAAGGAATATTCTAGAATTGGTTTATTATTTAATAAATTTGGTTTGATTTCAGTTTAAAAAATGTTATTTGTTACAATGAGATCTTGATCAATTTGAGGCTGGTTCCATTTTTTTATGCAACTGAAGTGCATAGTCAATAAAAATATGTGTTTCTTTTATCTACCAAAAGAAGATTTATAAAAATAATCAGCACAGATTCGATCAGTTTTGATTTCTTAAATTTAGAATCTTCTTGCTTATTTTCCATATCAGAAAAAATTTGCCATATTTGTTTACCATTTATCTATGCTAAAGAAAAATGTACTCAGTTCCATATACCTAAAGGTAGACATTAAAATACTGTAGCTTCGTTGCTTTGTCTCACAGATGACAACCTAGGGTATCCTTTAAATAAGGTTCCTAATTGGACCATATCTTCCATTAATACTTTGAGCGATAGTAACACAATGTATTGTTAAAAATATTCCGAACATGACCGAAAAGAGTTCCTTGTATATGGTTTCTTCCTACCGGTACCTAATTATTGAATTTAATCCAAAACGTAGCAATAAATTATTGTAACGGGGTTTTAAGAAAGCTTGAAATAACTAAGGCATTACAAATTCTTGATTGTGTGAAAAATTGTGCTTGATGATGGAGCCTCCATTATAGCCAATCGCACAGTTATCCTTCAATCATATAGCCCAAACTTACCTTCCATATACACTAAACTTTAAAAGTATTTACAAAAAACATTGCCTTGTATGTTTTATAATGTAAAATGGAATTGTATCATTCAAGTACTTTAAGAGGTTAAACCATTAGTGCCTGCAGAAGGTGCCTGCGTTTTTTAGTCTAGTGATTGATCACAACGAACGTTAGATAGGTATTTTATGAAATAATATTAGCATAAGTTTTTACAAAAAGCAAATAGGTAGATACACGCCAATGAAAGTTTTGAAGCATTTTATGGATAGATTTTGTGTAATAAATTATTTTTGTAAAATGCTTGCTTTGTTTTATTTAAAAGCGTCCGTCCTCAGTTCTGGTTGCGTTCAATCTCTTTAGGTTAAGGACCCAAAGAACACGAAAACAGATGTAAGTATAATCTGTTTTAAGATTCATAATAATAGTATCAAACGTGGGAGCGACCACGGTTTCTAGAAGACGCCGAAACGTCGAGGTAAAACGCAAAGTTATCATTTATGCGCTGTAAAATTCCGCTTTTTAATGTGAGAAGAATGTGACAGGTTTATTCCAGTATTATGCAATGCAGTCTAATATCGTAATTTTTATCTCTTGTCGTCCGCAAAAGTCCCAGAATCAAAAGTGCAAACAGCTGAACACCCAACGAACGTCTTTCTTGTGCTTGTGACAAGGGGGAAAAACCAGGCAAAACAAACTTACATAGGAACATTCGTAACGTGCCTAATACGACAGTCCCGAGTTTGTTAAGTACCTAAGCGCCTATGCGGCCGTCTGTACCGTGCCTACATATTTATCTTGTAAGGTATCTATCTATTATCGTTTTTAAGCAGAATCTTAAAAACATAGGTACCTACCTACTTAGCTATTTTTACTGTGACTAAATAAATTCCCGTTTGACCGCATTCTCTCGTGATCGTAAGTGAGGATTAGGTTGCTGGTCAGGAATAATATACGCAGGCATTCCATTCCAAACCTTGGCGCCCCGTATCAAAAAGGAACTGTCAAAGCGCTTAGTTCCTATGTTCGGAATATCTACCACATACGGATGGAAGTTCTGTCTGCGTCTAGTAGTCCGATGGTAAAAGGGTGAGGGTTCAATTTGCTCAAACAGAGCACTCGAGCACTCACCAAAATGTATCCTGTAGTACTTAGGTACACGGTTAAACAAGCAACCTTACGACGATGCTCTAGGGTCTGCAGTTTTTTGGTGGCAAGGTCGACTTGTTTATTAGCTTACGGGCTCTTCGGTCAACGGAATTCAGCGCTTCTAGTTGATATTTGGCTGAGCCATCCCAAAGATGACTGCAGTACTCCATGCATGATCGCACTTGAGCTGTGTAGGTATAAGTTAAGAAGCAGTGCAGGGTCGAAGTGCCGCCATACCTTCGAGATGATTCCCAACTTTTTCGAAGCTACTTGAGCCATGGACACAATTTGTTGACCGAAGTTTAAACTGGATGTTACAGTTACCCCTAAAAGCCCTAGATGGTCAGTGATGGGGACAGATACATTTTGGAAAGTGGGCGTTAATATGAAGGTGCTCTTTTTGCGGAGAATAGACACGCCTGAGTTTTGGACGCGTTGAATTTGACCAAATTCGACTCAGCCCAATCGGATACTTTCCGTAAGGTCAAATCAACGCGCTCAATCATTGTCTTTCTTAAACTCTGGATTTCGCGGAAGCTCGCTCGCGCATTTGATACGTATCTCTCTTCAACAGTGCTGTCATCAGCATAACCAATAATGCCTGGTGTTAAAAGGTCATTAATGTGCAGCACGAAAAATGTTGCAGAGAGAACAGATCCCTAAGGTACCCCGGCATTAATTGCCATTTGGTCGGAGGAGTAGCCATCTAAGACTACCTACTCGAAAGGACCGTTTCCTCAGAAAATCAGATATCCAGTCGCAGAGCAAAATCGGTATGCCATATGCTGAAAGCTTACCTACTTTAGAGACCATCATGCCAGACTACCGGAACACATCAGCCCCGCAGTGGTGATATTTCGCGACAGACTTTATATTTATACATAACTAGCTTTATCCCGCAACTTCGTATGCGCTTAACTACCCTTCCCTTGGAAATTTCAGAAACTGTACAACAAGACACCCACTGAAAGAACCTTTATACCAAGTATCACACCCATGCACTCAAGGAATAAGTTTTTTTCATAAAAACAAAAAATCATATATTTACCGTGCCCGTGGGAATTTTGGGAATTTTTTTCGTAGCACAACCAGTCACTCTTTGAAGAACCTTCATGCCAAGTATCACATCCATACACTCAAGGAATAAGATTTTTCATACAAACTAAAAAGTCCAACCACTTCCCGTGGGAATTTCGGGAATTCCTTCCATAATACAATCAGACACTTATTGAAGAACCTTTATATCAAGTATCACATCCGTGCACTCAAGGGATGGGATTTTTTCATACAAACTAAAACATCATATATTTCCCGTTCCCGTGGGAATTTCTTTCATAACTCAACACATTGAAAAACCTTTACGCCAAGTTTCACATCGGTGCACTCAAGGAATAAGATGGAAGGGTCCTATCATGAAGCTGGCAACGGAATTGCTTGGGTTTTGTTGACTATAACGACTAGCCTATCCAGGGGGAGCGGTAAGTAGGTACGGCAATTCTAAGGGTGTAACCACAACAGCGTCGACCGGTTTTTTGGCCTAGTAAAAACTATCGATCGACGTCGACTAATTCATTCGGCCATCGATCGATTTGGTGACGCTTAAAAATAGCTATACATACAATATTTGCGCTGTAGCATTATGCAGATTCAGTAACGTATCGTTTCACTCCTGGAGCCCAATTCTCGCGCGAGTGACATTTGTCACTCCTCGATATATATCGAAAAAATGACGTAAATATCTCGTGAATGCGGTTAGTGCTATTCTCGTGATCTCATGGGTGATATATGTCGAACGAAAACCACTCGACATGCAACGAGTGGACTGGAGCACTCGACATGTAATCTCACTGGGTGATATGTTCCTACACACAAAAGTGACGGCCGCCATTGTATCAAAAAAGACAATGAAATTGATGTATATAATTGTTTTAATTTTGTAGATTTATGTTTTCAAATCAATAATAATAGCATTTCGTTGAAAATATGAAACAGTTCATTGCTTCTTTTTTTGTAAATATTATTCGGGATGCCGAAGTCGATATTTCTGCACCAAGTCGTCACCGTAGAAGCCTATGTAGGGTGGACCCGATGGAGATGCGGGACGACGAATTTAGAAAAAAATTTCGTCTCCCCAAACACATTGCAATAGAATTGATGAATATGTTGGAGCCTCTTCTTCCCAAAAAAGATATTTCGGTTAAAACTAAAGTTTTTTCGTATGAAAATGTGCCGTTATTTTCTCTGTATTAGATATTTTGAATACTACTACATAACTCTATTTCTTATTTCTACCCATTTCTTTTCAGGTTTTAATGCGCCTTAAACTTTTTTGGCACAGGATCTTACCAAACCCCGGTGGGAAATAATTATTTAGTAAGCATGTCTCAACCATCGGTATCGAGATGTGTTGAAGAGGTGGTTGTGGCCCTAAATAATCCCATAATATTTGGAGAATGGTATTTTGAGGCGGTGCGTCCATGACATGTCCATGATTTTCCGTAATAATGGCTGATTTTCCGTAGGTTTTTTACCTTTTGATTCAATCAAATACCAAGAAGACAATTAATTAGTTAGACACAAAAGTCATCAATGGCACTGTCATGTCATCAATACTACTGCGTTCAACATGAAACATTTTGCGTGTGTAATATTTTAAAGATTTAGGAAATATAGCATAAGATATTTAAGATTTAATGGTTTATTATTTAAATTAAGCAGCAAAAACACCAGTTTTAGTTAAGATGATCAACAAGCTTAAAAAAATATATTTCATTAAATTTGCTATTGGTCTTCATTGAAAGCAGAAAGTATCCTTAACACATCTTGCAAGGAACGAATGGAATGAACCTAATGATAATACCGTGTCGAGTAGTATATCATGTCTACTGCCAGCGAGAATACGAGTTTTGCTAAGCGCCCGATATTTTTGATAGACATGATCAAAGTCGCCTACGATGTTGAGGTGCTGTGACATTTACCATCTCACTGAAATGTCGAGTGGCGCGAGAATTGGGCTCCTGCTGTACCTATTACAAGAAGTAACACACTAAACACCTGTAAAACTCAAAATAAGAAATACGAACACACGCGTATTTACCTACTACAGTTTTAGTGATAACTTCTTAGCATAACAATTTGTAGAACATTTTTTATTGGTATCCATTCAGTGTGCAACCATACAATAAAGACTTTTAAGTTGCTCTTAATTAGTATGTACTTCCACACAATACAAAAGAAACACAAGGAATATTAATGTGAAAATATATTATTTTTTTATGTACAGCAACAAATAGATACATATTATAATATATTGCACAAATTATTATCAACTCCAAGCATCTACAACATATCGGTTCTGTTTCTTCATGTTGGCTAACACTGCTTTCGCTTCATCTAAACTTTTGTTCTGGTGTCGCGAAATACAGTCAACAATGGCGGACTCAATCTGCTTTAACATCTCTTTTTGATCTCCACAGACGAATATGTATGTTTCATTTTCAACAAATGTTGAGACTTCCTTGCTATTTAGTCTGATTAAATCCTGAAAGCAAGATAGAAAATTTTATAAGTAGGTGTACAATTTTAGAAATTGTAATCTATTTATCTAAATATAATACAGCTGAAGAGGTTTTTTCAATACCTACACTTATATCTGAGACTACCAGTCAAAACTATTTATTTTATTAGTACCTATTGAGCGTTTTTGTGGGCGATAGGCTGACCCCCTGTCACTATAGTCTTTCTCCATCTTTATAATACCTACAATTTTGTCAAACGTGACATCAGATGGTCCTACAACCTCTGGTGTTCTGCCTACCCCATAAGGGATACAGGCGTGACGTTATGTATGTATGTATTGAGCTGAAATACTTTTAAGATATGAGTTACAGAATTTCAGAAATTCAAGTATGATTGTAATAAAAATATATATATACAATACTTAAATATCGTTATTCTTTGTTTATGCCAAACCTAGCACCCAGTTCCAATATTTTCTTCCAAAGGATATTTTTATTCCGCCACAATCGACGGTTTCCAAAGAATCAGTAAACAAAAGTTTATATTGTCTTGAAAAATCAGCAAGTTTTAAGCCTCTAGTGGTTTAGTCGCGCGAGTGCGGTCACCCAGCGCTGGGCGCTCGACTTAGGTATAGAAGGCAGTAGATCAAACATTACAAACTATCAAATTTCCCCAACCAATTTTTAACTTAATGTAGAGTGCATAGAGTTCAGATTCAATTTTAAACTTTTCACAGGTTTGGAATGCTTGACTTGCTGCCTTCTATACCTCCTAGCATTATCCAAGCATGATCACGTAGGTTACGATACGCGCGCGATTGGGTGTGCACATTATTTAAGGTTCTGTAGTTTATTGAGTTTAAAAATAACATGATATACAAACAATTGCAATTGATTCTGAATAAACTATTCTCAGGTTTCATATAAACAAAAAATAGCATTGTATAAACCCAACCTCGCTTGACCCAAACCTAACGAGTTTACAAAGTAACAAGCTTGTCATGAAATATTGCCAGATCACATCATCAATGAAGGAATAATGATTTCACATGAACAGTGATTCCAAGCCAAGTGAACTACTGACAAAGTCTTTAGAGACAAAGAGTAATGTTCAAAGCTGACCTGTCAGATTTTTGACAACTCATGAATTGTATTAAAACAACATATAGTGCAAATAATAGCTCATGTTCAGTTAATTCCAAAAAAAATACTTTTATTAGAAACCGCAGCAAGGGTTTTAATATTTCACCCTCTCAAGTTACTCAATAGACTACTAGTATCATCCACAAGAAATGAAAATCCCGATATCAATTCTAAGAAATTAAACAAGTCTGCACCAATAAATAAATAATAATAAAATCCCCAGACTATCACACCAACTACATGGCCCAAAGTAAGCATAGCTTGTGTTATGGGATACCATATAGCGAACTAGAGGGGAAACTTGAATATAAATACATAAATAGATAAACACCCAGACAGGTTTTTTTTTTTTTCTGGTTCCGTGCGGGAATTGAACCCGCAACCACGTGCGTCTGAGGCAGATAGGTTTACCCCAACACCAAAATGGTCGTTGTTATACCATATACCAATAGTTTAGATATAACCAGGCAGCATTTCAATGACATCTTTATACATTCACATACCTTACACAAAGTAGTTTGACAGGTCAGAGACTGTATGGACCATGAACTCTTTAAAACATTCTTGGAATTTTATATTTTACTATACCTGGACATACTTGGCCTCACTCTCAACTCTTGAAAATGCAGTACTAAGTTTCGTCAACACTCCTTCATCTTGAAACTGTCTAAGCTCATCCTCATATATGAAATCTAGTTGTGGGTTCCTGCAACCCGTTAAAACCCAAATGTTATTTTCTTTACAGGTTCTTGTTATTTCTTCCAGAAAGCCAATAAAAGGAGCTATGCCCGTCCCAGGGCCAATCAATATTATTGGTTTATCTAAATCTTTAGGTAAAACAAAACCTGACATATTTTTCCTTAAGTACATTGGTACTTTAAAACTTTTCTTTTCACCAATATTTAAATTACTCATCCCATTGATTAAATTATCCTCATGTTTCTCAGTAATAGCTAAAATGTTTTCCTCGAGCCAACTTGTAGTCAAACCTTTCCGATTGTTTTCTATACTCATAACAGAAAAACAAATTCTTATTACACTTGAATCTATAACACCACTATTTACTATAGAGTATGGTCTTGGTAAAAGCCTTGTAAAGTGTTGCAGTAGAACATCAATGGTAGGCTTGCATGTCTTGAAAACATGAAAGATATCCAAAATGCACATGTGCTTTGCTAGGAACAGGTCATCATATAAGTGTTTGCCTTCCTTACTGCTGAGGTACTGGAGTGCTTTTTTTTCTTTTTCATCCTCAGTAAATGTGGCCAGTGACAATAGAAATTGCTGAAATAAAAAGAAGAGGTTGATGTGAATAACAATATTATAATTTTGCCAGTTGGATAGAGATATGTAATTTCAATTCAAAATAATTTTACCATTAAATTATACAAACTAACAAACCTTTTTAATGATGCACCTGATGTCTACACAATGTGTGAGCACATGTCTCAAGGTTGATTTCAAAGGAATGTGATTCAATTTATTCACATTGCTGATATTATAAATGCAATCTGCTTCTGTTACAAGGTTTATATGATTGAGAATGGCATCCACTTCTGAAGTTTTATTTTGTGGAATGATCCCTATTGTGTCACCAGCTTGGAAGCTCCAGTTGCTGTCCTACAAATGAATGTAAAATTTGTACATAAAAACAATCATAGGTTAGATTTAATACCTTAATTGATCTCTGATTAGCACCACTAACTGACAACAAGTTGTTAACCAAAAACAAATTTGATCCAGATTTAATTGTATGCTTATTTTTTATTTATTTATATGCCGAAAACCAATTTGGCAATGGGGTAAACCTGTCTGCCTCAGAGGCAGAGGTTGCCGGTTCGATTCCCGCACGAAACAAGAAAAAAGAATGTTCCGTGTCTGGGTGTGTTTCGATTTATGTATTTATATTCTAGGTTCCCCGCTAGTTCGCTACATGGTATCCTATAACACAAGCTACGCTTACTTTGGGGCATAAAGCCGGTATGATTGTCTGGGGATTTTATTTATTTATTAATGGAAATAAAAGAAGTTTTAGTTTCAACCACTAGATGGCAATGAAGACAAAGCCCGTGTTTGACCACAATCTCACCTAGTGGTAAGTGCAGATGAGGTTAAAGCACAGAGGCCTAGGAAAGAACTGAGTTTTTATAAAATATTTGTGGAACACATCACCACCACAGCAGTAATATTTGGTAGCAGATTTTAAACAAAGGATCGTCGGTAGCCAGTTGGACCACCAAGCGGGGGCACTCGGATTAGACGTATTTTACGACACGCTTAGCGAGGTCCGATAGGACTAATATGATCTGACCCTACATGGACAAAGATCAGTTAAGAAATTGGTATAAACCATAGGGATAATATAAATTACCTTAACATCAAAGGTTATTTCATAAACGTCTTTACAATCCTTGTTCACAGCGGTAAGTCTTCTCGAAGATACAATGCTAGCGTTGAATACTTCGCTGGCAGCGAAAGGTAGCACTGGCCTCTCTTTGCCATAAAAGGGTTCATGATTCTAAAACACAAATATATTCGTTAAATAAATAATAAAAACAGTACACGACAAGATAGTTCAAAGTAATTACTATAGTCTCTGAAGTTTCGAATGAGAATTTGAATTCATTCTGTTTAAGAATAGGAAGACTTAGTTGAGAGAGTTTTGCTGAATCCGCAAATGCTGCATTCCAATCTTCGATCAGTAGCATAGTAGTTATATAGTTTAATTGAGAAAAATTCACACATATCACTCACGAAATCTACTTTTATGGTTTTCTTGCGTGCGATATTTACTATTCTTTCTTAAGGTCTGCTGTGCATAGAGTCTGCTGCCAATGTCAAAAAGCATATGGCATAATCTGTCAATAACTAAGTTGACAGTTTGTTTTCAAGGGTCAAGCGTACTTTTAATAGGTACTACGGTAGTTAAACGGGTCTCGGTAAATCAGTTTAAAAAAAAAAAAAAAACTTTTAACTTTAACCACTTAATTTATTACGATTTGGAACTTATACAACAGAAATAGAAATTGTACATTAGAAATCAATTAATTAACTAGAATCAGTTTACTATACATAGTACAAGTCTTCCAAAGTGATAAAGCACATAGAAATCTTCGTCACTGTTCGGCAACGGTCGTATTCCCCAGGCAAGCGTCGGGAGACGATATGTAATGATTGCACTGGATTATTTGTAGTGCCTAGACCACTGAATGAAATTATGTTACCTACTTTTTTTTATATCAGTCATATTTTCAATAGAAGTTGCTCTTATGAGGCTAAAAGACGGACCACTGTCAACAAGAAGTATCTAAGGTTTGGAGGATAGAGATGTCTTAACTTCTATAACGGTAAATAGTTTTTATCAGGATTTGTTGTTACCTACATTGTATGCTTTTAGGGGTTTGTTATCAATAATACTCTGAATTGGTAGTGGCGATGTAGTACCTACTAGTGCTGGTCGTGGAAGAATCAGTATTGTCTTTGTTAATGGATTCATTATTGTATCTAATATTATAAAATTCTCGTGTCACAGTTTTCGTTGCCATACTCCTCCGAAACGGCTTGACCGATTTTGATGAAATTTTTTGTGCTTATCCGGTATCTATGAGAATCGGCCAACATCTATTTTTTTTATTTATATGGCAAAACAACGTTTGCCGGGTCAGCTAGTGATTTAATAAAGTCGGATTTGGTATTCTTATGAATAAAATTTGAAGAGTTGTCAAATGAGACAGCAGATCTGGAAGGATTCATTTGCGATTCAATAGGGACTTTGTTAGAGTTAAGACTATTTTTATTCGACTTTAAAGATGCTGTGGAGGACATTTGGAAAATGCAGTGGAATTAGATTTAGTAGAAACAGTGGTATTAGATTTGGTAGATGCAGTTTCACTAGATTTGATAGATTCAGTGGAATTAAATTTGGTAGGTGCAGTGGTATTTGATTTAGTAGATGCAGTGGTATTAGATTTAGTAGATAAAGTGGTATTCGATTTATTAGATATAGTGGTTTTAAATTTGGTAAATTCAGTGGAATTAGATTTAGTAGATACAGTGGTATTAGATTTAATTTAGTTGGTCATGTTTTAGAAAGACCTGTTCTAGGAACTAGTAGGGCGATCAACGGTTGCGAATGTTGACTGTGACTTTGAGGTTATCTGTTTGAGGAAAAGTGTGCGTGTTTTTTATATGATAATCCACCATTTTTTTCCTCAGAAATGGCAAAATTTATCACTTCATTAAGAGTGCTTGGATCTTTGCATCTAACAATTTTAGCTAGTTGAGGATGCAGGCTTACTGAGAAAACATTTAACGCGAGATCTTGCATGGCTGCAACTCTTCCTCCAAATTCATCCTTTTTATTCGTAGGGATAGAAATATTAACTTCTGTCTTGACAAGCACGATTCGACTCTAAGAGAGTATTGGCTAACGATTTCAGCAACACCTTGCCTACAGTCTTGTAACTCAGAAAGGAGATAGGTATAATGTTTCCCGTCACCAAATTGGGTCTTTAAAAACTCTTCTAGCTGAGCCCATTGTGTAATCACCTTTACGGTACAAGCAGCATGGGCCTTGCTTTCGAGTCGGCTTAAAATGTATTTAAAAAGAATATCTGTCTGTGATGATGAGGCTAAACTAATTGCATTTCGGCAGTTATTTAAAAATGGGTTAAGTTTCTCCCGGGAACCGTCGAAAGTTCCGATAAATTTAATGAGCACGTTTAAATCTGTTTGAGACATTTTTGATTGTGATTCTTCGTCTTTAACTTCCCTAGACTTACTCATGAATAAAGTTTTATGAAAGGGAAAATATAAATTTAATGGTATTCAGACGATTTAATGTGTTAAAAGAGAGATTGAATAAACTTTAAAATAACAAAAAAAAAAGATTGAAATGTATCAGTAATATAGTAAAAGTATCACCAAGGTACCAAATATAATCTTAAACTTAAAACTAGCTTTAACACTGCACAGAGACTCAGCCATTATCACTTTTATTGCTTCAGTTCTCGGAGGTTGCGGAAGTCACTGCGTAGGCGAGATATATTTCATAGAAATTCGGCTGGACAAAGTCTGATAAAAGTAATGTTCTAAAAATAACTCACAGGTACAGCGGGAATACGATTTTAAAACTCTGGATAATCTAGGATAGGACAGGATACTTTCACCGGGTAGTGATTTCAGGATGCCGCAGAAGAATACACGACGAGGCGAGACAATGTGCCGAATTTACACATAATATAGTAAAACTTTCACTAGGAACTTATTTTCACAAAGATACCTATAGCACTTTTACAAAGATTTAACACCTTTCACAATGATTTTCTATTCACTGAGGAGTTCCCGGATTCCTAAGAAATCCCTTAAGCTGCCATGCCACCAAATGTTATTCGGGTCTCAGTAAATCAGTTTAAAAAAACAGAACTTAATTTATTATTTGGAACTTATAAAATAGAAATAGAAATCGGAATTGGTAAACAAAGGTTCTTTTACGACTCACGAACTAGAAGTGAGCTTCCGAACCTAGGCAAGCTGGGAAGGGGGACTGCCTGCATGCAGTTTACTATACCTACATCCTACGTCATACATAACAGTACGAAGCGACATCTGTTATATTATTTAGAACTTCGCGTTTTCTTCAAGCTGGCATTGACTTTCAAAGTAGCAGCAGTTCTTCCAGCTGACATCTATGTAATCTGAGGATTTTTTTCTAACTTATACTTATGTGGTTTAAAATAGTAGAAAAAGCACTGATTCCAAGAGTAATCCTGAAAAGTTAAAAAAGTGCTATTTAGCTGACAACCTCACAGACACAGTCAAAGACCCAGCATGGTTGCGATTTGAGTTCCCACATCCAAGAAGAACATTTTACTAGTAACGACCACTTTGGCGATGGGGTCACACTGTCAGACTCAGACGCCAGTGGTTGCGGGCACGGGTTCGATTCCCGCACGGAACAAGAACAAAAAATGTTCCGGATCTAGACGTTCATCTATGTAAGTATATGTATTTATATTCTAGGTTCCCCCCTAGTTCGCTACATGGTATCCCATATCACAAGCTCTGCATAGTTTGGGGTCATGTGGTTGGTGTGACTGTCTAGGGATTTATTTATGACTAGCTGACCCGGCAAACGTTGTTTTGCCATATAAATAAAAAAAAAATAGATGTTGGCCGATTCTTATAGATACCGGATAAGCACAAAAAATTTCATCAAATCGGTCAAGCCGTTTCGGAGGAGTATGGCAACGAAAACTGTGACACGAGAATTTTATATATTAGATTATTATTTACTTCCATTAACATTAACCAAAAGCTGTAGAGTAAAATCTTTTCCTAGAAAGCTCACAGATCTGGTTTACCTACCTATAGTAGGTACCTACGCACCCTGCATTGAAAAGTTCCAGGCCTAACAAAGATAATTATAAAACCACCCTCTTATGGAACCTAGACTCTTTACAATCTCTCTGCAATTTTTTATGAGATGCCTAATTATTTAATTTTTTCGAACATCTAGTGAGAGTAAGATAAGTCCATCCACAAGAAACACTTAACTCCAAAGCAGATTCTTGAAGATATGACTGCTACTTTAGGAATATCTGATCCGTCGCATACAATGAATAAAAAGTGCACACCTGAATTTAAAAGTGGACGATAGATCATCAAAGATGACCGTCGCTCTGGACGTCCTTCTACAGGTACGACTTCACAGAACATCGTAAAAATATGTGATCTCATCATGTGAGACAGACGGAAGGTATCTGAGATAACTGAAGCTCTGGGGATTGCATATGAATGTACACAAAATATAATCGGTAACGAATTAGGGTCCCACAAGGTGTCTGTAAGAAAGGTTCCAAGAAAGGTTCCAAGAAAGGTTCAGTTGAACAAAAACGAACTCTCACAATTTATAGAGACTATTTAGAGCTTTTCCAAGCTGACCATAATGAATTTTTAGCAAGGTTTGTTACTAAGGACAATACATAGGTTCATCACCATCCCAAACAACATCTAAACAATGGAAGACACCCGGATCTCCAAGCTCTAAGAAAGCCAAGGTGTGTTTGTCAGTAAGCAAGGTAATAAACCGATGTTTTCTGGGACTCTAAGGCGCTTTGCACACGTAGCAACTTAAGTTTACAGAACTGACAACTTAGTTGAGGCAACCATCAACTTTTTTAGAAATTGCCACTTGCTACAACTAGAGAATCTGCAATTGATGCAACTGGTAACCTTGTTGAAGCAACTATCAATTTTTGTAAATGTTCTAAAGGTTTCCAGTTGCAGCAACCACAAATTGGCCTTTACGGTTGTCGGCTGTCGCAATTTTATGTCAACTTGGTTTGTTAGGTGAGTCCACTCAGTATTACGATGGACACCGGAGAGACAGCGCTCGTTTACATTATATTACGTCGGCGTCGCCGACACGGTGGCAACTACAACAAATTATTCGCAGCAATCGTCGGTTTTGGATTCATCCCTTCTTGCAAGATAGGACTAGATTTATTTTTGTAAGCTTAAGTTGCTACGTGTGCAAAGCGCCTAAGGCTGTCATCTCGTTTCATTACTAAGAAAGATTTCAAACAATAAATTCTGCACACTATTATTTATTTATTTATTTACACTTCAGTTTTTATAAACTGTACCTTTATAGGTACAGTAAAAGAAAAAAGAACACTTACATTAAACATAAAAACTTGGCGGTCTTATCGCTGAGTAGCGATTTCTACCAGATAACCAACGTCGTATAAGCGAAGAAGTAAAGTCTAAAAATTTTGTATCATCAGGGTATTGATACCACATGTGAATTGTGGTTTCAGATTGGTTCCACTGTCCACTTATTTACCTGAATTGGCACCTTCTGACTTTTACTTATTTCCAAAACTAAAAAAAAATTTCAACAATTAGGTGGGAGGTCAAAGATGCCGTAAGTAGATGACTTTTTTGAAGACCTTGATGAGACTTTCTCTTTAAATGGGATCAAGGCTTTGGAGGACCGCTGCACTAAGTGCTATGGCCTAGGAGGATTGGATGTAGAAAAATAAATAAAAAAATATGCACTACTCCTGTGTTTTAGACCACAACATTTTCAATCCATCCTCGTAATAGGTTATTAAACTCGCTTTCGCATAGTTTAATCCTCGATGCGTTGAATTCCCCTGCCGCTAAATAAATAAAACCCCCAAACAATCACACCAACTACATGGCCCCAAACCAAGCAGAACTTGTGGTATGGGATACCATGTAGCGAACTAGGGGGAACCTAGAATATAAATAGATAAACGCCCAGACCCAAAACATTCTTTTTCTTGTTCCGTGCGGGAATCAAACCCGCGACGTTTCGACGTTCTATCATTGACGGTATTGCACCTTATTTAGCCAGAATATTTAATAATTGTGTTGATAATGGTGTGTTTCCGGACTTAATGAAACTTAGTAAAATTATTCCCGTATTTAAAGCAGGAAGCATAACCGACCCCAGTAACTTTAGACCAATCTCTATATTACCAACACTTAGTAAAATTTTTGAAAAGCTTATTTTAAACCAACTAGTGGTACACTTCTTTAGCAATAATTTAATGAATTCAAATCAATTTGGTTTCACACGGGGTCGCTCAACAACTGATGCCAGTGTTGAGCTTATCAAACATATATTTGATGCCTGGGAGGAGTCACGTGATGCCTTCGGTGTCTTTTGTGATCTGTCCAAGGCTTTTGACTGTGTTCACTACGATACACTCCTCATGAAGCTACACCACTATGGAATCAATGATAGGGCACTTGATTTTATGAAATCCTATTTATGCAATAGAATTCAAAGAGTTGATATTAATGGAAAGAGATCATCGGGATCAGCAGTTCATATGGGAGTGCCCCAGGGCTCGATTCTTGGGCCTTTCTTATTCTTAGTTTATATAAATGATTTGCCATTTTTAGTGAAAGACAAGTGTGAGGTCATATTATTTGCTGATGATACCTCTTTTCTATTTAAAGTGAGTAGGCAATTGAAGCATTGCTTTGAAATAAACTGTTGTATTGAAACTGTGGAGAAATGGTTTTCAGCCAATAACCTACTACTCAATGAAAATAAAACTAAATTTTTAAAATTCTCTTTGCCTAATGTCCGGCATGTAAATACTAACTTAATTGTAAAAGGACAAGAATTGAGCCCTGTAAATTCAACAGTGTTCCTTGGCATAACCCTAGATGCACAACTACACTGGGGACCACATATAGAAAGGTTGGCGAAGAGACTTAGTTCTGCAGCATATGCCGTCAAAAAGATGCGAAATATCTCTAATGAAGCTACTGCGCGGTTGGTTTATTTTGGTTATTTTCATAGCCTAATGACATACGGCATTCTCCTGTGGGGAAATGCTGCCGATATTAAAACCATCTTTGTGCTGCAGAAACGGGCTATTCGCTCAATCTACAAACTTAATTCCAGGGCGACACTTAGAAATAAGTTTAAAGAAATTAATATTCTTACCTTTGCCTCACAATATATCTTTGAAAATCTTATGTTCGTAAAAAAGAACTTAAACATGTTCCATAGAAAATGTGACTTGCATAATGTTAATACTAGAAATAAGTACAAGCTAGCCGGCTATGATAGTAGACTTCATAAAGTCACTAACTCATTTATGGGTCAATGCATACGTTTTTATAATAAGGTTCCCACAAATATTCAAGACTTACCACTTGATAAATTTAAAGAAACTATTAAACAAAAATTGTGTTTAATAGTTTCTTTAAATTTATCAAGGCTTTTATACAATTTCTGAATATATGGACGATAAAAGTCCTTGGTTGTAAATTGTTTTTCAAATATTCTCAATCTCCAACTCCATCTCCAACACCATCTCCATTTCCTTCTCATCCAACGCCATCTCCATCTCCTTCTTATCCATACAACAGCAAGAACGTCATGCTCCCTCAGGCGGCATGGCTAGCGGTAGCGTTGGGTGTCGGGTCACCCTCTTCCCTAAAATATGGTTGAGGAGAGTGATGGCTGGTGCTTGCGTTATACTCGTGAACGGGTGCTGCTAGCGGTGCCAGGTCGTTTTGCTGAAGACTTTATGACTAAGTTACTTTTTTGAATTTGACTCTGACTTCCCCATCTCCATCCCATTCCCCCATGTTCACGTCCGTGTTAGTGTCCAGTCTCTGTCCACGACTATCCTCATCTCCATCCACATTATCTGTAATATCTCTCACCTCTATCGCTACATCTATCTACTTCTATCTTTACCTCTATATCTATGTCTACGTTTCTGTCTAGGGTCAATGTGTACGCTTTTATAATAAAACTCCAAAATATTTAAGATTAACCCTTCGATAGATTTAAGGATAAGCATAAAGTTTTATTATAAGATATCCGGATGCAAGAAGATTGTAAATTGTTGTTGTTGTTATTGTTATTGTGTATTTTTAAAAGATGATTGCTGTTGAGTTTCTTGCCACTTCTTCTCAACAGATCGACTTTCCGAAGTGGTGGTAGATTCAGTTCAATTTGTAAATTGTGACTTATTTCAAATGTATTTAAATACTTACGAAATAAAGATTCTTTTGACTTTGACTTTGACTTCGACCACTGGCGTCTGAGGCAGACAGTGTTACCCCATCGCCAAAGTGTTCGTCGAATGAGCAGTAGG